>PVKZ01000091.1:0-21206 GCA_004027375.1 Macroglossus sobrinus | reverse complement strand
TTCTATTGTTAGATGGCATTGGCTACAGAACTCTGAAGACTGGGGCCACAAGACTGGCAAAGGAGAATCCAGGTCAACAGTGATTCAAGCCTTTGATTTTAGTTCTCCCAGAATGTTTTTTTTCTTTCTTTCTAATTTCTTTTCTTTTCTTTTGAATAACAAGTGATGACCTTGATAAAATCTTTGCATTTCAAAAATTAAGTCCATCATTCTGTAAACCTGCCTTACTAGCTAAGAGCCTGACCAGGTCAGAGAGGACATTCCAGACAATAGATGTTTCTTTTGTTGAAAGTCCCTGGCTTTGAGCCTTTTCCTTCATATTAATCCAGTAATGCATAGCCTTATGTGGCTCATTTTCCAGCCTACTTAAAGGGAATTAGAGGTATTTGTTTCCACAACCAGACTTCAGCATGAGGGAAAATTGTGAGTCTTCCGGGGACAGCAAATCCTTGAAGACTCCATCAGCTTCTCAATCCCTTATTTCCTTCTCCTCCCATTTTGGAAGCTTTTGGGCCTCTGGGGGAACAAAGGGCAGCTTACTGAGTGGTGGTGAGCTGGCCCTGTTTACCTGACTGCTGTCCTCCCAGGTATCTCTTAACTCTGTAATGCCCAGCCATCTCTAACTTTCTGTGACAGGAATAAATTTATTTTTTTTAATTTTATTTTATGTATATTGCTAAACATAGACACACTTATGTAATTTTACATAAATAATAAAATGTGATCATATAAACATACAGTATTTTTACTTGATGCCTTTTTAAAATTTATTTTCTCCTTTACTGCTTCCACCTCTGCAACCTCTTCATTCCCTACCATGTTACATCAGTCTCTCTTCTCCACCATCCTCCAGGCGATCCAAGTAGAGACATATTAAGATTTGTTTTACCACAATTTACAATAGCCAAGATATGGAAACAACCTAAATGCCCATCAACAGATGATTGGATAAAGAAGTTATGGTTCATATGTACAATGGAATATTACTCAGCCATTAAAAAAAAATGAAATCCTACCATTTGCAATGACATGGACGGACCTAGAGGTTATGTTGAGTGAAATAAGTCAGACAGAGAAAGATAAATTTCATATGATTTCACTCACATACAGAATCTAAGGAACAAAAAGAACAAACGAATCAAAAACAGACTCACAAATACAGAGGACAATCTAGTGATGGCCAGAGGGAAGGAGGGTTGGGGGAGCTGGGGGAAAGGGGTGAAGGGTTAAAGTACAAATTAGTAGTTGATAGATGATCATGGGGATGGGGAGCACAGCATAGGGAATGCAGTCAGCATTAATGTAATGGCTAGGTGGAGAGCCAGAGAAGAGAAAAAGCAATTGGGGAAATTATTTTATAAACTATATCAATGTCTAACCAATGTACTGTATACTTGAAACTCATAATAATAAAATAAAACATAATAAAATAAAAAGATTTGTGTTATCACTGTTTATAATCACCTTCTGCATACTTTTTGGCATCTGCTTTTCTCACACAATAGCACGTTAACAGACACCCCTCCAAGTAAATTGGTTCAGCTCTATTTCATTCTTTTTCATGGCTGCATAGCCTGTGCATCTCACCAATGGGCATTTACATTGTGTTTGCCACTAGGACAGTGTTATAGTAACATCCTTGGACATATGTCTTTCTTATTTGTAGTTTTCTAGCTATGGGATAATGGGTAATTTATTAAGAATAATTTACTGAGAAGAGTATATATATATATATATATATATATATATATATATATATATAAACATATTTAACATATTTATTTTTTCAGTTTTATTGAACTACAATAGACAATAGTTGCTTTATTTACATTGTACAACTCAATTAGATTTTTTCAATTATAGTTGTCATACAATAATATACCAGTTTCAGTTGTACAGCATAGTGATCAGAGATCTACATTACTTGCAAAGCAATCACCGCATTAAATCTAGTACCCTTCTTCTCCCTTACATCTTTATTACAACATCATTAACCATCTTCCCCATGCTTTTTTTGTTTCCCTCCCATCTAATAGCCCTCAAAATATTCTCTGTATCTATGAGTTTACTTCCACTTTTGTTGTTGTTGTTTATTTTGTTCTTTAGATTCTACATGTACATGAAATCATGCAATATTTGTCTTTCTCTATCTGGCCCATTTCATTCAATGCAATATCTTCTAGGTCCATCAAGGCAATGTCTTTTTCTATCCCCTTCCTTTCAGTCTGTGTGTGTCTTTTAATCTAAAGTGAGTCTCTCGTAGGCAGCATATGTAGGGGTCTTGTTTGCTTATCCATTCAGCCACTCTATCTTTTGGCTGGAGCACTTAATTCTTTTCTATTTGAGGTACCGTTGATAGGAATATAGTTGTTACCATTCTTTATTACTGTTTTTGATACATGTTTGTTCTTCTTAAAGAAGTCCCTCCAACAATTCCTGTAATACTGGCTTGGTGATGACAAATTCTTTTAGCTTATTTTTGTCTGGGAAGCTCTTTATCTGTCCTTTGACTCTAAATAATAGCTTTGCTGGATGAAGTATTCTTGGTTGTAGATCCTATAAAATATTCATCACATCGAATATTTTTTGACAAGCCCTTCTGTCCTACATAGTTTCTTTTGAGAAATCAGCTGCCATTCTTATGGGAGTTCCTTTGTAGGTAACTAACTGCTTTTCTTTTGCTGCTTTTAAGATCCTCTCTTTGTATTTAACCTTTGGCATTTTAATTACAATGTGTCTTGGTGTGGGCCTCTTTGCGTTCCTGGTTTTTGGGATTCTCTGAGCCTCCTGGGGTTTTATGTCTATTTCCTTCACCAGGTTAGGGAAGTTTTCCATAATTATTTCTTCAAATAGCTCTTCAACGTCTTGTTTTCCTTCTGGTATCCCTATGACATGGATATTTTTACATTTATGTCCCATAGGCTCCTTAAATTATTATTACAGTCTTGGCTTCTTTTACTTGCCATTTGGATTAAGTGTTCTTGGCTTCCCCCATCCTCTCTACAGGTCATTCGATTCTCTTCTTTATTCATTGTTTATTCCATTTAATATACTTTTCATCTCAGATGTGTTCTTCATTTCTGACTGATTCCTTTTTATCATTTTCATTCCCATTTTTATGGTTTTTTAAATCTCTGTTGAAGTTCTCACTGAATTTATCTACACTTCTCAAAAGTTCTTTGAGCATCTTTATAACCCATGTTTTGAATTTTACATCTGTTAGATTGCTTGACTCATTATTTCTGAATCTATGTTCTTTTCTCTCATATGGTTTCTGCTTCTTTATCTTCCCATTGTGGCTGCCTTTCTGTGTCTGTTTCTATGTATTAAGCAAAGCTGCTAAGTCTCCCAGTCTTATTAGTGCAGCTTTGCATTGTAGGTGTCGAGTGGCACAGTCCTGAGAGGGGTTCAGCTGCAGGCCAAGTTTATCCCAAGCCTGTTCCCCTCCCAGACTACCTGTTAAAACTCAGCAAGCAATCCATAGATACTGTGCTTATAGTTGCCTCAAGAGGCCACATCAGAAACTGAGGCCAGCTGCCACCATTGTGAGTCTTGGCTCCGCTCAGCCAAGAACACACCTGTATGTGACTTGGGTGGGGCCGTGAGTTAGAAGAGGGAAGGCTTCAGGGAATCTTCTGGGCAGAGCAACTTCTGTTATCCAGTTTGATGATGTCTCAGCTATGGAATGCTGTGTCTGCATAGTGGGAGGGGAGGACAGCTTAAAAGAGGAAGAATGGATACCGCCAGCACTTCTGTACAGAGTGAATCTTACCTCGGCCCTCACTCCAACAACTCAATATCCCCCTGTAAGTCTCTGGTGCCCTTGGAGCAGCCTACCCAGGTGCTGGTGGCTCAGAGTGAGCAGGTCCATCACCACAAAAGTACACTTGTGGCCATGGCCCCTTTAAGAGGCGTCTGCAGCCGCCAGCTGCTGCTGCTATGGCCTCTGTCCCACTCAGCCACTGGGAACAAGGCAGCCTCGCATCCTCACCCCATCCTACCTCCTCCCACTGCAGGGTGATTTCTTATTTCTCTCCCTAGTTGTAGGGTTTGTTCATCTAGATCCCAGGGAATTTTCTTTGCTGTTTACTCCTTGTTTCTGTCACAACTTTGATTTGGTTGCAAGAGGGATGAAGAGAGCCTCTATCATCTATGCCATTTTTTTTCTCTCCAATCTATATTTAACATATTTAACAGACTTTACCAAATTACTCTACTGAAAGACTATAAGATTCACACTTTTCCCCATACCCTCCTTTTTATGGACTAAATCGTGTCCCCCTCAAATTCATATGTTAAAGCTCTAACCCTTAATGTGACTGAATTTGGAGATACGCCTTTAAAAAGGTAAAGTAAAATGAGATCATAAGTGTGGGCCCTAATCCAGTGCAAGAAGAAGAGGCACTAAGGATACACACAGAGGAAAAGCCATGTGAGGATACAACGAGAAGGCGGCAATTTATAAGACAAAAAGAAAGGCCTCAGGAGAAAACAAACCTGCCAGCACCTTGATCTTGGACTTCCAACCTCCAGACCTGTAAGAAATGAATTTCTGTTTTTATGCCTCCTAGTCTGTGGTAATTTTTTATGGCAGCTCTAGCAAGCCATTATGCTCCTTATCACGCTATGTCCTTTGATAAGATGTAATTGCCTCTTATAAGTCCTGTGCATTCCTTGTTAAAGTTAAATTTATTTTTAAATATTTCATAGGGTTTGTTATGATGTGACCATTTTGGGAAGTTAAATTTGAACAATATTTTCCTAGGAAATCATTATTTTTGTCCAGGTTTTCAAAAAACAGGTTTTTGTCATTGAGTTGCCCATGATATTCATATATCTATCTGAAACTTTCCTGATTTTTTATTATGTTCCCCTTCTCTTTTCTAATCTTATCTACTTTGGCTCTCTTTATTCTAATCCTAATCAGTATCACAATTGTTTCATCTATTTTATGAAACTTATTTTAAAAACTAAATTTAGAATCAACCATGTTTTCTATTAGATTTTCTATAGAAAGATTTTATTTACAAATTTTGGTCTTAATCATGACTAATTCTCTATGAATAGATATTTAATATTTTGTTGGTGGTTCTAACAAATGCAGTAAAAAATATAAAAAAAACAAATGCAAAATGGAAATGATATAAAACTCTCTTTTTTTGCTGATTATGTGATTATATATTTAGAAAACCCAAGAGATACTAATTTAAAAAACTATTAAAATTAAGATAAGATTTAGTAAGATGGCTGGCTAAAAGATAAATGTGGAAAACTGAATTATTTTTTTTGTTCTAGGAGTAAGCAGTTAGAGATATTAATGGGAAAACAATTCTGTTTTCTCTTTCTAGCTTATTTTGGTTTATCTTATTTTTTAAATAACTTTTTAAAACCCCATTGCCTCCTCTCTTCATTTACCTTTCTTTCCTGCCCCACTGACACCATTGGAATCCTCTTCATTATATTTAAACATACCTATTCCTTCCTTGACCTCTCATCCTGGCTCACTCACATCTCCCCACTATCCTTTTTACTTTTCTTCTCTCCCCCACAACTAAAGCAAGCTAAAATACATCTTGAAAATGCATATTTCTAATTTCAGCTTTACTAAGTCACTGGTATAGTTAGTACTTTTAAAAAATTAAACCCATTGTTAAATATGGGGACATGGTTCACAGATATTTATTGAGCATCTATTATGTGCTGCTAGCTATGAGTGGTGCATCGCCTTTCCCTAACAAATGTTACAGATGAGTACTGTGGCTTTCTGTGTTCTGTGGAGCTCCACAGTCGTACAAAGGGCCCAGGGGATGTGGGAGAGTGGGGGTTCTGAGCCTCACACTTCTGCTTTAACCTTATTAGCTCTGCTTTGATCTCTGTAGATCAAGATACTATTTAAATACCATCCCATGTAGTTTCCCTTTTCTTACTTCCTTTGTAGCATGTGCCCATTTCAACATAAAAATTGAACCATGAGTGAGTCTTGGACCCCAAGGAAGAGAAAACCCAAAAGACTGTGGTATGACCTAAAGGCCAATATTTTCGTGTTGCATCTCAGAGAGGCTCCTGAGATTCTAAGCAGAGGCAGGAGTATTGGAGGCCAAAGTACTTTTGACTTGGAAACATTCTGAAAGAAACAAATATGTGTATATTCTAAAGGGTAGCAGAATATACCACCCCAAAATATGCCTCTACAGCACAGTTTAACCAAGGAATTGTTTATAGACAAAGTTCATAGACATTTGTCAGTATCTTCATTGTCCAATTATTAGTTTAAATTGTTTTATGCTACAGAAATAACTGAATTTTTTTATCAAATGAACTTTCATCAGATCCATGGTCATTTTAAGGCCTCTTTGTAATTTATAGGCAGTTATTATTTTACTTTAATACTTTTACAAAGAGTACTTCATCTTCAGAGATGTGCATGCCATGGGCCCTGACAAGTACTCTAGAGCACAGGTGGCTGATAACTTTATGATTATATCACTGAACTGGAACAAAGACTGACTGCACCACATTGGAAGGAAGCATAGCAGGTCTTTCTCTTGATAGTCAGGCTTCAGGGTCTTGAACTTTGTGTCCACATCTTCCAATTAAAAAGGACTCTTACAGACTCTTGGAACTGCACACCAGCTGGAGATCTAACATTGAAATGGGTGAGAGACATTCCTCCCCAGAAGTGGACAACTTCTTGTGATGGAGTTCACCCGAGATCACAAATCAAGATCTTCATCTCCAACATGAAACCTTTATTTTTTTGGTCTTTTCTCTCTGTTAATACACAAGAAGACAATATTTCTTAATTTTGGCAACTATCACTGAATCTACTGCTAAGGCCATAACTGCACAACGAAAGTCTCTAGACTTTCTTGCTAAGGGGATTTTATTATTTATTTCATTTTATTTTGTTTTTTGTTTTGTTTTGTTTTGTTTTTTTCACCTTCCCAAGGATGATCTAAAGGGATTTTAGAATTGCTTTTTTCACTAAATAAGGAGGAATCTGTGCCATGGCAAACACCTCCTGCTGTGCCTGGATCAACACTGCTGGTACTGAAGCAAACATAAGAAATTAACAAACAAGTCACTTGGCTAAAACAGGTTCATACCCTTTCAGGTACATTCTTTGATTCAATGACATCAACTGGTTTGATGGTGGCCCTGAGTAAGGAGCTCGCTTCAGTCTCTTGGTATTATCTGCTTGATTGTCATCATTGTAGTCCCCCTGATGTGCTATGTTCTCTCAAAGGTATTAAATACATGTTTGAAGCCATCAGCAGTACAACAAATGGTCTCACTGCACTCGGAGAAACAGAAACAAGATGGACAATGAGATAAACAGCACAAATAATTCCTCCACAAACCAGACATAACCCATGTTCATGGCAAGACCCTGTTTTGCTCAGATCGCTGGGGGCTAGCCCTGAAAACTACTCCTCAGACCCCTCTCCTTTCTTTCAGTTCCCAAGCACCTGTGCCCACTTGCTTTCCATTAGGCTGAGCCAGTGGGAGGCATGGGTGGAAGGAGGGGAGAATTTGCTGTACACCAGCCCATCTTGTCTCCCCCACTTCCAGCCTTTTCTTGGGCAACATTTCTGGCAGTGGCCACTTTTCCAGCTTGGCCCAAGGTCTGCCACTCAGCCCCTGCCCTGTTTCTTCCCTCACCAAGTGGCTTCCCCCCATAGTGGCAGCTCCTGCCTGGCAGCCAAAACCATAAGGCTCTTCAGGCAGCTCCTTATGCAGCCCCTGCTCGCGAGTTCCAGCATCCACTTCCTGGGATCTTGGGACTCAGTCATCTCCCTTTGTTCCTCCAGTCTCAGGAAGGGGATCAGCTTCCTGCAGTTGCTAATCTCTGGGTTCCCTCACCCTCCACTGGCTTTAGCTCTCTTGATACCCTTGCAACTCACTTGCTATATTAAATTCCTTCTACTAAACTCCCTGCCCTGGGATCTACTTTCTCGACTACACCCAGACTGAACACAAGGGTTAACTCGATAAGTGTTCTCAGCTAATTTGTTCATATCTCTTTCTATTCTCTGACAGTGTAAGTCCATCTTTCTTTCACCTTGAGTAGTAACCACACACTCATTAAATATTCACCTGTCCTGCAGGGTGACTGAGCGCCCTGACATGGGCTTTGCGCCAGGCTTTTCTTTCTCCAAGGGTTCACAGAAGAGAAAGCCACCAAGGAAGATGTTCTTGAGTGGAAATTAACCTAATTTGCTTTCTTTGCATTTCTCAAATATTCGCTTAGGGGATCAAAAGAGTTTAAACTGTATCTATTGTTTTGGCCATTTAAAAACAATTTGTCTATGTGGTATACATCAAAAACCCTGTCTCCCACAATAAGAAAGTAGAAGCAAAAAAAAAAAAAAAAAAAAGCCCAAATCAGAAATTTCTGGACTTTCATAGATAGACCAGGAAGAGGCCAAAGGTTGAACCACAGGGTTGATTCTGTGCCACAGATCCCCACTGACCCCCATCTCTGACTCCTCTCCTTTCTTCCAGCTCAATCAGGCCAGCTGCCTCATAATCACTTTGGTCCTGCAACTAGTCAGAAAAACAACAACAAATGTGTGCTTTTCCAGGGATTTCCAAAAACAATTTTTATTTTAGAAAAGTAATGGGAAAAAATCTCTTCCTCTGACTTTTTTCCATATGTGCCTCTGCTCGGCCACTCCACCCTAAGAATATAAACATTCAAATGATCGTCACCAGCCAATGGCTTGATCACTAAGGAGTGTGATAGTGCTTAGAGGAGGCAGAGGGTTCTGTGTTTTGGAAATATGTTTCTTATTTAAATAATATTATCATTTACATGACATGAATTAAGGTCAGTTCTAAGGAAGATGTTTTTAAAAATGTAAAAATCATCCCAAAGAAGTTTGCTATCTTGTGCAGAAAACAACACATTAAATCCTCAATACAGACTTGTATATGATTTTAATAATAATAATGATAAATTGTAAAGACAGCAATGCTGTAAGGAGAGTGAAGGAACAAAAGTTAATTGCACAGAACAGAGCTGGAAGGACCTGGGGACAAGCCAGCAACATTTGCTTAGTTTCAGATAGAGATTGGATGATAGAGACATACCAACACTTGCCCTGGGAACTACATGGGGAACAAGTTTGCATCATCACGACTTTAAAGGCTAGAAGTTGCAGAAACAATTCAAATCATCAAGCAGAGAGTTGAATTTATGGGTACAGATAACTGAATGGGCAAGGACAGAAGTGGCCATAGACACAACTGGGTTCAAGAACTAAGAAAGGCATTAGTACTCCACAACTCAGCATAATCTCTTGTGTGTCGGTCTCATTCTTTCTCGCTACAGTCTTTCACTTCCTGTCTGAAGACAGAGGTATCAGCACAGGTGACACCTGCTTTATGCCATCTCAGTTAAGGAGGAACCAAGATGAAAGAGAGGACAAATGGGTAGAAATTCAGTAGAACTCTGATTGGCTGGCGTTGGGTGATGTATTCCTCCGTTGAGCTAATCACTGTGGCTGGGTGATGGTGATTGGCCAAGTCCGAGTCCTATGTCCATACATTTGGCTCTGTAATTCACAGCCCTGCCCCAATTCTACTTAGTAAGAGGTGGGACTGAGATGCCTGGCAATACCCACTTGAAAGGCTTTAAAAGGCTGAGAAACTGACAAAAAGGGAAGGCACAAAATATGTGAACAGAAATTATAGTCACTCAGAGAAAAAGGAAACCAGAATCCGCCTGGCTGAGGTGCCTGTGGAGTTGGGGGCAGTCTTGGGGGCAGGGCAGAGAATGCATAGCTAGCTGTGGGCTCTGATAGCATTGCCCCCCTCAGCTGCCATCTTGAGCTGGTATGCCAATAACTCCTAACAAAATGTGTTCACTCAGGACAAAGTAAACACTCGAGCCCAAGAACAGAGCATCTGTGGCCTCTGGCTGCTGGCAGTTCAGTAGTGCTCTGCAGAGCTGCTTCCCACTTACCATCATCCTCATCACAGACTTACAGACTGCTGGTTTGCAATGATAATGACAATGATGATGATCGTGGTGGCATTGATGAGCCCATGGACCAGTTTTAGTGTTGCCTGCTTTAGAGTTAAGGAATACACAATGGCAGGAACTGTATTCAGGTAGCACTCAGCTCCAGGCAGTTGACTAATGACTGCTTGTCACCTAGTTTATATGCAGTTCTTATGATGAAGATGAGGTCATTGTTGTCAATGATGGTGCTGATGATGAAGAAGATGTAGGTCTGTGGGGAAAAAACATTACCTGGCCTCCAGTTGTTAATAGGTGTAATGGATGGTGATAAAGGATCATTTTCCCTGGGCTTGAAAAGGAATCACTGGTATGAGCATGAAAAAAGGAGGCTCTAGATCAAAAGAAATAAAATAAGCATGGCCCATTTTCAAAGTATTGTGAAAAGTGCTGATGTTGAGGGAAAGACACTTGGACTTCATTTGCTGGGGAAAAGGATGACATCATCAGCAGAGTTTCTTAACCTCATCACTATTGACATTTTGGACCAGATAATTTTTCATTATGGGGAGCTGTTCTTTGCACTATAGGACATTTTAGCAGTTTCCCTGGCCTTCATCCACTGATGCCAGTAGTGCTCTGTTCAGTTGTGACCATCAAAAGTATCTTCAGATACTGCCAAACATCCCCTGGGGAAGGTAAAAATTACCCCGATTGAGAATCCTAATGGGAAAGGCAGACACTGAAAAGAAATTGGCAGAGAAGATCCCTAAGCAGGAGAAAAAAAGTCAGGTGGCTTGTGCAGGTAGTTTTATAAGTAAGTTTTTCTTATTGACTTTTGCTTTATTGGAAAATGTTTACTTAGTTCCTCCCAAATGAGACGCTTTCACCCTTCAGGAAAGAGCAGAGTGGCTCACCTCTGCCTAACATGGTCCTCGACTATCCCGCAAGCAAGCAAAGCATGCTCACCCCATCTCCAGAAGAAGACCCAAGGCACTGGGAAGAGTATGGGCACACAGTGAGGGCCCCGCTTACCTGTCCTTGCAAACTCACCTGCTCAGGGCTCCGTTTCTGAGACACTGCACTTCCTTGAATCTGTGGGATGTACAGCCCTGCACTGAGCTGTTGTCTCCATGCTTGCCCATATCCTCCACGCGCCCAGAGGGCTCACTCCCTCAGGATAAGGACCAAACTACTGCACAAAATGTCCTGCACATACTAGATGTTCTTTAAATAGTTTTGCTTAATTAGTTTCCCGACTTTTCTTTGCTAGGCACCAGTTTGCTGCTCTGAAGATGAGGCCTCCACTGACCTGAGAGTGGACGATCACATTAAATGTGTCACATCATGCCACTTCTCTGCCTGTGCCTCCACTGGCTCCTCATCTCGCTCAGACTCAGACTTTGTGTGTGTGGGAGTTTTTTGAGAATTCCATGTATAAGGGAAATCACGTGGTATTTGTCTTTCTCTAACTGACTTATTCCACTCAACATAATACCCTCTGGGTTCATCCATGTTGCTGCAGATGGCAAAATTTCATTTCTCATTTATGACTGAATAATGTCCCATTATATACATGTACCACTTCTTCTTTATCTATTCATCTACTGATGGACACTTACTTTGCCTCTATACCTTGGCTATTCTAAATAATGCTACAATGAACATATAGATGCAATATAGAACATATAGATCTTTTCAAATTAGTGTTTGAGGTTTTTGATGTTTCTTAGGATAAATACCTAGAAGTGGAATTACTGAGTCCTTCTTGGTCTCTTTTTATAGCCTTTGTTTTAAAGTCTATTTTGTTTGGCATAAGTATTGCTATCTCAACTTTTTTTGTTTTTTGTTTTTGTTTTCATTTTTAAGTAATACCTTTTTCTATCCCTTAACTTTCAGTCTGTGTATGTCTTTCAGTAAGAAGTCAGTCTCCTGCAGACAGCCTGGTGTACAGGTCTTCTTTTCTTATCCATTCAGCCACACTCCCTTTTGATTGGAGCATTTAATCCATCTACATTTAAAGTAATTGTTAATAGACATACAGTTATTGCCACAATCTCTACAGTTTCACAGCCAGAAGTGATGGGGACTTTTCTTCCTGGCACTGGTACACTGGGCTGTGGAGGCTGAGACCCTTGACTCCTTTGGGGGACCTCTGCAAGCTGAGATATCTCTCCTGTTTTTTAACCATCACACTTGGGTTGGAACAAGCCTATTCTGCATCTCTGCCCCTCCTGTAACTAGCCTTAGTTACAGGGCTTCTGTTCGCCTAGACTTAAGGCGATTCTCAATGTGGTCATTCTGTAGTTTAGTTGTAATTTTGATGTGGTGGTGGAAGGAGGCGAGCGTGACATTTACCTATTCTGCCATCTTGACTGGAGGCCCCAGAGTTCACCCTCTTGAGCCCAGGGTTCTGTCTGTCATTCAGTGCTAACAGATGCCCATTAAACAAAGATTTCCAAGGAAAGGAATCCCACAGCTCTTCCTCTTTCTGTCCAAAATCTGTTGATTCAGACATCAAATTAAGAAGTAGGTGAATGAGCAAATTGCATCCCAAGGCTCAGTCTGTGCTATTGTTATCTCAAAGTTAATGCTTCACATGATGAAAGACAGGTGAGCTCATACCCTCCCTCTGCTCTTGGACTTCCACTTTCTCCCAAAGGACAGAACCAGGGTCTTCAATCCATGGCAAAATATTTCTAATGAGTTACATAAAATCCTGAACAAATAACTAAGGAGCTAAGTGAAACAGTTTGCTTTTACCTGTGATGTTTTAAAATTTATTGTAAGTTTTTTTCTTTTTAATTATATTGGCACCAAGAAACGGGAGAGGTGCCTCCCAAAGGGGCAATTCAGCAGAATGAATCTCTTGGAATGACTATAATTATACTGGCTGCCTGCTCTCTATGCCAGTGACAGTGTGTGCTTAGCGAGTGTTTCCCTGGTGAGCAGGTCTTCTGTTCCTGTTTCTCTGGATTTGCAGCTGCATTGCAGGGGCAGCTTAAAAATAACCCAAATCCAGGCCAGGCTGCACCTAGACGTGGAAGTCAAACTACAGAGCCTACAGTCTGGGCTACGAAAATCAAGGCAGGATGACCCTGAGTCTGCAGCCATTATGGTATGTGTCCTTCTAAGGGGTACTGATGAACAGCAGCCCCACTCCGGAAGACCAGAACAGCTAGGAAACACAGCCTGTCCCCATCTGTTGGCATTTTCTTCTCCTGGAAAATGTATCCACAGGACAAACATCTGAAGTCTCTGAAAAAAATATTGCTCTAAGGCAATAAGTAAAATCACCGCAGCGTGTTGTCATCAGGTGGGCCTGTGGCGATTAAGCAGCATGCTGGGGGGTTTTGGTGTGTTGGGGAAGACTAGAACAGAAAGAGAATGCCAGAGGCTGTCAGCCTGCTGCACAGCTGCCCACATACTAAGAGTCAGACAGGCAAAGCTGACATCTGCCAGAGAACAATTAGCTTCCGTCAAGCCCTTAGCCTCCGCCCAGCACTCTGCAGGGTTGGAGATGTTTTTAGACCTCTGTGTGTTCTAATACAGTCTGTTCCTATACACATCAGAAAGAAGAAAGCCCGGGGTACATGCTGTAAATAATACCCACTTGATTGCCAAGGTCAGCTTAGCCCAGGGACAATGACCATTTCCACATTGGCTATGGGCCCACACAAGTAGTAATCATGTAACTCGTAATGTAACACCTCATTTATTCCCCATTAAACTCCATGAGTTGAGTCATATTAAGCCCATTTAATGGACAAGGATGTTAATCTCAATGAGGCTAAGAACTCTTTCCCAAAGGTGAAGAAAGCCAGGCGATTAGAGGTCAGCCTGCCATATCTGTCACATTGGAAACTCTAGCGTTCACCCGCTCATCTTGCATCTCTTGAGACTGCATCTAGGGCTAACCCCAAGGCAGAGAGGACCTGGAGGGAGGGCAGTGTGGGCAGCTCTGCCGAGGGTAGGGCTTGAAGGGAATGCTCTTAGGGACACAGGGCTGAATCTCCACTTAGCCCACTTGCTGCCAAGTAAGTGGGGCTGGAGATGTAAGTTCAACCACTGACCCTGCGGCCTCCAGCAAGTACCATGACCTTCCTAAATGGCAATGTTCTCGTCCACCAGATGGGAACGTGCACCCTTGCACAGAAAATGCTCTGCCCATGGTAAGAATTCCATAAAGGTATAAGGGAGAAGTTGGAAGGAAACATGGTGTTCAAAAAACTTCCTAATACCAAACATGTCTCCAGAGCTGGAGTGAGGGGACCCTGTTCATAAGGAAGCAATTATAGTGACCTCATCATACTGTGTGAGGGCTAACCAACTGCACACCAGCTCAGAGACCCCGGCTCCTCAGAGTGTGGCCCGCAGAGTATCAGAGTTGTACCCTCTGGGCCCCAGCCTACATTTATTGAATCAAAATCTGCACTTTAACAAGGAGGATGGGTACATATTGGAGCCTGAGATGCGACATGAGTCCAGCAGTTCAATTCTGGTTTTGAATCCTGATTGAGCCACTTAGTGGCTGTGACTTCAGTGTGTGACTTCACTACTCTGCTACAGATGGATTCAGGTTTCATGGGGCCTAAAGCTTATATAGTTGGGTGCATCCTCTTTAAGAAACAAGACTATAAAATTACAAAGACAAAATTAGGTACAAAAGTAATTATTTCAAAAGTAAAAGTCCTCACAATAAACACCACAAACACTTACAATCCAGAAAAATAACTTAATATTTTCCTTAACTAAAACACTTATATAATACTTTTACCCTATATTTTGGGGCTCTAATTGTTTCTTCATATGTCAACACTTTTGTAAAAGATAATTCAATTTTTCTTCAGCATGATTGCTGGAAATATTTTCATTATTGACAGCTAAAAAGCAGGAAGATGCAAATTTACACATAGTCATACTAACTATATTTAGTACTACTATTGATTTGTGCCCTAAAAACACAGCAAGTACAGTTAATTATATTTCTTGCAATTGCCATAAAAAAATAAAATAGTGTGTGATGTGCTTATAATCGTATATGCTATGTTATCAAGTATATTCCTGACAGGAGAGACTTTCTATCAATGAGAATCAAGTCTGCTGCTAACAGTTTTACAAGCCTGATAATTGGAAGATTCTTCACAGGGTAGCTTCAAGTTCCACATGCTTCAGACTTGTGTCTCCTGCACTATTTATATACCTTCATATATACTCAAAGACACACCTTTTTGTCACATATATAGGGTGGGACAAACTATTCATTACTGAACTTCTGCTCTTCTTATGGTCTTGCAATGATCTTCCTCCCCTCTGAAGCCCAAGAGTGTCTTACCTCAACCTTAGTTCAGAATGCTGTATCTACCTCATGTTCATTTTCTGTCCCTGAAACTCTCATGTATGTGGGATTTCTGACTCTCCTGCATGTGGGGTTCCCATACATATGACTGTAATTAAATTTGGTTCTTTTCATTTGTTAATCTGTCTCATGTAGATTGAGCATTAGACCAGCTGAAAGAATCTTGAGAAGAGAAGATAATTCTCACCCCCACCACACACACACACACACACACACACACACACACACACACACACACACGAGGGACAGGAGCAGGAACTTCAGACACAATAATAAGTCAAGAAGAAAAACAGAAGGGCACCTCAAAGTTGCTGAGTCCCTCAGCCTCCAGCCATCTCCATGCCACCCAGGTTTCCAGGTACCTTGCATGCCTGAGCCAAACCAGCAGGCTGTTTCCTGGAAGATGAGCAGCACCTCAGGGAGTCCTGTGTTTCAGGGACAATGGGCCCTCAGGGCTGTAGGGCAGGGCCCTGTGGTGAGAGCAGTTCTGCTATTTACTCAGCATGTGTGGGCAAGTGCTTAATATCTCTGAGTCCACTCTCCTGAGCTGTAAAGTGTGTAATGAGGATTACATGAGACTAGGGATGCACCTGACTTGCAGCAGGTGCTCAATAAATCACAGTCCTGACTTGTTCCCTCATTTCTTCACCCACAGGGAGCTCCAAACTCGCACGTCCCAAAGGGCAGATTCAATGTCCTCAAAGAACTTCAACTGTTTTCTCTCTCACTTCTACATGTTTGAGTAACTTCATTCCTGATTATTGAAAAATTGACCCCTCTAAACCCTTTCTCTCATTTACTTAAGCCCCTCTGAAAATTTGTTCCATCGATTTACTTCCTTTTTTCATATCTGTTATCTGAGCCTCAAAATATTGATCTCTCTCCACACTAAAAATAATTTCTTCATTGCTGCCATCCTCAATGCCTTTTTTCCTCCTTTTTTCTCCTTTGTACCATCACACTTCTTGAAATAATGAGCTGTATTTCTTGTAGCTGGTTATCAAAGGCCCTTCACGAACTCTTACTGCCAAGCCCAGCGGTGCCTCTAGGGCCAACACCTCCTCCCACTCCCACTGCATCCACAGATGTACCCCATCCTGGCACCTGGAACTTTTGTGAAAGCCCCTCCAGCCTCTTCTCTCCAAGTCACCTGCAACATTTAGTGCTCCTGACGTGTTCATTCTTTAAAGGTCATCCTCAGTGTCTGGGTATTGTAGAACTGCATAGTGCAGTTTGCAAGGATGGACAAACATATTGTCTGGGAGTTGCTTTAAATCACTTCAGCAAGCCAAAAAGGAGGGAAAGAAAAGGGAATAGAAGAAGCAAATTTGGCAAAATCTTGACAAATTCGAGGAGGGGTTCAGGATGTCTCTATATGAATTCACCATGTTATTGCCTGTATTTCTACGTACTGAGCAGCTAATATTTTTTATGATAACTTTTTAAACGTTTTTCTTTCATAGATACACATCCTCCTTGTCTTCGTTCCTTCTCTGAGCCCTCCTCCTTTTCCCATCTCTGTCTTCTTTCTCCACCTCCTTCCTTAAAAATAAGTATTTCCTAAGGCCTTTGCTCACATCTCATCAGGACCCTGGTCTGCATGGGGCCTGGGCAAGCACACCCACTGCGGCTTCACCCCAGCTCTCCGGGAAGGCGACCTCTCCCACTTCAGCCCTGACCACTTCCCAGACTCCCGACCCACCGCATTTTTAAAACTCCATACATATATTTTTGTCTATGGTTATTTTCACACTAAAACCTCAAAGTTGAATTATTGTCATATATGTATATAAAATATATCTAAAAATATGGAGAATAAAACAAAACCCATGTACCCACCACCCGAATTTAACCCTTGCTGACGTCTTGGAATATGTGCTTCCTAACATACTTTTCAAATTCTCCCAGATTTCTTTCTCTTCCCCTTCTCTTCAGATGAAACCAGTTTTGAACTTGGTGTGAATCTCCTGACCATATTAATAGTCTGACTCCAGAAGCCCATGCCTACAATAGTACATGGAACCTTTTCGCTTTTCAAAATTTATGTAAAGCAATTTCACTATCTGTGTCTGTCTGCAATATTTGTCACTCAGCGTTGTGGTTTTGAGAGTTCCTCGTATAAGTCTACCCATAGACCTACTTCAGTATTTTGAATGCTACAGAGTACTATTTTAGATGACACATAGCACAATTTTTCTCCCCATTTCCCTGTACAAACAGGGCTGCAATGACTATCCTTTGCACGTCTCATTGTCTGCACATGCACAAGCATACTGCTTTCCTTATATGTCACCTACAAACATGCTGCTTCCCTAATATGTCACTTACGAAGGCTCCTCAGCAATACCTCATAGTGAATTAACATGAAACAAGGAAGGAAGAGAGGGAGGGAGGTCAAAGAACTTTTCATCACCAAGGTCAGAATCAAAGGACTAGGTAACTAATGACATTATTTTATGGAAATCCAGATATAAAGTTCTTAGTGAGGAGACCAAGAGGCATTTTAATAATGATTCAATATGCTATATGCATGATATCAAAAAATATACACTCAGCATGGTTTTTACATTTTAGTAGAAAAATGAGAGCTACCTCCTATATTTTGCACCAGTACTTAAACAGGCTTCGGCTCAAAAGCCAGTTATAGACTATTTTGTGCAGTTTTTCAGACGAAATAAAACTACATTGTCTTAGGTCAGCTAAGACTAGACAGATAACAGACAAGAGTTTCATGGTAGTTCAGCAAATATATACTTAACATCTTCTTTGTGTCGGGTGCAACTTGAGCTCTGAGAAGGTCTGGGTGAATCCAATGGAGTGGGAAGCGGGGAAGGGGATCAGTGGAGAGTCACTAAAGTGGAATTAATGACCAGAGGGCAGTTGGGAGAGGTGCTCAGGTTTCCTTGGTCTGGGGCTTCTTCAGGGCTCTGATGAGGGTTGAGGTCAGCCATTAACCTTCTGCAGGTGCAGGCTTGTCTCCTGGACAAGTGGGGTCTGGGGCACCTGATCCATAAGCGGTCTGAGCAGCTGGGGCAGGGACAGGACTCGCCCAGGGGGAAATCCTAAACACTGTGTCAACACTGCGTGAGAAGGGAAGCCAGGAACAAGCCAAAGACTTCAGAGAAAATAGGACTGAAAGAGCACTCGGCCCCTCCGTGAGGTTGGCCTGGAGACCACACTGGGGCAGCCACGCTCCGCTGGTGCAGGGGGCAGAGGAAGCCAGTTTGGAAAGAGAAAAGGCAGCCGATGCTGGGGAGACGCGGGACGGGAGGCAAGATCTTGACAGCCCCACCACACTTGCTGCTCGCCAGGGTTCCCATCTCGATTAGGCCAAAGCAAAGAAGCCATCCTCACTCCTCTCTCTGCTGCATCACTGCTCCACTGCCCTGCCCGTGGTTCTCCCTGCTGTGTCCCTTTGCAGCAATCCACTCTCTGTAGAGCAGCTGGAGTGATCTTTTTCTTTTTTTCAGTTACAGCTGTTATTCAACATTGACGAGAAAATTTTAAGAATTTTCCACTGAAATGGCTAACCTTACGGTCAGCTCTTTGTTCTGCTTCTGTAAACATGCAGATTCACCCTCCCCTTAGGAGTGCTTTGTCTAGATAACATGCATTGCCTAAGTTCCTGTTTAAACTCCCATAGCAACTTTCACAATATTTGACCACGTGAGAACAAATCAACCAATTAGCTAACTGTAACAGTGGTGATATAAAAGAAAATTTTCCCCCAAGCTGAGGGTCCAGATCTTCAGAGCGCTAGCTTTTCTAAGACTGCCAGCGTAATAAAACTGAGTTCTCTTTCTCTCTGGGTTACTGCTTGGATTTCCACTGGTCTGATTTTTTAGAGCTTTTGGGATTTTTCCATAACAATATTAGTTTCAGGTGTACAGCATAACTCTTGCACCTACCTGGCACCATACATAGTTATTAAGATATTATTGACTATATTCTCTATGCTGTCCTTTATGTCCCTGTGACTATTTTGTTAACTATCAATTCGTACTTCTTAAACCCTTCTTATTTTTTACCCACCTCCCGTACCCCACTCCTACCTGAAAACCATCAGTTTGTTTTCTGTGTGTATGAATCTGTTCCTGTTTTGTTGTTGTTGTTGTTTGGTTTGTTTTCTAAATTCCACATATAAGTGAAATCATCTGTTATTTGTCTTTTTCTGTATGACTTATTTCACTTAGCATAATACCCTCTAGGATTATTCAAGTTGTTGAAAATGGTAAGATTTTATTCTTTTTTATGGATTAGTAATATTCTCTTGTATATATGTACACCTCTTCTTTATCCAATCATCTATCAATGGATACTTAGGTTGCTTCCATAGCTTGACTACTGTATATGAAATGTCCTTCTTTGACTCTTGTTATAGCCTTTGTTTAAACCTATTTTGTCTGATGTAAGTATTGCTACCACAGCTTTTGTTTTGTTTTGTTTTATTTTGCACGAAATATCTTTTTCCATCCCTTTACTTTCAGCCTGTATGTGTCTTTTAATCTGAAATGGGTCTCTTGTAGACAGTATATGTGTGAGTCTTGTTTTTTCTTATCCATTTGGCCACTTTATGTCTTCTGATTGGAGCATTTAATTTTTTTACATTTAAAGTAATTGTTGATAGACATACAGTTACTGCCATTTTATTATTCATATTTTTGATCTTTTTTTCTCCCCCTTAAAGAAGTTCCTTGAACATTTCTTATAATATCATTTTGGTGGTGATGAACTGCTTTAGCTTTTTTTTTGTCTGGGAAGCTTTTTATTTGTCCTTCAATTCTAAATGATAGCTTTGCTGGGTAGAGGAATCTTAGTTGTAGGTCCTTGCTTTTCATCACTGAATATTTCTTGCCAATCTCTTCTGGCCTGCAAAGTTTCTGTCAAGAAATCAGTTGATAGTCTTATGGGAGCTCCCTGGTAGGTAGTGAACTGCTTTTTCTCACTGCTTTTAAGATTCTCCCTTTGTCTTTAACCTGTGGCATTCAAATTATGATGTGTCATGGTGTGGGTCTCTTGAGTTCATCTTATTTGGGGCATCCTGGGCTTGTTTGTTAATTTCCTTCACCACGTTAGGGAGGTTTTCCATCACTATATCTTCAAATAGGTTTTTAATTCTTTATTCTCACTCTTCTCCTTCTGGTACCCCTGTGATGCAAATGTTAATATGTTTGATGTTGTCCCAGAGACTCCTTAAACTTTCCTCATTTTTTAAATTCTTTTTTCTTTTCACTGTCTTGATTGGGTTTTCAGCTACCATTTCTTTCAAATCATTGATTCAGCCTTCTGCTTCATCTAATCTACTGTTAATCCCCTCTAATGCATTTTTCATTTCAGTTAGTATATTCTTCATTTATGACTAGTTTCCTATCTCTTTGTTGAAGTTCTCACTGATATGATTGAGCACCCTTATGATCAGTGTTTTAAACTCTGCATTTGGTAGATTGCTTGTCTCCATTTTGTATAGAGGTTTTTTCTGAAGCTTTGTTCTGTTCTTTCATTTGGGACATGTTTGTTTGTCACCCTATTTCAGTTGTCTCTCTGTGTTTCTATGTATTAGGTCGAGCTGTTATGTCTCCTGATATTGGTAGAGTGGCCTTGTGTAGTAAGTGTCCTGTGGATCCCAGTGGCACATTCCAGATGCTCCAGATGCGCCCTTTGTGTGGGTTTTGTGTGCCCTTCTATTGTTGGGAGCCAACTCATAGGAAAGTTTAACTGAGAAGTTAACCTTTGAACATAAGTCTCACAAGACTTGCTAGGCTCCTAGGAAAGTCCAGAAGAGCAAACACAAGATAAACCCGAAGATGCCTGCACAGATAAGCCCTTGCCTGGAGCTGAAGATAAGTCCGTGCCTGGAGATGCCAGAAACCCAAAGTATCCTGT
>PVKZ01000090.1:0-462991 GCA_004027375.1 Macroglossus sobrinus | reverse complement strand
ACTGCTTTTTAACAATTTGGTATATATTTATACCTCTTTCTACTTTTTAAAATAGTCAGCATCTATTGTTTAACAACTTTATAAACTCCTATTTTCACTCAACATTGAACAATTCATATTTCCTATAATGCATTATTTGAAAGCATCTTTTATTTTAATTACCATGTAAGATTCATCCATAGGAACAGACCATAATTTGCCAAACTTTTCATTATTATCTTCAGATTTTAGTAAAAATAATGCTGGTAGATAAACCATTTATTAAAATTTATGGGTCTTTTTAAAGGATAAATTCCTGATGTCAATGTTAGAAATACTTAAAAAGTCCTGCTCTGTTATTTCAGATTATTTTCAACAAAATTTATGTCAATTTAAACTCTCTCTGGCAGTATAAATGAATGCTCATTTAACCACTCCCTAACACTGAATGTAATGTTTTTAAATTTTTGCCTACTTAGTAGATAAAACTATTTTTATTTTAATTTAAAGGGTTTTTTATTCATTGATGTCAAAATAATATAAAATATATTTGTTTATTCACTATTATTATATATTTCTTTTGAGAGTCACCTCCCTATTTCAGACCCTAGGATCAACAGAATTTATGTTTCATTTTTAGCTTTTTCTATGTCAATTGTTAGATACAAACCAATGGGGAAACCTTGTAAATAAAAGCCGTACCAGAGCAATTAATGAGTCTGGTAAACTTATAAAAGCTTATAAACCAAACTTCCCTAAAGGTTTCCAGTATATAAATAAGCAATATTAAAATTAATGAGGTTTTGTTGTTTGTATGCTCAGTTGCATTTATAAATTCCTTCACTAAGCACACAAAACAAGCACAAAATCTCAGGTCAAAAAATCTTGGTCTTTTTCATTGTTATGCTAACTGATTCTTAGTGTAGATATTATTATTCATTCTAATCTAGCTATTAAAACTTTAGAACTATTATTTGTCATCCTATAGGAATATTTATTACTTTAAATGGTAGTTAAAATCAACTAAAATAGGATAGATTTAAGAATCTATCTTGGGAAACACTACAAACATTGATAAGTTTCACTTATAGCTATAGCAAGGAAGCAAAACCAGCTTAGAAATTTATTATGCCTTTGTGGGTATTATTTCATGTATTTTGCAGTGAAGCTTCTGTAAGTGTTTACATGATTAGTATTCCTTACCCAAACTTGCAAGGCCCTTAATTACGGCCCAGTAGAGCAATGTTTTATAAAATCTGCCTCTCGGTTAACCACTCATCTTGGTTTCTATGGATCAGTCCCAGGTTAAAACCAGTTTACACAGTCCATTTGGTCTAACATTTATCAAAGAAAAAAGATCTGGGTTTTGGCAATAAATTATAAAGTTGTCATATATATAAAATACTAAGAGATGCTAGGTAATTTTTACTGGATGTAATTTATTTCTTATTATTGGAATATAGCATAGTCTCCAAAACCAGAGTGCTTAAGCTTGCAGCCCAGCCCATCATTTATTAAATCCTTTAGCATGGGTTAAGTTACTTAAACCCTATGTATCTCCATTTTCTTATCTATGAAATGTAAAAACTAATAGTATATAATGTGATCGATCACATTTTTGTTTTCAAATACCTGCCACCACTTATGAGACAGTAATACTTTTCCTTTCTTACTGAAAGCATGATTGATCCTTTGATTGTAGTGCTCCTGTATATGAAAGAATTATAAATCCTCGACCCATTAAGATAGGTTTAGCCATTTTAATTCTTTTGCTCAAAGCAATGTGAACAAAAATGATGAGTACCACTTATTCAGAAAATTTTTAAAAGTCATCTTGTTAAGTACCCTTTCTTCCACTCTTGTCATAAGATTGAGAGCCCCAGTAGGAACCAGTCTGCACAGCTGGGTAGAGCAGAGCTGCTGTTGGCCAAAAATATATATGCAATGTGAGCAAAAAATAAAATGTTGTTATAAGCTTCTGAGGTTTGGGGGTTGTTTGTTATATTGGCATATCTTGGCCTAACCTAACCAGCACATATTTTAAAAGATTGTTTTTATGTCAATATAAATATATATAACATTTAGAAGAGTGCCTAGCACATGGTAATTAATACATAAGTGATAATGATGACTAATTCTAGCAATATTCAATAACAAATATTTTTAATTGCAAATGGCCTATGATCATATGAAACAGTGTAAAGCTCATTCATAATACAAGTGATAAAAATAAATAAAAATTAACATTAAAAGAAAAAATTTAATTTCAGTACTAAACTGACAATTAACACTAGAATAGATTTATATTAATAGTTAAAACATTTTGGAAGTATAATTTGAAGGTAAATAACAATAATTCTAGTTTTAATATTTTTCTGGGTCAGGAACTAAGGATATAGACTAAATTACAATTGAAGAATAGATGAAACTACATTTGTATTTTTTCCTAACAGTAATGAAAGCATTCATCTATAAATTCATAATCTTTAGGGACCTATGACACTATTAGAACTAAAGATACTAAGGTAATTTTTTACAGATGCCATAACATTAAAAAGCCAGAAATTCTAGACATTTTTCATTATGAGCTATTCATCCAAA
The DNA here is from genome assembly GCA_004027375.1 of Macroglossus sobrinus. Taxonomy (NCBI): domain Eukaryota; kingdom Metazoa; phylum Chordata; class Mammalia; order Chiroptera; family Pteropodidae; genus Macroglossus; species Macroglossus sobrinus. The sequence goes on along the minus strand of PVKZ01000090.1, from coordinate 460,411 downwards.
TGGCATCACTCCCAATACAGGTCCAATGAATAAAAAATAAATTTCAGTTATCTCACTTTTTAGTATTGAATGAAATATTGGTAGAAAAGTCATGGTGCTTCAATTAATAAAGAAAAAGTGTCAACTTGCAACAAAAATCATACATTAAAAAGCATTTCTGAAGCATTCAATTTTATTTAGCAAATTCACTTTTGGAAAATTAGGATTTCCTTGATTATGATTGATTCCAGAAGTTTCTAAAAAGGCAACCAATTATAGAAATACAATTTATAGAAAATTATTATCCATTTTAAATCATTCATAAGTATTTTAAAATCTCCTTATTATTAGCTAAATGCTACAACTTTTACCTCAAACTTGAATCTTTTTATCATTATATGAAAGCGAAAAAGGTAGTAAATTATTTTTTCTTTATTTGATGACTTTTAACAATTCTTCTGTTTTCTTTTCTAAGTCCCCTCATAGTCTTCATTAAAGGAATAGCAGCCCTAAATTACTTCATCCATATTACTTCTTCCTATGTCTGGTTTTTATTTCTAATTTAGATTAAACCTTCTTGAGTCAACTATTTTGCATTTGGTTATTAATATGTGAAACTGCATGATAGTATCATGTTATGTCTCAGAAATTTTAGAAATCATCTCATATAATGAGGTTTCCCTTATTTAGTCATACAAAAGCAACATGAAAGACCACCCTTCCATTTCTTCTTTATGTACTTCAACACCAAGTAAAGAACCCTGTTTAATGATAGGCTCAGTAAATATAGAACTATAAATTTATGGATGTTAGTTCAGTTGTGAATCCCTTAAATTTAAATCTAGAGTCACATATCAACCACCTGTAGGAAGAGTTCTCATTTATACTCCTTCAGCCTCAAAAGGGAAAGTTTCAGGAGACTAAACTCTGGGTCAATCGTGTTGCTGGACCTAATTATGCATTCTAATAAATTTTTTTCAGTCATGAGGTTTATGTTGTCACTGATTCATCAGTTATTCAATATTCAATCTGTACCTTGAACTGTACAAGTCACTTGGCATTGAAAATGAATGATAATACATTTCTGTCCATTGTCATCTTCAAATGAATTTTTATGTATGGAAAGGAGTAATCATTATTTTCATTAAAAGATCATCCTTTCCCCAATGTATATGTGTTGGTCTCTTTCTATTCTCTATAGTCTATCCAGCTAGTTGACTCATTGATCCTTGCATTAATCCCATACTCTGTTAACTTCTTTTGACTTTATGACTCCTGAAATCTGGTAGCATGTGTTATTCTTAAAGATTATTCTAGCTATGCTATGTCCTTTGAATTTTCATATAAATATTAGAATTATCTAATTAATGTCTACCAAAATGAAAAATTACATTTGGATATAGATTCAAAGAATAAATCTATAGATCAATTATATTTTCCATTTATTTAACTCTCCATTAAATGCTCTAAGCAATATTTTAAGACTTTCAGTATAGATGTTTCACACATCTATTAAATTCACTCCTGGGTATTTTGTATTTTATGTCATTGTAGATGGTATTAAAATTTCAGTTTACAGTTGTTTGCTACTTGTTTGTAAAAGTACAGGAGAATTTTTGTATATTAACTTGTATCTCTAGTTGACTATTTGGAGCTCTTTTATTCTTTCTGTAGGTATGTGCTTCCATTGGGAATTATTTTTCTTCAGATCAAAATTTTTTCTTTAGTATTTCTTGTAGTGAAAATTGGTATAGATATCAGTTTTGTTTTAAATTATTTTGAACAAATTTATGTGTTGTTTTAGCCCTTTAAAGACATCATTTCACATTTTCTTGTTTCATTAGAGAAAGTCTGTTGTCAGTCTCATTGTTACTCTTGTAATGTATTTGGTTTTTTTCTGGCAATTTTTAAGATTTTCTTTTTATCTTTGGTTTCAAATATTTGGTTCTGCCATGTCTTGTTGGCATTTTCTTTATATTTATACTGCTTAAGGATTGATATATTTTTTAACTCTGTAGATTGACATAGTTCATCAAATTTGGAAATGTCAAACATTATTTTTCTCATATTGCTTTGTATCATTCTGTCTCTCTTACCTTTCTGAGATTTTAATCATTTGTATTTTTCTCTCTTAACTGCATAATACATATCTTCTACAATAAATTTTCTTAATTTTTTTAAACCTTGAGCTTCAGTTTGTATGTTTTCCTTTGGCAGTAATTATGTCTTTTGCTGTGTTTAGATTTCAATTAATCCTTATCCAATTAATTTTTAATTTCACATGTATTTTTCAATTCTAAAATGTTTATGTGATATATATATATATATATTTAAATTTTGTATTGAAATTTTCTATATTTTCATTAAACTTTTCCACTCTTATTTTTATTTACTTTAATATATTTATCATAATCAATTCTGAGTCCTTGTTTGGATCAGTTGTGGTTCTGCTTCTGTTGTCTATCTTTTCTCTTATTGGTAATAATTTCTTCCTTCTTAGCATGTGTAGTATTTTTCTTTTACTAGAAGTTTATATACATCAAGTAACTTTAGAGATTAAGTTCCTATAATAATTCTCTAAACTGGTTTCATTTACTGTTAGGCAGTGGGTTAAGAAACTGAGCTGGGGCTGAGTAGGAATTTTGCAGATACTTAGCCCACTCTCTATTTTCAGTAATCTAAAGGATGAGAACCATTTTGTGATTATTTCAGGCTCTTCCATCTAATAGGACTTAGTCTTTCACTTACCAAAGGGAAATTCCATTCTGACTTTTTAAACTAATAATCTAATCTCTTTATAATCCCAGAAATCCCAAGAAATGTTGCATGAATGTAGGGATAGAAATAACTGTCCATTTGGTGCTCCACTAATTTCTAATTTACCACACCACAAAGGTATCAAAAACTCCTTTCATATCTCATTCATCCACTAGATTCCTCTCTCTAACTAAAACTTGCCCTGTGTCCTGTCCAGGCCTGAAAAATTCTCCCCATGAGAGAGAGAGAGAGAGAGAGAGAGAGAGAGAGAAACACTTAAGAAGGGTTCCTCACTATTTGATTATTTAATGAATTTTTTATTTTTTGTTTTAACAGCTCTCTGATGTCCATTAAAAATACGATTTTTGTAATCTGTAGTGATTTTCCCCCAACTCCTTTCAGTGGGAGCAATTGCATGGTGCCATCTACTTGATTCTACCCAGTAGTGGAAATATATCTGAAAGTTTATCTCACTATTTTTCAAAGTGAGAAATCCTTCCTAAAGCTGTGTTCAGTTTTTGGTAGTCATTAAAATTAGACATTACTGACTTTTAAGTAAATTATAATGATGTTATGTAATGAAGTGATTAGTTACCTTAAAGTGTCTACCAAACAGGTAGAATGATACAACTGCTTTGTAAATTTAGTTCATACACTAAATATATCAACTGTTTATAGCACTTTTAATGTTATTGGTGGTTAATTATATCACTACTAAGTAGCAGATTAGCTTGGTGTCACATGTATCTGAATGATATAAGAATATTAAATTTCTAAAATGGGATGCCTATTGTTACTTAATTGTTTTATGCTATTGAGAAACTTCATATGCTATTCTTTTATGGAATACTATATTATGGAGAAAAAAAATCTTGCTCTTGCAACCAAGTGTCCTATTTCATAATCAGTGTTTATAAGAATAAAATGTTGCATGATTATTTAAACAAAATAACTCTAAATTTTTGAAAATATGCTGCTGTTGTCACTCTTGTTTAAAATGAACATAAATGAAAATGGCTAAATTTAGAGAACAATGGTGGCTAACTCACCCTGAATCTCCCCGACACTCTTCCAGATAAATCAGAAAATTAACAAAAACAGCAAATAAATCCAAAGATAACTGATGACTTCAACATCACAGGAGATGTATAAAACCGTTACAACCATTAAAAAAGAGAAAAAGAATATGTCAGCAGTTTCCACCAGTTACCTGATATTGCAAGCCCAAGGGTACAGAAAATGAAACAGAAAAAGCATGAGACTTAATGAAAAAGTGAAGGTAACATAGGACATAAATGAAACATGGATGAAATCACTCCTACAAAAACAAACTACACCATTAAATTCCAAAATAATAAATACAGGTCAAAATTTGTTTGGTCACAACACTGGCTATCGAAAAGGGGCTTGATAAAAGTAGCAGATTTGAAGAAGTATTGTTTCCTGGAGAGAATGAGATATTTAGACAAAGGCTAAAATTAGGTGGTGAAGGAAAATGAGAAAATAAGAAAGAGGCAAAACATGTTTCCTGCAGAAAAGAGGGTAACAAAATATACAAACATTTTCCTCTCCACACATCATCAACGACATCGTTCTATAAAAAAATTGAACAGAAAATAGTAAAAATGACAGAAAAGGGTACTCTTGAACTAGGAATTCTGTTTATAAAATAAATAACAATAGTAAAAAGGAGGCTATATCAATCCAAAATGACTATTAAAAAGTTGTTAAATTGTGACTGAAGTAATTTTGTTGATGAAAACTATCTTCTAAAAAACAAACATAAAGTTACAAAAAATAATGTATCATTCCAAGTTGAGTGAAATATTGTAAAATGTGTATTTAGATTTATAAAAAAATACCTTGAATTTTAAATACAAAAACTAATACCCAAAATCAATCAATAGAAAGAAAATAGAGGATATTTTAAAAACTCAGAAAAGAAAAGAAATGAAAAAGGATAACTTGTATCAAAAATAAAGACTAAAAGAAATTATTACCAAAGGAATACAGATTCAAATGAAAATTTATATTTAAAAAATTGCTATTGTATAAATGAAGTAAAATCACCAGGAGAATAAAAATTATATCTTAGAAAGTAAAAAGGTCCACAGAAAATAACAATTAAGGGAAGTCCATGTATAATTGTAGTCCATAAAAAAGAAAGTAAAAAATTAAAAATTAATATTTCAATATTTATAACTATAATCAAAGAAAACATTCCAAAAATATAAGAATACCTGACTCCATATGTTGAAATGGCACATCATTTCAATTGACCCAGAACAATAAACTTTGGTCACATCTACCAGAGCTATTAAAGTTTAAAGACAAAGTCTTCAGGATTTTCAGGTAGAGATGAAAATGCAAGAAAATAAGAAAATCATCAAACTTCTAAAAAAAGAAATGCAAAACAAAGCATAAATGAAATGACATTGTCAAAAAAGTTAAAGAATTAAAGTGTGAGCCAAAGGTATTTTAGGTCAAACCCCTTTTCAAGTATCAAGTCTATAGAAAAACAGATTTAAACATGCCAAGATTCAGAAAATATCTCACACATGCACTCCTGAGGAATTTTCTATAGAAGGAGCTTCATCCAACAAGTCAAAACTAGAAAAAAATTGCAAAATGACTGGTGGTGAGTATTCTATGTGTTCACTTTTAGAATTAAGAGTCAAACAAATGTGGAATCATAGATAAAAAAAAATATGCATGAAATTAAAATTTGTGACAAAGTATTAAAGAGTCTGGCTACTGGCCCAAATCCTGCAAGTGATATTTCAGGCCTGACCTTAGGTAAAGACAAAGGCTTTACCTGGCAAGCTTCAAGGGGGAAAGCTGTCTGTCCTCCCCATACTAGACTTAGTGCATGAAAGTGCATTGCAGTCTCTGAAGCAAGTTGTACTTAAGGCCCTGGGCCCTAGTGGTTGGTCATGCTCTTAGAATATAATAATATAACATAAAAATTTATTCGGGAGAAAGAGCTACAGAGCATATGGTAAAGAAAATGAGGTAAAATGTTTATAAAGAATAAGTTTGGTTAAAGGACATATGGGTGTTCTTTATAATATTCTTATTTTTGTAACTTTTCTCTTAGTTTAAAAATATTTTATAGTAAAAATTCAAAAATAAACTAAGAAGAACAAATTATTGCAAAAAGTATCTTTTGGGAAGCATAATGAGGGGTATTGGTTTATAACCAATTTTATACCTTTATGGATCTCAATATAAATTAATTCCTCTCTTACAAAATACAATTTTATGTTGGCTGGACTTCTCTACTTGTTCCTTCAAATCTGCTTCCTGGACCTCTACAGTTTACTGTGTTTCCCTGAAGACTGACCTTTATAAACTTCATGAATTGGCTCCCTTTTCCTAAGGTACTCTCTTGTATTTAGCCGATGAGAATGCATGCAGGACCAGCAAGAGTAAGGCAAATGAGGTCAAGCTTGCTTTGTTCCAGGCTTTGTTCCTCTCCCAAGGTTTACTATTTCTTTTGAGTGGCCCTCTCATACAGATACAGCTGTAACACAACTATAATACAACATCTACAGGTACTACAAGACTGCCTCTTTCCTTTTTGCTTAGGAGTTAAAACAGCAACTTTAGCCTTGTGAGCCTACTCCCCAAGCTTCCTTATTCCTTGTTGTTTTCATTAAACCCTGCTCACACCTTTGTAAACTCTCCCCTTTATTAAGCCAGTTACTCTTTTTGAGTGTGCTATCTCTTATAGGGAATCTTGTCTGATATATACTAATGGTGGGGGGAGAATGAAAAATGTGATGTATTTAAATCTTGAAAATATTTTGAAAACTGTATATTACAAAAAAAAATCAACTATTAGTAGAGACAGTGAAATAGCATGAAAAATGTAATCATTTTGAAATATGTACATTGGCCATTTCACTGATAAAAATGGATAAAACTAATTTGTGTTAGGAAAGCATCTTTTTGGTCAGGCACATTAGTTTTACACATTTGAAATAGTACACGACAAAATTAAAGGCAACTATGCTACTCTCAAATGTATTAAAATTAAATGCCTTTTATATAACATATAAAATAGGTTATATGTTATATAATATGTTATATAGATACCAGAAGCAATACCTTAAAAACAAAACAAAGCCTGTTATTTATGACCAAGTCTTTATATAGTAAATTAGTATCACTGAACTTTTGTCTCTTTCCTTGCAGCCCTGGTCAAAAGACTACTGAAAAGTAAGATGTTCAAAGTAGCTAAAAGCAACTTAAATATAAAACTATGGCTACTTTCTCTAATTTTTCTTTATATTCCTTCTATTTTTCTCAAAAATATTTTCATATTCTATAACCAAATCCACATGGATTCTTTAATTAAATGCTAATATCAGCAGGTTAGGTAAAAGGGGATACTTTTTTTCATTCAGTTTATTGTTAACTGCATCTTCCGGGTGTTCGGTCTCAAAACCTTTGAATCATCCTTGATTCCTATCTTTCTCTCATACCTCAAATCCTATCCATCATCAAAAGCTATTGGTTCTGACTTCCAAATATAAAATCTGTCTACTCATCACCTCTTCCACTGCTCCGTCCTAGTCTGAACAACCTTTTCCTCTCACCTAGACTACTATCACAGCTCTCTAATTGTTATTATTGCTTCTATCTGGCCTCTACGAAGGCTCTTCTTAATAGTGGGCAGAATAATCCCTTTCAAAATAATACAGACTCTAAACTCTATAATGGTTCCTCTTTTTACTCTAAGTAAAACCCAAAGTCTATAATTGCTTAAAAGGTTATATGTGATCTTGTTCCTATGACCTCTCTAAACTCATTGTATACTAATTTCCAATATGTTCTCTCTCCTTTAGCCAATCTGGCCTCCTTGCTTCTCAAATGCAGCAGGCATGATTGCCACCTTTATGCTGGGGGTTCTCACTGCCTATAATGATCAGCTCTCAAAGATCCACAAAACAAAATTTATGTATTTGCTCAAATATCACCTTTTCAATGACACCTACCCAGACCCCCTACTTAATATTTTTAAGATGTCCCTCATCCCACCACTTCTTATCCCCCTCTTTTTTCTATTTTTTCTTTGTTCCACAGGAGTCATTGCCCTATAACTTTTATAACTATTATTAATTATGGCCTTCTCTGACTCAAGTGCAATGGCTGGTACTAAGCATGTGTTCAATAAACATTTGTCGAATGAATTAATGAAATAATACTTTCAACAAATGTATATTGAGTTTCTCCAGAATTATTGGGTACTCTAAAATTTTTTTCCTAATATTTATTCTATATGTTAACTGCAAAGTGTAAATGATATTGAAATCATAATATGATTAAAACACACAAAAAAAGATTCCTAATTTCTGAGTAAATCCTACTCAAATGTTTATGTACATATACCTCAAACTTATAAAAATATAAATATTTCTCTTGATATTTCTTTTTTCATGTCTTTGTTCTCCATTCCCATCTCAGCTCCAAAGGTGGATTAAGTGGTCCTACTTCTCTTTCCTCTACCCTGACACTTAGTAGATTTGATTGCGGTTATCTGTTAATGTGTCTGTCTCTGTTTTCACAATTGATTATAAAATTTTCCAGGGAATTATCTATTATATTCACCGTAGTTTCTTGAGCACATAAAATGAGTATTGCATAAATATTTAATGAATAAAAAGGAGAAAAAAGGGAATAAGAGTGTACAAAACTTCCATGTACATTTTTTCCAACCTGTCAGTGTACAATTGTTTCAAAATTTAAGTAAAAAAATTAGGTTGCCTTTCTGACTTTTTCTTAATGTTTTCTTTAGTTATAGGTAGTCAGATAAAAGAAAGCCATCTGTAGAAATTCTTGAGTCATGTAAATTCAACCTAAGATTAAAATGAATTAATTCATATCATTCCTCAATTTTTCTAATGTAAAAGTTTTACTACATGCAGGTAATTGATGATTTTTAAAGTGTCACATAAATATGCTAACACTTTTTTATTATTTTGATGCTCTTTATCACCCTTAGAGTACCATGAAAAATTTATTAAACTTGGTAACAAATTCAGGGAAGCTAGCTCACCATTCCTTAAGCAAAGACATTTAAGAGCTTAAATAAAATTTGAGTAGTTCTTAGTATCAGCAATAGCTTTGATTTCAAATTCCCATTTATTTAATGATGGTTCTGCCATCAATAACTTTAAGTATAATAAAAAGGAAGACTGAATATTACCTCAAGTTCAAAAACCAAAAACTGAAGGGTTTTTTAAGTACTATAAAAAGCACTTGATATATGAATCTGAAGCTATCAAGACAGTTAAATTGATCAGCTAATGTATTAACTACATCCTAGGATAGGTTGATCAATATCTTGCCTTAGATTAAAAAATGTAAGAATGCTAAGATATTTCTATGATGAATAAGATACACCTAGCTATCCAGTAATACTTAAATTATTACAGGTGAATAAAATGAATTGTTCACTTGGGAATTTTCTTTTTACAAACTGGAGGGCACATTTGAGGAATGTCAAACTCCACAGAGTTACGCCTTTGTCTGGTTAGGTCATAAACCTCTAAAAGCCCTACTTGAAAATGTAATATTCCTGATGAGAATGAATATGAAACTGGAAATTTAACAAGAGAATGTTTGTGAACATGGACACTAGCTTACCTTTGTGCCGACTCTGTGATTAGCTTCTTACTTTTAGATGTGTACTTTCTCTGTTCTACTCAGACTATTCTAATTGTATTGAATAGCAGCCTCCCTCTCATCCATAGAAGTTTCTTTCCTAAAACTGCACCTCTAGCATAATTCCTCCAATTAGTCACTCCCATTCTTAGAGCTGAAACTCAATGTAATCTTACAATTATGTGCTTATCTCTGTTTTAATAAGGATTATATATTTGTTTTGTCTCTGAAAATGTACATGTGTTGCAGAGGAAGGGATATGTTTAAATTGCTGTTAATGTTGTGGTCAAATAATAAATAATAGATGATTAAGGACTTATCATACTCTCATAAAAATGTAATTTATTTACTTCAATTGTAATTGTATGCAATTACAATTCCATGAACTATACAATTTCAATTTTTTTTAAAAAAAGCTACATGTTGGAAAAAGTGGCTCAAGAGTAAGGACCTCTGGAAAATTCAATTAAATATATTACCTTGCTTCCTCATAGGGAGAACTGCTGCTTCAAAGTAACAGTTGCACCTATATATGCAAAGTAGCAAAATAAAATATTATTGAACAAAAATTCCAACTTATGAGGAAAATCATATGAGTAGAGGAAATAATTACATGGGATTTAGTGACCGGAGAGCCTAGATCCTTGATTAAACCTCCACTTGTCTTTGCCTAAAGAGAGTAATTTGTCATATACTTGCAAAGGGTTGCATTAGGAATTATTTTACTTTTAGCAAAATTAAGGCACACATATTTTGCCAAGGTAATTAGACACTGAATATGTCATGCAGCCCTCTGAAATCATACAGAACATTTCAAGATCATTTTTAGGTGTGCTCATAATTTATAATTAGATATTTTATTATGGATATAGTTTTCACTTCATAAAGCTTCCTATGAAAAAATTTCTACCAATAATTTTGTCAACTTGTTTTTCTTTTTTCTTCCTACATAGAAGTTACTCTGTTGGCTATTAGCATGCATTCTTCAAGGAATGTTATAAATAGAAGAATAAGTCACCCACACTCCTATTCGCCAAGAAGGGAATCAGAAAGAAGAAGGAAATCAATTTTATGAATATTTATACACAAAAGATCATTTCTGAAATATTATGCATATGCCTGCATACGTGTTTTATACCCTACTTTTTAAAAACCAAAAGAAGCACGTTTTTCCTATTTAACATAGTTTTCTTATGTAAAATGCAAAATATTTCATGAGTAACTCTCTTAAATACAAAAATAAGTCATCAATTAGTGGTAACTTCTATGGTGGAGTTTATGTTCCTTTTACCATTCTTCCATCTTTGTTGTTCATATGGGTAATAGCAGAAGCAGAGAATGTCACTTCAGAGTATAAAAATAAAAATGGGTTATTTGAAATTCACAACACATTTGTTCAGAAGGCATTCTGGAAAAAAAGAAAAAAGTAGCATAGAAAATATTCTAGGGGAAAAAAATATATATATGCAAGAAAATCAAAAAAGAACTGAATCTGTACCATAAAAAAGAAACAACACATGAAAACCTTCTCAGTGGTATAGTACAGATGCAAAAGATAAAATATTAAAAATGAATGTATTTGTTTAAAAAAAGTTCTGCACAAAAACTGCATTTTATTCATATGCAGGAAGCAAAAGTAAAGGAGAAAAATATTGTGAGAATAAAATAAAGGGAAAACAAATAAATCAGAGTTCCTCAGGCAAGGAAGTGATAAAAGAGAAAGAGAAGTGTCAAGAACCTGGTGTTTATTTGTAGGTGCAATAATAGGAAAAATCTATTCGTTCTGTTAAATGTATTTATCATCACCCAAAACACAGTTGAACAGATGTACTCTCAGTTTTCTGAAAAAAATGAGTCACAAAAAGAAAGGAATAAAAGGACATTTATCTATTAAGGTTTACCTCAAAAATGACTCTCAACACTGACCTTTCATCCATTGTTAGCCCTGGTTTCTTTAAATCCTTGTTCTTTAAAACCTAAGCCACAAAGCCACAAATTATCTAAATGCATTTTTAAATACTTTAATGTTACAAATACCTACACCACTGTTTGACACAGGATCTAAATGTCCTATTGCAAGAAGAACTCAATGTAGAAATTATACCTGTCTCAACCAGGGAGGCAAGATAGCCTTATAGAAAGAAACTTGTTTTAAATAAAAACAAGCTAAATTTATTGAGTACTATTTATATGCCACACACTGTTATTTACATACATTATTTCATAACGATCTCTAGGATAAAAACTATCATTTTGACTATTTTGAAAAATGTGGCACGAAGAAGTTAATCATTTTGCCCAAGGATATGAGTCCATCAAGATCTGGGCGGTGAGAAGAATGTGAACCTAAAATGGGCAAACTCAAAAAGACTGAACTTTTAACTTTCAGCCTCTTGAGTTAAAGGACTTGACCTGGCAACTCACTAGCTATGAAACCACTAGCAAATTATTTCTGAACATCAATTCCTCTTAATTGTAAAACTTGCTTCAAATGTTTGTCACAGTAACTAAATGCTCTAGATTTCAAGTAAAAACAATGTTACTAAGTGATTCAGCCTAGGAAGCAACATGAGATCCTTTTTTTTTAAAAAAAAAAAAAGTCTCATTCTATTTATTCACCTCTTTGTGAGGATATGAAAGAACAATATTTCTCTATCTGAATCTATGATTGTAAAAAAGACTTGACAGTTGCTTCACTAAAAAATCCACAAAGACTATAAGAAATTCTCATTTTGATCAGCCAAGGCCACCATACCTACTACAAGCCCTCCAGCCAGAGTATGGTTGCATCAAACCTAAACCTTCACTTCACAATAATCCTTCATCTTCATATATTTTAGTGGAGGTAGATATACATAAAAGGACTCAGATATGGCATCAGTCATGCCAACACTGGTTTAATTAACACTGATTTGTGTAATTTTGATCCCCAGGCAACTATAAGTAGTATCCTTCTCCCAATAAATATGAAAACAATTTTTAAAAACCCATAATTTACTTTCAGTAAAATTCATTCTTTGTTATGTACAGTTCTATGACTTACAGCGAAATAACCACCACTAAAATCAAGATATAAAATAGTCTCATCACCCCAAATTCACTCTTTTTGATGTATAGTTCTATCAGTTCTGGAAAACACACATAGCTGTGTAACTACCACCACAAACAGGACGTAAAACAGTTCCATCACCTCGCAAAATTTCCTGGTGCCCCTTTGTAGAAAATGTCACCCCCAACCACTTCCCCTGGCAACTGTTAATCTGTTTTATATCTCTATAACTATGCTTTTACCAGAATATCATATAAAAAAATCATAATGTTTACAGTCCTTTGTGCTTAGTTTTTCTCACATAGCACAATGGATTTGAGATTTAACCACATTGTTACATTTATCAGTAGTTACTTCTTTTCAGTTGCTGAGAAGTACTGCATTGCATGAATGTGCTAATTTATCCAGAAGGAGGGAATTTGAGTTGTTTGCAGTGATAATGAATAGAGTTGCTATAATCATTTGCATACAGGCGTTTGAGTAAACGTAAATTTCTACTTCCCTTGGGTAAATACCTAGCAATGAAATTGCTGGGTCATGTGGTAATTGTAAATTTACCTTACAACAAACAGCCAAACAGTTATCCTAAGTGACTGCACCATTTCGCATTCCCACTAGTAATATACAGATTCAGGAGAGTCTAAGTTGCTCTATATGGTATTATCAGATTTTTATTGTTGTTGTTGTTGTTGTTAATCATTTTAATAAGTATATGGTAGTACCACATTGTGATTTTAATTTGCATTCTTCTAATGACTAAATATGTTGAGAGTATTTTCATGTGCTTAGTTGGTATACTCCTTCTTTGCTGAATATCTAAATATTTTGTCCTTTGTATAATATAATATGTTTTTTTATTGAGTTTTAGGAATTCTTTGTAGAATCTGAATAAAAGAACCTATCAGGTATATAATTTGGAATTTTTCTCTCTACAAGTATTTTCATTCTCTTAATAGTATCTTTTGAAAAGCGGATGTTATTTATTTTGATGAAGGTCAGTTTATCAGTATTTTTTATTTTATGGGCCATGTTTTGCAGTCATATTTAGGAAAATTTTGCCCAATGCAAGATCATAAAACTTCTCTATGTTTTTCTCCAGAAGTTTTATAGTATTAGGTTTTATATATAGGTCTGTGATTCACTCTTGAGTTAATTTTTGTATATATATGGTACAAGATATGGATCAATGTCAATTTATTCTACCTATGGATATCCAACTGTTCTACATGTTTTGAAGAGACTATCCTTTCTTTACTAGATTGCCTTTGCACCTTTTTTTTTTTTAATCAATTGACCATATATGTGTGAGTCTATATCTGGCCTCTATATTAAAGCAATTCAATTCATTCTCATGGGTTTTAAGAGGTAGATAGCAGTGGCAAAGCTAGATACTGCCAACCAATAATGTTTTTTAAAATCATTTTTATTTACATACTTTATCATAGGAGTTTAAGTCACTGTTGTTTCATTAGTCTTCATTTTTCAGTATAAAATAAATAGAATTTTTCTAGTTTTTGCATATGAGAAATTAAAGGCAGTAGGAAAAAAAGGTTGAATTGATATACTATAAACTTCATGTCATAAAAATATTAGAAGGACTTCTGAGTTTAGAAAGTCTTAAATTTAAGAGAATAACTATTTTTCAGGGGAAGACAGGAAGGGAAGAGAAGGAAAAGAGAAAAGTGAAAGGAAAGAATAACAGAAAATGAGGGAATAAAAGAAGCATTTATTGAGCACCTATTGTTGCCATGCACCATATAAGGTGTTTTTGCACATGATGTGAGTTATTTTAAATCATTGGTTCTAATGCCAATATAGTCAACCAGTCTGTAGAGAAGCCAGTCATAGAAGTCAAGGTTTTTCCTCCCAATTTGAGAGAGGAACAATTCCTTCTTGCTCTTTATTGCAAATCAAGTTATTCTTCAGATACATTCAAGAGGCAAGTTCTTTTCTTTTGAATCACATAAGCTATAAGATGTTTTTAAGATATCTAGGGGGAAAAGAGACAAGTAAGAGATAATCAATTCTGCAGTTAAACATAAACAAAGAAGACATGGGTCCATATATTCAACAATTATTTATTGAGCACCAGCACACTGAATGTTCTATGCTAGGTGCTACTGAAGAAAGAAGAGTTAAAAATATTCTCCTAACCTTTTATGCTGATCTTAAAGAGACAAGAAAAGACATAATCAATAATTGATTCAAAAGATAAAAGAAATAAGTTTAGTAAAATAAATACAAATAAAATGCTAAGGGTGTTTTTAGAAGACAAAAATCATCTAAATGAGCAGATTAGAGAAACCAAACCATAAAAAAGAGACTACACTTGACAGAACAATTGCCTTTTATAAGGGCGATTGATTTTAGGGAGGAGAAGAAGCAAATAAAAATGCATGGAGAATGTGGGTCTATGTTCAGGGAACAAGAAAAATAAGTTCAATGGGTTAAACAGAAAATGTGAAGATACGTTATGGAAAATAACCTTGGGAAAGCAGACTGAGGTCAGATAATACAGTGCCTTGCTATGACATTTATTATTCCACTGATATTTCCCGAGTGCCTACTATAAGACAGGCACAACAGCAAGCACTGACAATATTAGCCACAAACTAGACACACAAGGGTCTGCCCCCCTCGGAAGTTAAAGTCTAGAGGCTTAGGAATTAGGACTTTATTCAAGAGGCAATGAATATTATTGAAGTATTCAAGCAGTCAGGCTGGGCTGGGGAGGTGAGATGGTAGAAGAGTATTAGTATTGAGAAGAACTAGTTAAAAAAATAAACTATTTTCTCTAGTGTCTTACCTTTAATTTTGTTAAAAAGTGTAGACATTGAGGAATATATAGTGTTTTACAAATAAAAATCATTTTTAAATAGACTTTTGAAAGTCTAGAATTAGGATGACATTCACTGAAATAAATGTTTTGATAAATAGGAGAATTAAATGGTTTACATATAGATGCTATATAGTTCATGTGCTGGAGTGGAATTTATAACATAATTACCTAGAAAGGAAAGTATCATATCTATTCACCTTAATGACATCCAACCATCTAACAATATTTGTACCAGTGAGTATGAACACTCTATTTAAAAGGAAACAAGCTAAAGGAATAGATTCTTTAACTTGATTCAAACCCTAATTAATAATTAATTGTTAAAGGCTTCAATTTTAAGAAGAAATGAGATAATTTTTCGCCACCTGCTTCTTTCAGTAATTGAGATTTAAACAGGAGTGAAATTTAACAAGTTTTACCCTGCAGAACAGGACATTCTGCACATCTGATGTCTCCTTGGCATTATCTTCTTATTTCCACTCAGAGAACATCTGATTGATAAGATAATAGGGCAGATATTGTTACTGAGAGTTAGAAGCACTGCTGGCTCTTATCTGAGTATCACCACTCAGTCTGACACACTGCTCCTAAAGTTTCCAAGAAGACATTCTACTCTAGAATTTATAGTGTCCTAGATCCTCAGTGGGAGGGGGGGGCGTGCAAATAGTGTCAAATATTGTTTCTATGCTATAAAACAGACATAAAACACTCTGCTTTGGTAACAGAAATAAACAACATTTGATTTAAACTTTTCAATAACGTATTCAGGTACTTTCTAGTATAGTACAATGTAAGAATACAGTATTTCTGAAGTGAAGATTAATTGATTTGTAGGTTGATGAGTATAGGTAAAGGCAGTAAGAAAAATATAAAGTATTAAAATATTTCTCCATGCTGGTTCTCATGAAAAAAAATAACTTACTTTTCTTTCTACTATATGTAGTATATAAACTATAAATCTCTATTTCATATATAGTATACATCATATATTATATGTCATATAGTATGTTTATATATTTATATATCACATATAGTGTGTGTGTATATACATATATATACATATATATATGTATAAATATAGCCTAATATTATTGAACCTCAGGAGAAAAACAGCAATCTATCTACATAGTCCCTCTTCTAGCAACCCACCATATTTGATATTTAACTGTTAACTATTAAGATGTGGATTTATATTTCAATATTATTTAACTCTTAAATTGGCTGTTGTGTTTTTCAGCATCAGGAGCGATCTTCAAAGCTTTTCATTAAAAAAAAAAAAGTACTTCGCCATTCTTCTAAAAGTTTTGGCTGCCTTTATCAATCTTTTGAAGACTCCACCAAGAATTGTACTTCACATAAGAATTACACATAAGAAACCTAGTTCATTTTCCTATCAATAAATGTGAGTAAAGTTTATCCAGCAGATACTGTGGTGGAGCATAAGGGCACTAGCTCTGGAGCTAGAGGAACTAGGATCAAACACCTCTGCCACTTACTGCTCTGCCTATCAAGACCTTTTCCACCACAGGTTCACTGTGTCTCACCAATAGTTATTAAATCTGCATCACCTTATTATTATGATTTTTTCTTTAAAGTCATGTATGAGAAAATTATATAAATCTTAATTACTATTAAATTTAAAATATCTTGTTTTTTTTCCTCTATTCTAAAATTTAATGTTGACTCTGTAAGACAAAAAGAATAAATAAGAAAGTGGGACTGACAAAAATTTTGCATCAATTTTTAGATGGTAGACTTAATATATTGATGAAAAATTATCCAAATCAATAATAAACATTTACTATAATTGAAAAAGGAAGATATGATTAGAAAGTTATATTCTCATTTTGGAAAGAACTGCTAGTATTGGTCAAAAAGGAAAAGTATCCAACAAAATGAAAACAAAATAATTGTTTCCAAATTCTCAGAATGGCAAAACCTGTAGGATACTATCTTTAAAAGAGCAACAAAAGAAAATTTTTTCTTACAGACTGAATAAGCAATAAATAGCTAACCAATTCTTTAACAATATGTCACCTTGCCAATAAAGGGTTATGTAAAACCTACTTCTTGCATAAAAACCTGGTATAGTAACTATTAAATATGTGAAAAACTATATTAGGATCTTATAGTTACAGTAATTATAATTTTTTATGAAGATAGTTATCTCCCATTATATATAGTAAGTCTTGAATTCTGGATACATTTGCTACTTATGTCTATTGACTTAAAATATCTGTACTTTGAAATTTATACAAATACATTAAATCACAATTTCTACTTAATACTCTAATTTAAAAGGATAGTATATAACCCTATGCATTTGACCTATGAATTTTATTTCTCTAACAAAATAATATTTCTATGGTACTTTTTAAAATTTTCCCACATATGTCATCTTCCTACACCTTTAACCATGAAATATGGGATGAACACTTAAATTTCTCTCTCCTTTCCCTAATGCTACTTTAGTCATAGTGCTCTACAGTACTTTAGAAATAACAGACAGTAATTATGCTTATTGCAGATAACACTCGAGTTAACTCTGATAAAATGTAGGTGTAACTTTTTTCATCCAAATAGGTCTTCATGAAAATGTATGTGATTGATTTACTAAGTTAATTATAGATTTTCATTGCTATACATCAGTATTTTAGAAAAAAAAAAGACTTATCAAGGTATTTTGGCTTTATGCCACAATAAAAGATATCACATTTTACATTTTAGTTGACCTATTTTAATCATATTTTTAAATAAAAACTATCTTGAAATACTATTGTTCAAAATTAATCAAACATCAGGTTAGCTCACTTAAGAAGCAGGCAATAGTTAAAACATTTTCTCAAACAACTTTCTATTTGTCAATAAAATATGTTCCAGTGATTCTTAACTGAATACAATCTTGTCCCCCCAGAGGACATTTGGCAATGTTGGAGGGAATTTTTAATTGTCCTATGTAGGGGAGCATGGTTTCAGCTAATGGAATCTAGTAGACAGAGCCCACCATGCTACTGAGCACCCTGCATATACAGGTAGTCCTCACAAAAAAGAATTATCCAGCCCAAAATGTCAATACAGCCAAGGGCGAGAAAAACTGCCTTAAATTAATATCACAATAAGGTTCTAATTGGAAAATTATTAGAAAATGATAGCTCAGTTGTAGGAAGTATTAGCCATAAACCAAGTACTATTTTATTAATCTGCTTACTCAGTGTTAACCACAGTTTTAAGAGCTGGGCACTAATATTATTATCCCTACTCTATAGATAAGAAAAATGAGACTTTAATTTAATTATCGTGCTCAGTGTTACACAGTTTCCAAGAGGCTGAGCCAGGATTTCAACCAAAACTGGCCAACTCCAGATCATATGCTCTTGACTACATAACTTTATTGTCTTCATGTTTATCATAGAACCTGCTTTCTGATACAGGGTTTTTTTTTTTTTAAGCATCTTACTTAATAATATCCTTAGAAACTCCTGATTATTATTCTCTACTGGAAAATTTCATTCTTGAAGACTAATAAAAGTTCAAGCACAATGCAAATGTCACTAAATCATTTTTTATTCATTTATTGAGTTTTCATTTCAGCTTTAGCAAATGTACTTGAAATATCTAGAGAAAAAATGCAACTAATGAAACATAACACACTAACAAGAAAATAAAAATAGAAAGCACTTTGCTTTGGCATAATATTGCACATGTAAAAGAAAGTTAGAGTAAGAGAAAGGCTCTTCAAATCATCAGGAGGTCTCATATTTTCAGTACAACAGAGATAATTTATATGCCTTCAAAAATTAATTCAGGGAAATTACAAACTTACTAACTGGAATGTCTGTTGTATTAGTTTGCCACGACTACCACAATAAAATACCATAGATTGGGTGACTTAAATAACAGAAATATATTGTTCATTGTTCACAGTTCTGGAGGATAGGAGTTAACATGAAAGTGTGGGCAGGTTTGGTTCTCCTGATCTGTCTCCTTGGCTTATAGATGGCAGCCTTCTCACTGTGTCCTCATGTGGCCTTTCCTCTCTGTACATTTCCCGGGAGTCTCTTCCTTTCCTCATAAGAACACCAGTCATATTGACAGTCTCATGTTAGCTTAATCACCTCATTAAAGATCTCATTTCCAAATATGGTATATTCTGAGATAGAGGGGTACATAATTCTGCCAAACATATGCAACAACAATTTCTAAGAAGACACATAAGGCTTAACTGCTCTGGACCTTTTTCATGGAGGACTAAAAGAACAGTTTGTTAGGTATTAGGAAAAATCTATAAATTAGTTATGAGAATAAATAGCACTATGTCTTCTCAAGCTGATACCACAGATGCTAAACTAAAATGGAGGTGGCCTGCCAGACTAGACTTGAAATTTGCTTGTGTCTAAAAATGGCAATCACAGTCTCACCAATAGTCCTGCAATATTTTTCCACATCTACTAGATAGCAAAATAAATAAATGACTTTAATGGCAAAAATAAAATGAAAGTCAAGAAGTGTATTGAATCTTTGTGAAAAAGACGTTAAGTACAATTTGGTGTCCTCTGCTTTCAGTTAGATTTCTTTTTTGTTTGTTATTGCTTTTTTGTTCCTTTTAAACTTGTAAGAACATCAAACTACTGCATTTAATCTAAGGCAGTTGTCTTCCTTAGAATTTAAAGCCTGCTTCTCTGTGCAGTCAAGATCACAACTTCAAAATACATTGGTCTCCTCTCTACTTCTTGAAGCAACGTAATTTGCCTTCAGAGCTGTCTGCCACCTCAGTAGGTCACCAAAAGCAAAGAGAAAAAAATGGGACTGATATAGAAAAAGAGAAAAAAAACAAATGGAAAGATGACTGAAGCACAGGTCACAGAGGAGTATCATCTTAGAAAATATGGCTAATTGGAAGCAAGATAAAAAGCAGCATGTTAACAATAAAGAACAATGGTTAAGTGTACACAAGTCACTAACACAATGATCAATTTTACAACATGAGAACATAAATTTCCTTTTTATTCTTTGTCTTAGTCTCCTATATCATGACTGTTAAGTTCCTCTCCTATCCCTTCTAACCACAACAGCCAAAATTCAAATGGCTTTGAGGACAAAAAAGGGGATGTACAAGTGTACAAGTTCAATGACTGAAAGTAACCTTACAGGGTGATCTGATCATAAATTCTTACTTGGGCTGATCATAATGGGTAGTCACACCCCAGGCTCATAATTTCTTTAAGTAAAAAGGTTTTAAACCAAGTCCTATCCATTGATCTTGTGTATCTAGTTTAACAAACCTTTGAAATGTCAGAAATAAAGCCCTTTTCCAGACCCCTGGAAGGCATAAGCACCCTGAAGGGAGCACACAATTTTGTTAACTATCCAATACCTTGTTTTCCCCCACCTTCATGTAATCTTCCTTAGTTCCCTCCTTAATTTTAAAAGTATAAAAGAAACTGCCAAATTCTCATTCTCTGGAGCATTTGAGATTTTGCTTTCTGGGCGTGTTGCTAATTTGGTTCAAATAAATTCTTATACAAATTCTACAGGTTTGGATGTTCTTATATAGACAGGTATGATTGTAATACAGTCTCCCCCTTCAACCTCTACCTGATTAGTTGTCTTTAAACAGCTCTTTCATTATGTGATTTCATTCTCCTTTACTAAAAGTCTCTAAAAAGTACATGAGCTCTTAACTATTCTATTACTTTCCTCTATAATTTGGCCTCGACCTACAGATCCATGATCCATTCTTATCACACATTACTCAGCCTACAGAGTTTAGTAAATACCTGTCTCTTCATTATTCCAAGAACATGTCACAAGTCAATCCAGAATGTCCTCTCTTTTCCCCTATATTTACCATAGACACCTCATCTTTTGAAGCCCAGCTAGTATCCAATCCATTTGCAAGTGGTGGTTGCCAAATGGAAAATACCAGAGCTAGACCTGGCTATACATCTACTCTCTGGGTATCTTACTCTGTATCTTCTACAGTTACCTAAAATAAAATATGACTAACATTAAATTCATTATAGCCACCAAAAATATTTGTTCCTGTCCCAGGGTTCCCTTTACATACTCGGTTAGCCAAGACAGATCTGAGAATCATCTTTCATTCTCCATCCTCTTCCCCCTTCTCCACATCCAATCACTCAATAAATCCTACTGAACTGACTTCTTAAAAGCCACTAATAAGTGGTCCGACTTCTCTCTGACCCTTTCCTTGTTATTCATCATCCCACCTAGCCCACTGCATTAGTGTCCTAACTTCCTTGTCACTCCATTCTTTTTCTATTTACCAAACTATAGCTCTACAGCAGAGCAACTAAAACCCAACTTGATCTAGCACCTGAAGTACTGATCAGCCTTACCACTGTCAGATCACTAAGCAAGCAATATTATCCTGCCATGTGATAAACAGTGAATGTCTCCAAGCTTTTGAGCAGAAAGGGTCTCAAAAAAATTCCTACATATACTTTCAAGATGTTCAAATACACCTATATTTAATGAAGTCTTTCCTGACTTCATGAGGCCAGCATGGTCACATCTCTCCCACAGTTCTAATGTATTTTATAGAAACTCTGTTTTGACACTGATAATGTTATAATACAACCCTTGCACATTATTTCTGAGAGTAGCCTGTAAGTAATTTGAGGGTTTGGGTCATGCATTTTTTTTATTTATATATTTGAGGGTTTGGGTCATGCATTTTTTTAATTTATATATTCTCCAAAATTATCAGCAATTATTCCACAGATTTTAAATAGAGCATGATAACTGATTCTGTGCTGGCTGGAAAACTACTGTTTGGCTATTATCGCCCATGGGAACATAGGTTATCGCCCATGGGAACATAGGTTGTCACCCATAGGAACATAACATTCTAACAATAAGCTTTCTGCTTCTGTACCCCTGCTTGCACACCCAACCTGTGGGTCAACAGGTAGTGATTAGAAGAAAAATAGACCTTTGTGTTCAGACAGATTGAAGAATGGGATTTTGGGCTTAAAAACCCTGTACCTCTACATTTTGGGGCTGCTTAATTTAGGGTCTGCATACCCCAGGCAGAACCAGCTGGCTGGATAAAGAGTGGTTTCCTATAACTCACTGAGTTCTGGTGGTCCATGTGTCTTTTGGGGGCTGGTGGCTATAACAATTCAATAAAAAAGGATTGTTTAATATGTTGTAGTATTGTATTGGAAGTATAAACTTTATAAACTTTTCATAGATGCAAAAGTAATTCTGATTTTAGAATTACTTCGTTTTTAGCCTTAATAAGATGGTAATGCTTGGAATCTTGTGATTAACAGTAAGAATGAGTAGGACTATGTTAATAGAATTATAAAAATAACAGTTTAAATAAACAGTTACTATATATGACATGAAGTTCCCTGAAATATCCCACACAAATCTTAAAACACACACACATACAACAATACTGCCATTACACAAAATGAGAAACTGATATTCAGCAAAATAATATTCATCAGTAAATAAAAAGAAAAGCAATATCATGTTTCCCTCCTTTTTTTAGAAGTCTTACTTTTTAAAAAAAAATGTATTTATTAAATTTATCTTGATTTCAGTTAAGAAAATTATATAGGTTTCAAGTGCCAATTCAATAATACATCATCTGTATATCCTCCCCACATTCCCTCTAGTGACCTCTAAGCTATTTTCGGAGTCTATGAGTTTTTATTTGTCTTATTCATTTGTTGCTTTCAGTTTTACATTCCCCATATAAGTGAAATCATATGGTTCTCAATTTTTTCTTACTTAATTTGCTTAGCAAAATCCATCCATGTTGCCACAAATGGCAGTGTTTAATCTTTTCTTAATAGCTGAGTAATATTCTATTGTATGTATGTCCCACATCTTTATCTAATCATCTACTAAAGGGCACTTCAGTTGTTTTCATGTCTTAGCCATCATGAATAATGTTGCAATTAACATAGGGGTGCATATCTCAGTAGATATGTGTTTTCAAATAGGGGAATAGATAACTAGGAGAGGGATTGCTGGGTTATATGGTAATTCTTAAATTTTTTTGGAACCTCCATACTGTTTTCCATAGTGGCTGTACCAATTTACATTCCCACTTATCCAACACTTGTTATTACTTGTCTTGCTGATGATAGCCATTCCAACAGGTGTGAGATGGTATCTCATTGTGGTTTTAATTTGCATTTCCCTGATAATTAATGAAGTTGAGCTTTTTTCATGTCTCTTAGCTATTTGTACGTCTCCTTGGAAGAAGTGTCTGTTCAGGTCCTCTGCCCTATTTTTAATTGTGTTGTTCGTTTTTATTGTTCAGTTGTATGAATTCTTTATATATTTTGGATTTTTGTCTATTTTCATAGGTTTTTTTTTTTTTTACAAATATCTACTTTCATTCAGTTGGTTGCCTCTTTGTTTTATTGATGATTTCTTTTGCTATGCAGAACTTTCTTTTGCAGGACAAAAGCTTTTTAGTTTGATGTAGTCCCACTTGTTAATTTTTTATCTCCTTGCATGTGTTTTAGGTGTCAATTTAAAAAGAATCATTATGAAGACCCATGTCAAAGGGCTTTATTTCTATATTTTCTTCTAAAAGTTTCATGATTTCAGGTCTTACATTTAACTCTTTAATGCACTTAAAGTTAATTTTTGTGAGTGGTATAAAATATGATTCCAGTTTCATTGTTTTACATGTAAATATCCAATTATCTGAGTACTATTTATTAAAGAGACTTTTTCCCAATTCTTTACTCTCTAGTGAAATATTAATTGACCTTGTGTGGTTGAATATATTTCTGGGCTATCAATTCTGCTTTATTAGTTTATTTGTCTGTTTTTATGCCAAAACCATAGTTTTGATAACTATAGTTTTACAGTATCGCTTGAAATCATGAAGTGTGATCCCTCCTATTGTATTTTTTCCTCATGATTTCTTTGGCTATTCCATGTCTTTTGAGATTTCATAGAAATTCAGGTGTGTTTTCAATTTTTGCAAAAAATACCATTGAAATCTTCTGTTAAATTTTAACAGCATTGATTCTTTCAATCCATGAACATAGGTTAAGTTTCCATTTATATGTATATTTTATAATTTCTTTCATCGGTCTTATAGTTTTCAGCATAGAGATCTTTCACCTTTTTAAATTGATTTCTATTTTGTTGTTTTTGATGTTATCGTAAATGGGGTCATTTTTTCTATTTCCTTTTCAAAATTTTTGCTATTGGTGTATAGAAATGTTACTGTTTTTTTGTATCCTGCAACTTTACTCAATTCATTGATTAGAACTAATAGTGTTTTGGTTGTCTTCAAGATTTTCTACATGTAAAATAATATCTTCCAATAGAGAAAATTTTATTTCTTCCTTTTGAATTATAATATTATTTATTTATTTTCTAGCTAGAATTTCCAGTATTATGTTAAATAGGAATGGTGAGAGTGGACACACTTGTCTTGTTCCTGATAAACATCACTATGATCATTAGGGAAACACAAATTAAAGCCACTATGAAACATAACCTTATATTCATTAAAATGACCATCATAAAAAAAAAGAGAGAGAGACAGAGGGAGAGAGGGATTGAGAGAAAGAGAGATAACAAATGCTGGTGTGGACGTGGAAAAAAGGGAACCTTTGTGCACTGCTGGGAGAACTGTAAATGGGTACAGCCAGTATAGGAAATGGTATGGATGATCCTCAAACAATTAGAACTAGAGCTATCATATGATTCAGTGATTCCACTTCAGGAAATATATACAAAGGAAATGAAAACACTAATTAGAAAAGATATCTGCACCTCCATGCTCATAGCAGCATTATTAACAGTCAAGACATGGAAACAACTGAAATGATCATCAATGGATGAATGGATAGAGAAATTGTAGTCTCTGTGTGTGTGTGCATGCATGTGTGTATATGTACATATAATGAAATAATATTTATTCATTAAAAATGAGGAAATTCTACCATTCATAACAACATAAATGGATCATGAGGGTTTATGCTAAGTGATATAAGTTAGACAAATACTGGAAGACCACACTTATATGTGGAATCTAAAAAAAAAGAAAGTACTTTTAAGCCCCTTGTGAAGAAGTCTTTGTATATGGTTTAACAAAAATATTATTCATGCTCAATATAATTTGAAAATAAAAATTTGGAATGTTAGGAAATAATTCAACGAAACAAGAAATATGTTTACTTTGAAAACAGTAAAAAATCTTTGGGGATATTTTTAAGCAATATTGAATTATATTATACATGAATATCATTCAAAGTTTCAACTTATACATAAATGATAACATTATGCTTTAGAAAAAATTAGCGAGTTTCTCTAGAATACAAACTAAGTGTTAAATTATTTTCCTTTCGTAATTCATAGTCCAAGATCTACTTCATTAAAACATTTTGTCAAAGTAGCTGTCAATTAAGGTCTTAAATTTGTATACTCTTGAACTTAGTTTTTTTATAAAATCTTCCCAAGATCACAGAGCTGACCTGATGTAGACCGAAGATGTGAAACAAGACAATATATTTTCAGAGCCTAGACCTTTATCTATTATACTGCCTCTCCGTAAAAAACATTTCTTAATCACACGCTATTATGCCCATATGCCAAAATGTCAATGACCAAGAGCCATCAGAAAGACATCTTAAATTGGAGCATATTTGGCTTAGGCTTTTAAGGACTTAAAAATTACCTTCTTGATTTGGCATTTTCATAGTTTCGTTATGCACAGAATGGCCTTTTGACTTCCCCCAGCATTCAAAAATACAAATGTGTGTAATAATGCGTATTTTCCTCTGTGTTAGTATTTGGACTGAGACAAGAACCAGGTGTGGCTTCGTATCTATAACAACTAGCAAGTTTCTAAAAAATATATAGTAGGCATTTGAATAAATGATTGTTTAATGGATACATAAGTGAGTTAATCATAAAGATGCTATTCAGTAATGATCTGAAAAAAATATACTTCATAGACATAAAAGGTCAGAAGCAGGATATGGATAACAATAAATAATTATACTAGAAATTTATACAGTGCTTAAAAATTTAAAAGCTTTCTTTAATTTTTTAATTTTAATTTCTTTAATTTTCAAAATGCCATAAAACTGCATTACTATCTGCATTTATATGTGAAAAAGTAAGTTCCATAAGAAGCCCAGCCAACACAATATATTTAAAAAGTGGTATGTTTTCTCAAACCCATGTTTTCTGTTTTTAAAGTGGTTCATTTTTCATTCCATACACTCTACAAAAAGAAAAATTGACACCTTAACTCATACTTCTTCTTGAATATTGATATTGTATATCAAAGCACTTTAAATTCCTTAGGAAAATAACTTTTGTACAGTTTTTAAATCATAAAAGGTTACTAAAATGGTTGCTTCTTGTTTCAAAATACACAAGAATTTTTGTTTACTAGGCACTTATATAAACTGTTTTCTAGAGCAGTGGTTTTCAAACTTTACTGCATATTAGTATCACCTGGGTATTTTTTAAATCCTAATATCAAGTCTACACACAATAAACTTTAAATCAGCATCCTTTGAGCTGTATCCAAGGCATAAATATTTCTTTAAAACTCCACAAATGTTTACAGTGTGCAGCAAAGTTTGTGGACCATTCTTTTTCTGAGACTCTTACAGTGTTTTGTTTATACACTTATTAGATTAGGGGGCAGATTTTTGTTAGGTAGTAGAAGTCAAGTAACAATGCAGGATGACATAGAGGAAAATGAAAAAAGACAAATCAAGTAGAAAACATGTGGATAAAAATGTGTGTGTATGTATATGTGTTCATGCACAGACACTTGCAACCCATGTAAGCATATGGGCCACTAAGAATATATCTTAAAACTGTATGTTATTGACATCACTTGTGTTCATCAAATGAATCAATGATAAGTCAATAGAGTTTAGCAATAGAGTTTGAGATGTATAAACTGCCTTGTGGTGAAATAATTATTCTCTCAGAAGCTTTTGTTTTGTCATCAGTCTATAAATTTTGCATAAGTTAAACAGCATTTACTATAATAGTATCTACAGTGCAGAATCTGTGGCTCATTTTCTAAGCAATTAGAATATATCAGGTATATCAAGGGATCAATTTTGTTATTTTCAGTATAGCTAAATTTAAACAAAAAAGCTACAATATGAAATAGTCTCACTTTATGAGAATAAAGAAGGCCTGTAGGAATGTCACTGTTTTTACAGTAGTATTTCTTAAGTTAGATACTAATAGCTGGCAAACTGCAACACTAACTGGACAAAAACTTAATTTGTCTTAATAAATACTTCTTCAGAATTGATATTTATACATATTTTCAGGAGAAATAATCAATCATCTCTTCTTAGGGACAAGTTAAAAATACTGTAACAAAAAATATCATCAAAAAATTAGTACAGTATAGAAAGCCAGGTTAACAGCAAAGACTTATTGGGTATCTACAAGATTAGGCATGAAAGAGGATCTTCATCTCAAAGAGGATTATTTATTCTTCACTCTTCCCTCCCTCAACTGTGACAAAGAGTTCAATCCATATTTGTAATATAATAATTCTAAAATCCTAAAAAGTATTCAAGGTATATATGTATTCTAGATTTTGCTAAAGTATACCTTTGAAAAATGATTTTGCTATATTTAGTTATGATATGTCTTTATTATAGATTTATTTATTTAAGAAATTAACAAATATGTATTAGATATTTCCTATGTTCCAATCATTAGTCTAGGCATTAATAAATAACACAGTAATCATGATATCTCTCCTTCATGGATCTAACATACTGTATAAACTTAAAAATCAATAGTTTTAGTTATTACACTTTGTAATACTTTTCTACTTTTAAAAATTGTTCAATCATTGCATATTAGTTATCTGATAACTTTCCTCTTACTCCTGTTTGTAGTTCAGTAATGGAGAAACAATTTGCAGTGATGTTAACCAATGTGGGAAAAAAATACAACCTAGTTCTGGGACCAACTGAAAGTTCTAACTTATACTAAATCCTACTGTCTATTCGACTTCCAATAGGCCATTACATCACATGAAAAGAATTAAGCGACATGTGTTCACCTTCATATCTATGGTAAATAATATTTTAATGTAAAATACTTTCTATTAAAAAAAGTCTCTCGCTCTCACACTCACAACCTTTTAGTAATAGAGATGTAATGAACAATTATAAAACCAAGAGAAACTTCATGTATTGACTCAATTTATTCTGAAAATTTATTTTTTGGCCTCTTCCAAAATATCACATAAATGGAATCTTGTATGCAGTCTTTCCCTTAGCAAAATCTATTTGAGATGCATCCATGTTTGTGTGCAAATCAATAGTTCATTCCTTTTTATGGCTGAGTGTCCACTGCATGGTTGTACCACAGTTTATCTATTCACTGGTTGAAAGGCATATTAATCATTTCCATTTTTTTTGGTGATTATGAATAAAGCTCCTAAAAATATTTATGTATAAAATTTTGTGTGAACACAGACTTTCATTTCCCTTGGTTATATATCTGGTAGTGCAAATGTTGAGTTATATAGTAAGTGCATGTTAAACTTTATAAGAAACTGACAAACTGCTTTCCAAAATGACTGGACCACTTTGCATTCTCACCAGCAATATTCGAGAACTCAAAGTGTTCCACAGTTTCAGTATTCATTACTGTTAGACTTTTTAAAGCTATAATAATAAGTGTGTAGTGATATCTCATTGAATTTTTAATTTGTATTTCCTTCATAACTAATGAGGTTGAGCATCTTTTCATATGTTTATATACTATTTATATATCTTTGGTGAAGTGTCTGTTCAACATTTATTCATTTGTTTTAACTGGCTTGTAGTTGTTTAGTTGTAATCATTCTTTATATATTGTGGATATAAATCCTTTGTGAACTAAATGATTTGAAAATATGTCATCCCTGTGGCTTGTCTTTGCATTGTCTTAATAGTGTCTTCTGCAGAGCAAACTTTATTTTTATAAAGTTTAATATATTAATCTTTTCATTTATGGATCATGACTTTGGTATCGTGTTTAAGAATTATTTATCTTTCCAAGTCACAAAGAATTCCTTCTATGTTTTCTTGTAGAAATTGTATAGTTTTATATTTTACATATAGTTGTGAAATTGTCTCCAGAACCATGTATTGAAAAGACTCTTTCTTTCCTAAATTTCCTCCATACTGTTTAGAAAATTAATTGACAAAATTGGTACAGGTATAGTTCTGCACAATCTGTATCTCCCCCTCCCCCAAGATCTATTCACAGACAAAATTGGTTTCTATGTTGAAAATTCCAAATAATCTATAAAATAACTTCTAGAACTACTAATTGAATTTACTAAGGTTGAAAGTTATAAAGTCAATGTAAAAGTACTTTTTCTGGGATTACAAGTACACTACTTAATATTGTATCATAACTCTTGTTTGGTTTTGATTTATCTATGTTTTTAGACTTTTTTCCTCTTCGTTTTTCAGTGTAGGTAATTTCTATGGACATACATTAAGGTACAATTCTTTCCACAGCTGTACCAAGCATACAGATGAACCCATCAGAGGAATTCTTCATTTTCATTACTGTGTTTTCATTTCTAACATGTCTGTTTAATTCTTTCATTTGGTTTCAAGCTCTGCTAAAATCACCTATGTGATGTGCATATTATCCACCTTTTACATTAGTCTTTAAAATATTAATGTTATTTAAATTGTTTCTGTTTTATTATTTGGGTCATATCTTTGGTTCCATTAAATTATTTTTCCTTTGGCAGTCTGACCATTTTATCATGCCATTTTGTGGGCCTCACAAATGTTGTTTAAAGCTGAACATCTTGTGTAGGACATTAGACACTGAGTAAATCATTTCTGGCTTTTAGTGAGAGTTGCTGTCCTTCCGCTAGTGCTGAGGTTTGAATGAATCTACTCAGGAGCTGAGCCAGGTTTGGGATTTGTTGTTACCAAGGCTATTCTCTGCACCACAGACTTCCAATTCCTCTACTATTATCTTGTGGTTAGGGTAAGAACTAGTTAGAGGATTTTTCTCAATAGCTCCTCCACTCTCAACTTTAGGACTTTGCTTTGCTCAGTGCCTCAGAGAAAGACTTCCTCTATGCTCTTTTACTCACCCGGTATTCCACTGTTACTTATTATTTGAAACTTGTTAGCCTGGCTGGAGGACAAGAATGTAGTGTGTATTCTCCATTCTGATTAACCCTACATCTTAACTAGAATATGTGGCCCTGGGTCTAGATACTTCAGTCTCTTCCTCCAGCTGTAGTTCTAGGACTTTAAAATATTTTTGCCTTTTCTCAAGGAAAAAGATATTTTTCTGCTCTCTTCCACAAGCTTCAGTGGAAGCTTGGACCCTAAGAGTCATGGTTTGTCTTTCCCCTAGCAGTTTAAGAGAAGAATACTGATTGCATTTCTTGCCTTTTCCTGAGTGGCTGCTGTACCTACACTAATACAATACACTAATACAATACACTACTACAATATACTAATACAATGCTAATACAATAGCATTGTCTATATTCACTCTGCTGTACATTAGATCTCTAGGACTTATTTACTACCTGTTTCAAATTTGGACTTTAAATAACACCTCTTCCTACTTTCTAGCCACTTGTAACTACCGTTTTGTTCTCTGTTTCTATGAGTTTGACTTTTTAAGGTCCCACATACAAATAATCTCATACATTACCACTGACTAGTGGCATCTACCCCAGGCAAACAAGTGCTCACATTCTGTCTTAAGTTTCAGGTTAGTTGGTTGCCCAGTTATCTCAGGTCTCTGATACGCTAAAAAAAAAATTGTAAATTTCCAGATTGTTCAGCTTTTTGTTGTTGATTTTTAAAGAGGAAGATAAAAAAAAAAAAAGGACATGAGAATAATGTTCCTTCTAGATTTCTACATCCTAAGGAGAAAGTATATATGTCTTGTTTAGTTATTAATCCATATGTTACACATTATTGTATGAAGGTATGCTCTCATCCATTAAAAGGCAGCATAAGTAAAAGCTATGACTAAAACATAAGCAAATTCTAATAAAGATATATCAGTTCAAATAATAAATAAATTTTACATACTCCAGCAAGGCCTCAATTACCCTAAGGAACTGGCTAAAATAACCACAGAAAAGTTATCTATTGTTTATTAGAATTCATAGACCATGTTTAATATGTTAGAAGATTGGAAATGGGCAATTATGTTTCTTTTCTAAAAGCATATTAGAAGTAAATGAAGAAATAATCCCTCAAATGATAAGGATACTTTTCTAAAATTTCATGCTTGGGAATGTACTGGAGCAAATCATAAAACAAAAAATCAATTTGCAAGCCAAAATAAAATTATAGGCCATAGAGCAAAAAAAAAAATTATCATGCTCTTGTGAAGACGAAATTTATCAGACTAATCAAATTTATTCCCCTAGCAAAGTAGCACAGGCAAAATAATAAGCAATAACATATCATGACCTAATATAGCTTCTGATTTTGCCCTCAATGAAATAATTTTTAAAATCCAGAAAATATTGTTTAGGACCATGCCAACATTCTGTTCTGTTTATATCACTGTCAGTATCCCAAATGCCCTCAAATGCTAAGAGGTTCAGCATTACCTAAAAGTTTGCTATACTTCTTTTGCCATGATGCTGTAGACAGTTATTACTATGTGAAAGCCAAGGTCAATTTTTGATGGCAAAACCAAATTTTATGTTTTTCTTAGGTAAAAAAGAAGACATATAATATTCATAATATTTGTAAAAAAGTTTAATATGTAAAATGTAATAATATATGAAATGCATTTTTTCAACAAATATCCTATTTAATTTCTTGGCTTTTTAAAAATTCAATATAATATTAAATGTAAGCTTATGAAATTGCCTTTGTCATTAAACTCTTCTGTGG
The DNA here is from genome assembly GCA_004027375.1 of Macroglossus sobrinus. NCBI lineage: Eukaryota > Metazoa > Chordata > Mammalia > Chiroptera > Pteropodidae > Macroglossus > Macroglossus sobrinus. The sequence continues at coordinate 428,226 of PVKZ01000090.1, read as the reverse complement.
AAATAACTAGAGATATATTCCTAGATTCTATTTATCTATTCCTCCATGATTTTTCTAGGTATTACACAGAATTTATTTTCTAAATCTTTTTTTTCACATTCTTTTAACACTAGAAATGTTAAGTTTTCTTAATGCTAAATCTCAATATCTTTCCTTCTGAAACTGAAAACTATTAAAAAAATTTATTTCTACAATAAAAGGTCATATTTGACAGTTCTAAGTTCCTGTCTTTGAGGTTACATCTCATGTATCACTCAAATGACTCAATACAGAGAGAATCATCATGGTCTGGCATCTGAAGGGCATCTGACTCACCTGTTACAGATTTTCTCTAATTACATATAGTATGTTTATTTAACAAACTGTCCCTGCTAATCCCATGCAAATCCCTAGTCAAAGACTTATTTAAAAGATCAAACATTAAAAATTGTGATCTCCTGACTATGGAGGAATAGACAGCAAGCAATACATCTGTGTAGCTGGCAAGTTGAATGCTGTATCACTAACATTGCTCATTATAACCAATGAAATACAGAACAATGGTGAAACAGAAAAAATGAAATAACTAAAGAAATACTAGAAACAAGAAAGAAGTAAGGAGTAGGTGAATTTCACTAATACCATATCCTGCCGAGAGCTGAAGATTTGTTTAGATAGGTAAAATTCATTTTATGTGACTTCTATATACGATTTGACATAGTTGAATCTTCCATTCTATATAAAACTACTTATACTTTACATTAAGAGATATCCAATCATCTGCTTGTCTTCCAGCAGAACTTTCCTTTTCAATCTCTTTTGCTCTCTCTTCTTCATCTGAGAGCAACATAAATATTTGAGTTACTGACCTTTTTCCTTTCATGTATTGGATGCCCAACCTGGGTATACTCATCTGCTTTTATGATGAGGCATACCCAACTCTATCTCCAGTTCCAAGATGTCACTTAAGTTCCAGATTTATATCTAGTTTTTTTGGACTAAACTGTTTCTCCCTAAAATTGATTTGCTGAAGCCTTAACTACCAACATGACTGTATCTGGAGATAGGGTCTTTAGGAAATAAAGTTAAATTAGGTCATAAAGCTTGTGCCTAATATGATAGGATTATGGCTTATAAGAAGAGAAAATAAGAGGTTGCTCACTCTCTGCTATGTGAAAACAGAGAGAAGGCAGCCATTTGCAGGATAGGAAAAGAGCTCTCATCGGAACTGACCATGTTGGCACCTTGATCTCAAACTTCTAGCCATCAAATTGTGAGAAAATAAGTTGCTGTGGTTTAAATCTCCAATCTATAGTATTTTTTGTTATAGTACTCTAAACTGATTAATACGATTTCCAACAGTTCACTCAAGTCAAACATGTCTAAATAAACACTCATCATCTTTCCACTAAATCCGCACTTTTTGTATTCTATATCTCATGTAATAGTAGCAAGTCAGAAGATGAAGAACAATCTGAGATTTTCCTTACCCTCACCTTCTGACAGCTAACCAGTCATCAAATACCATAAATTATTTTTTCAATAAAGATATAACTTAATCTCTCTTCACCACTAATGTAATAGTGGATCTCATTTCCTATGTGGACTATTTCAGTAGATTTCTCACTTCAAGTAGCTTCTTGACTTCAAGTTTTACACCTGAGCAATCCATCTTATGCTGTCATATAATCAGTTGAAAATGCAAATCTACCAAGGTTCCTCTTTCACCTCAAAACTTTTAGCTTTATCCATTTATTATATAATGGCAAACAAGTCTCCCTCCATTATAATTCAAGCCCTGTTTATCTTTCTGATTTATCTCTCATTTCTCAACACGTATGCTTCTCTTCAGTCATTTATTCAAATGTTATGATTCAAATGTTTAAGAACCAATTTTCCTATAAGAAATCTTCAATCCTTTTTCTTCAAAGAATTGACGTACCCAAATTTGATGGGCATATTGCTGTACTAATCTCTTTCACATTAAGGTTCGAATCCTCTCAAGGTAAGTGAGCATATCTTATTGGTTAGTTGTATCAAACTGTTTAATACACAGTGGGCATTTAATAAAAATCTGTTGTATAAAACAAGAGATAAAAAAATCAAAGTTCCAATGAGGCTACAATTAATATTCAATAAGTTAAAAAAAAGAATGATCATAAATAGAAAAAGGTTAATTAAATATTGTTATAGTAAAAAAAAACATTTCCAAAAATTATTTTATTAAATAAAAACAGTAAAACATAAAACTGTACATATTGTCAATTACAATTCCATAAAAATTAATGTGTGTGTGTGTGTGTGTGTGTGTGTGTGTGTGTGTGCATGCTCATGCATGTGTGCTGGCATACACAAAGGACTGCAAGAAAATATATCAAAATATTAACAGAAGCTACTTCCAGATGGTGGGATTTGAGGTAAATCCTACTGATTTTTTTTAAACATGTGCACTTTTAAAAATGACAATAAAATTATTATGCCTTTAGCAAAACAAAATATTAAATGGAATTAAGATGTCTGAAAATCAAAACAACCCATTTGATTTTAAATATGACTTTGGTCTTTATTGTTAAATTGTACATCTGAAATTTATTAGATTTAGTTAACTATTTACATTTAGTTAACAAATGTCACCATAATAAAATAAATAAATAAAATATGAGTTTGGTAAAGCTTTGATTTAATTTGTCTTCAAAATTTTTAGGTTTGTAAGAATGAAGCAAAATAAATGAAAAAACAATTTGAGTAGAATTCTAGGAAGCCAAGAGAAAGGAGTACAGTCAAGATTCTGGGAATTGAAATCAGGGAATAAAAAGATGTTTGTGACCTGGATCCCTATTTCTCTGAGGATACCTAATCTCTTGATCCTATTCTTTCTCCATATATGTGTGTGGAGAAATCTCTCTATATATATCTCTGCCCTCTGGTTCAGCTTTTTCTTCTTTTCTATACACGTAGGCCAACCCTTCCATCTTGAGTTTATATTATCTTAGTTTGAGTGACCATAAAACTAATACCTATGGATCCGAATTTCACACTTTTGAGACATTCTGATTGTCCCAGCTCGGATAAAGTTTAGCCATTCAGCTATGTCCAGGTTGCTGCGGAGAGGCTAATATAATTATATTTTATAAGCATGGTTCCTTTTCTTATGGTTGTGAGTGGCAGTTAGGAAAAGAGTAACAAACCCAAACAATAAATAACAATGTCATAATAGAGAAAAAATAAAAATGTAATTTTTTTCTCACATATTTACTAGGTTTATGAACTTATAGGTGGCAATATACCATATGAGATTTTCAAAGGCAGTTCTCAGGTTTCTAATACCCTTGAATATCTAAATATAAAAATAGATAAGAACAAGAGAATAAACATTGCTAACAAAAATATGTGTCTATATATTATTTGCCCATCTGTTGACTACACAGGTTATCTGATTCTCTAAAAATCATTCAAATTTTATAATGACAAATTAAAGAGATTTATAGTAAAGACCAGTAGACATGACATTGCGATCTAAGTCTGACTCCAGTTTTTCCATTTAGTAGAGTGACAGTCTTAAAATCCATTTATTTCTGATTATTCATTTTCTCAGTTGCAAACTAAGAGAATGAAATTTGGCATGATTATTTCTTTATAATGCTATAAAATATAAGTAGAGTAAAAGTACAGTAATAAAATTCCTAACTTTGGGGGCATAAAAGGAAGCAGTATACAGTGGCAAGTGTCAACCAAAAAATTTATTTTCATCTGTACTAAAAAATGTAACTAAGAATTTGAAGATAACACATTCTATAACTAAAGCTCATTTCAGCATTTCAGAAGGCAGCTATAATTAAATGCCAAATACCCTCATGAATAACTAAAAAAAGTCCACGATGTTCATGTCAGGTTGCTGTGACAAAATACAAATAGCTTTAAGTTTCAAAAATAAAAATTGTTACTTATTTAGAGAAGAAAAGTTAACCTATATTTCAGGAAAGGGTAGATTTTGCTCATTTGGGGCAGCTAAATCTAAATACTCTTGTCAGTCAACAGTAGCAAATTAATTTTTGTGTGTTTAGGCAAAAAGAGTTATATTACATATGGATAAAAAGCCAAATAATAACTTAAGTTGCTACTATATGTGCTGGTAACTGCCTAAAACAAGTAAATACTGATTAGGTTCTTTTTGGCTGGCACTTCTGAGGTTGTATCTAAAAACTACACATTTTCACATCAGCATTCAGATGGTAATAGTTACTTGTTATTTGCTATCTAAAATATTAAGGGAACTAAAAAGATTTAAAATTTTTAGTTCTTTAGGAAAGAGAGTACAAACCTATGGCACTCACACGCTAAATATTGGAGAACACTGGCTGCAATTAAGAACATTCGAAACATCTAAAAGTAAAATCCTCCTTATATAGAAAGTATCTTTTTGAAACACAGGCTTTCATTCATTTCCTCTCAGACTTAAGGTAGGTTATATAGAAGGCAATGTGGTGAAGAACATATTTTCAAGCAGAAATACATAATATAGCTTTTAAAATCCAGAATAAAGTAAGAAACGTTCTTCACTGAGAACCCTGTTTTCTCCTAAAGAAATGTTGGGAGACCACTAGGTTTTGCTAAGGAAAAGTGGACATGGTGATGTCACCAGCTACAGTCTACCAGATAATTCTTATTGATATAAATGGTGAATCTCACCTATTGATTGAAACCTCTACTCCAACAAAGAGATTTTCTTGAAAATCCATCATTAAAAGGGTATTTATATCTTCTCTAGGATTAGTAAGTAACTAATTTTATTAACTTTTTTCTCAAACTCTTCACTCTTGACTTAAAAATAAAACCATTTAAATCTGCTTATTTTTTTTCTGATGGCATTAATTTATATTTTAAATTACAAAAGCAAATCTTAAAGTAGTGTAAGAATTAAAGCACCTAAAACTGTGACATTGGAAAAGCATTACCTGTTTTCTTTTTTTTTAATTTCTTGTGCTGACATATATGAGGGCATTTCCTCTGTTAAACTTGTAAAGATCAGATACGTATTTTTCTGTAGCTAGCATGTGCATGTGTTTTGTTTTTCTACTTTGTACATATGCCAATGGAAAAAAAAGATACATTTTTTTTCTATTGGTGTATTTGAATCAGGTAGATATAGGAAACTGTCAGAAAGATAAAAAAGTAACAGAAAAACAACTGACTCCAGAAAATTTATGCTCATCAGAGAGAAACCATTCACACAGTGCTAATATGGTAAGGTTAAATAGAAAAAAAAATATGACATTATAGAAAAAGATAATGGATAACTCAAGTGTTCCTCAAGGAGGAACTGAGAAGACTTGATTCTCTATCTCTTGAGAAAGATTTTGCCAACTATAATGAGATTCTAATAAAGTAAATTATAAACTGAGGTTGGACATCCAGAGACAAAATTTTGATGGACTTGGGTGTAATTGAGGAACACCAAGGAAGAATTAGATATAGGGAAGGAATGAGAATATGAGGGCTTTATCTTTTCACTGGATACAGAATGGATTCCACACTGGCATTAATTCTGAATGAGGTTATGGTTGTTAATAGACTTCCTCAAGACTGTACGTGGAAATTATTTTTGACCCCTGGTATGTTATATCACTCGATCAAAGTTGATATCAGTGGGTACAAGAGAGTAAAGAGTAAATGCTCCTTCTACAAATAGAAAAAAAATCAAAAGTGTAAATGTGTATAAAGAAAACTTTAGAGTTCCCTTCTCTTTCCCCCATCTCTAACCTCATAATCCTATACTTAATTTAAGCATTAAATGTTAAGAGTTCGGTGAATATTCTTACAGGGCTTTTCCTAGGTATATAAAATATTTTTTGATGAAATAAAAAACAAATAACAGAATCAGTTTTTAAAAACTAAATTCAGAATATAATTATTAACATAATAATGTTAGAAGTGAAATAAACTATATGAATTATCTAATCCAATTTTTCATCTTACCATTGAGGATTCTCAAGATTCCAGGAGTCAGAAGTCTGAGCACAGCTTAGCTATGGCATCAGCTCATCATTTCACAAGGCTGAAATCAGGCATTGGCCAAGCCATGTTTCTTTCTGAAGTTTAGGATCCCCTTTGAAACTCACATGATTGTTGACAAAATTCAGTTTCTTGAAGTTATAGGAATTAGATCCGTTTTCTTCTGGACTGCTAGCCAGAGCTGCTCTCAAATTCTACAGGCCACAGGACAGTCTCACAACATGGCAGCTTACTATTTCAAGATCAGTAGGAGAATCTCTCTCACTAGGAAGGGCCCAATTACTCTTTTAAGAAATTGTGTCAAAAGTTCAGACTCACCCAGGATAATTCCCTTTGTGATTAACTCAAAATCATCTGCAAAATCCCTTCACCTTTGTTATATAGTTGAACCTAATCACAGTATGATGATACCCCATCGTATTCAGAGGTCCTCAAACATTCAAGAGGAGGGATGATAAAAGAATGTAGGTTATTGGGGAGTCATCTTTGAATCCTGCCTATCAAAGCCCCAATATCCAAGCTGTAGTAGCTCTTCAGTACTATCAGCTAAAGCTTGGGGATGTACCACAGCAACTTCTTAGTATGTCCCTTGGGGTACTCCACAGCCCTGAAAAGCTACCAGAAGTTCTGCTTGGCTTCTTACTTTTAACTATCACTTGTAAATTGGCAATTACCAGAAAAATAAATGGGTGCTGAATGTCGAGCTCCCATCTCTGCTCCCCTTTATTTCAGGATCTTTGGCTTCTCATGTGCTCTCAACTTTAGTGACTAGTATTTGACTTTCAAAAACATGTTGACTTTGGTATGTTTTTAAATTTATTTTTATTTTTAAAAATAGCATCTAGTTTCTCTGATTATTCTTATTGGGAGTGCTAATCTGCAACCAAGAGGATCCACCGGGATTAGAACCTGAAATCAATCTTCTAGTATTTTATGAGACTTTATTCACAAATAGTGAATTTACAAGATATAGTCCATCAATAATAATATGCATGAAAGTTAGCTTTCTTTTTTTTGATCAAATATTTAATGAAGTCATTAAAAAATGGATTTAAAACAACTTTAAATGTTAATCTACTTCAATGTAAACTTTATTGATAATACTCCACACTGCTAAGGACTTTCAGCAAAAAAATTAGTGTATGCATCAAACATAATATTTAAAAAATATTCTTAAAATAATAATTTGCATGTTTTTTGTTTGTATGTTTGTTTTGATAAGTAATCATTAAGAGAAGCAGCTTCCCTTTTGAGGCTTAAACAGGTCTGATGAGCTTTGGGAATTAAGAATCTCACAGGATTTTTCTAATGTGAAATTTTTATGAAATAAAAGAGATCTTCAGCATAATTACTACCAAACTTAAACTCTTAAAGTTCTACTGATTATTAATGTTCAAACACAACATTTTTGTGTACCTCATTAATAAATGTACTCATTCTCCTCAAAGATTTAAACATTTGGCTGAATCTCTCATTGGTTAACATTATTTACTAATCTGCTACTCATAACATGTTCCTTAGACAGCAGTGTTAGCAACACCTGGGAGCTTATCCAAAATGAAAATCTAAAGTACCCTATTCCTAGACTTCCTAAATCAGAATCTCTGGGAGTTATAGCTAAGAATATGTGGTTTAACACAAGTTTCTTCTGGTAATTTCTATGCACACTAAACTTTGTAAAGTTATCTAGCTCATCTTGATAGCAGTGGAAAATTTTTATTTTAGTGACAACAAAACAAATAGATCAAAGTACATATGTGAAAAAATTTTTTTTATATTTGTGTCCTTCCTTGAATTAGTCTATAAGCTATCTCACCTATAAGGAGGGAGATACTAAACTCATCTCAGACTTGGATATGACTCTAGGACACAGGCAAAGGACCCTAGGCTGAATGGAGATTCCAGTGGTAATTCTCACTGTCACTGAGGGTTTGGGGCCATAAATTTAGTCAGAGTATAAAGTGAATGATACATCAAGATGCTAGCACTTCAATCTTGCAGATTATATAGCAAGAAATTTAAAAAGGGATTTAAAAAAATACAGTAGTATGCACATTTTCAATATACCAAGAATCACATAGAATAAAAGCATAACCTTAAAAATAAAATTCACAACAAATAAAAAACATGACATAAATAATCAAACTTCCAAAACTATAGTAAGAAGTATCTTTCTTGTAATTCCTCTAAAAGGTAAGATAATTACTGCTTGTATATAAATAGCAATATAACTTAGACATTTCACCATTTTAAAATCATTTGCAATAAAATCATGATATAAATTTAAAGTTTAATTATTTAATATGACCTAAAAAGATAAAATTTGAAAATATGTAGTAATTGAAAGCAGAAAAACTTAAGGTCAAAAATGAAATATGCACAGAATATAATCAGCTTTCCTTACAAGTGATGAAATTTTAAAGCCATAAATTATGTAAATCTTCATTAAAAAATACTAAATTTGTCATTTAATTCTTTCTAACTTGAAATACACACTTTAGAGATTTACTATTTCCTGAGATGACAAGCAATAAAATAATACGTAAAATGCTAATATTATTGAGCCACCATCCACCTTGTATTTTGCTTATTAGCATTGTGAAAAGATTTATTCTCTTCCCAATCAAAGACACATATTTGAAAGATAACTAAGCTAAAAGCAGTCTCCTTACCAATGGAAAAGTTTTAATAGCTGTTCCCCACCTCCACTCCAACCCCTGGCTCATCAATGATTGGAGCTAACTGAGAGATAGCAGAGCAATTATTTTATAGTACTGATACCATCAATGGTTAAGTACTGATCTATGGACCCCTTGAGAAAGTAGCTACAAATAAAAAGAGACAAATCTACAGGATCCAGTAAGAAAGGCTGACCCATACTTAAGTTTTGTCAGAAACTAATCTCTTTTTTAATGTATTATATTTAATTCTACCTTATGAAGTCAGATTCATAATGAATAGTTTAATATTTCAGGGAAACTGAATACTTTATTTGGATAGTTTGTATTAAACTAGTAACAATTAGAAATAATCAGATGAGTACTAGATTTATAGGGGTAATCACTTTGTAAGTTATCTAAATGTCTTGTAGCTATGTTGCATACCTGCAACTAATACACTATTGTATGTCAACTGTAATTAAAAAATTTAAAAAATCATTAAATGAAAGGTAAATATCAAGGTTCTATATTCAACAATTAAAATAAATTTAAAATGTCAGTTATAAAATACCTGAAAATATCTCTGTTACAAGCTCCTTGAGAGCAACAGCAATATCTAACTCATTAATTTACATACGACCCTTCATAATTTACATACAACCCTTCCAAACTGAATGTGCAATTCTTGTATATTCATATAACTAACACAACACTGAGTTATGTTTATATAAAATGTTTTAACTGAAATGAGTTATTTACAATTGTTTTACCACATAAACAAATGAAAAGCTGATTTACATATTTTATACAAGTTATCAATATGTGAGCTTAAAATTATTAAATATATAAATGAACTTAAAAAAGGAAAAGATTTAATGTAGATATGAAAATGTTTATCATTAATCTATTTAAAAATTAATAAATAACTTCTGTATATGCAAATAATTCAAAAGTATTTATACTAACCTAAGGGGTATCTATGACAATATTCTTTATCTTATTTAGAAATATATAGGCTCATTCCACTAAAGATTTCAACTTTCTCAGATGATTTGACATTTTATAGTACTACTAAAAATGTTTTATTGAAAATATAAGAATGAAATTCAAATTTTTTTTATTCCAAGTAATTAAAGTATAATCATGGATGCACAGTGGGCTTACATACTTTTTTAAAAAAGAAAGAAAATAAAAATTATTATTACAAAATATTTGCATTTTTATAGCATAGCTTATATTTTTGTTAATAGAATTTGATCATATTAATACTGGCTTCTATAGTGAATGCTAGAAAAAATCAATTCAGGATATTATATAATACTAATATTTTAATCTGTTTTATTTGGTGAATTTATAGCCAATTTAAAATTTCATACATCTATTCAGTGAGAACTGGATATTTAATTTATAGCAAACATCTACAGTTAATATAACTTAAAATATCTAATAATTGTAACACTTTAGTGTTGGAAGTATCTAAATTTTTTGGTATGTGTTTATAAATTTTCATACTTGGTACAAATATAAAATATGTAGGTCATACATAAAACACTTTCTGAATTTCTCATAATTACTTTGCAAAGAAAGGCTTGAACGAATCTTTCCTAATCAAGTAAATGCTTCCCCAGACTATATCCTGCCTGATTTCACAGCATAGTTTTTAATAAAGTAGACATTTGTAAGGTTAGGTTTTAATAACATACGAAAATTGAGTATTAGAGAAAGATATAAGCTATGCAAGAAAATCAATCATTAATATTAGTTTACTTCTATGGGCCTTGAGGAAAAGAACTAAATTGCACAATAGGCAAAGGTAATAAGGCAGCATTTAAGAGCACATTGACTCTCACTCTTAATGCTGTCATGATTCTTTTGCTTTTTTTATTTCACCTTCTTTTCTAAAAGAGAAAAATAAATGTATGAGTAGGATTATGTTTTCCCAGACTAAAAGGATAATCCAGGACAACATACTAGAAATGCAGTTGGTTTTTTAGAAGAGTTACTAGGAAGGGATGTACTTATTCCAGAACCATCCACTACTATTACTAGGGAAATAATTCTGTGACCCCAGAATCCCAGAAATAAGTTATGCAATCAGATCACATTCGGTGTTCAGGTTGAATCCAACTTTGCTGATACATGTATTTTTCAATGAATTATAAATAAAATGAATAATGTAATATTAAATTACCTGTACCTATTCTATTTTAGTCTATACTTTCACAGGCTAAAATAGGTTGCAATATGCATTCTAAATAGTGTTAAACATTCCTGATGTTCATTGTTATTATATTTTCAACAAAGTACAATTTGTGCCTGAACATTTGCCTCAGAAATTAGTCAAATGACCAAGTGTATATTATCTTAGCACACTAATTATAAACATGCATATGAGATATCAAAATACACTGAACTATTATTAATTACCACTTCATTTTGACTTTTACTTTGTGATATTCAAATATTTAAACAAAGTGGTTATTTATTTAGTTTTTTAGAACTCATAGATTGAAAGCATAGCATAGAAATATAGCAATTATAACTCAATCATTTATCAAATTCCAGAACAAAATAATCAGATGTTAACATTTCTCTAAAACTTTTAGAAAAACAGGGTAACAAATAAGGTAATAATTATCAAATTAATATTTCATTTATGTAATTTCACTCTCCCATTATTTTGAACACTTTACTGAAGTCATCAGCCTTCTACATTTTTTCATTTCTTTTTTTGGCATTAAGTCAAATCCTGTCCCTATAAACTAGAAATGTTTGATGATATTCAAAACACCTGATTCACAACAATGGTCCAAGAAACTGGAAGGTTAAAAACTACAGGCTAAAAACAAAATTATCTTTCAAGGTTAACATGATCAGGAATGACAGAAAATGAGAATCAAATTTAGATCAAGCTCATTCCCTTAACCACTGCACAATCATGTCTCTGTTTAATACACTATGTCATAATTATTTACTTATTGGTCTATATCCACCACTAGTTTATAAACTCTTCAATAGCATGAACTACACCAAATTCATTCTTTTCTTATAATATAGCTCAAGAGTATTTCAGTGATAGTTCATTCTTTGAGGAGTGAAGGCCTAGTCTCTGAGGTAGAAATGCTCTGTATACTCCTGCCCATTTACTCCTCCCTGACTTAGATCTTGGGACAAAGTTGACCTTTTTTCTCTAAATCTTACCCATATCCTCCAGTGCAGTACCACGTCTCAAATTCTGTCTGACTTGGGTTGACCCTCTGGACTCTTGGTACCTCACTCTGCCTTCCTGTTTGTACTTGTCCTCAGGCCTTTCTACCCCCAGCCTTTCAATATGTCCCGGAGTCAGCTCCTTTTCCTGTTGTTCTTTCTTCTACCACAATCCAGTCTCAAACAAAGGTTTATTGGAATGAGTTGTATGCTATCCTCGACATTGTGAAAAAATTATTCTATATTTCTCCCAGACAAGCTTTAATTTCTATGATATTTATCTGATGATTTGTTCTGGTTGAATGTCTTAGAAAAGGTTTTGCTGAGTGAAACTACAAAGGTGGTTTTGTTTAAAGCTGCCTTGTTTCTCTTTACTCTGTTTCCCAAAGGTCAGTTAAACATGTGTCCCCAGAAATTTGAAAGTTACCACAAACAAGTTTAGTCAGGACCCTGGGCATCCATCCCAAATGGAAGTCTATTTGTTAGCTTCAGTTGTTTTCTCCTTCCTACAAAGTCCTTAATCTTTAGGCTAATAGCCAATTTTGTGTTTCAGTCTGCTCATCAAATAAAACAATAGCTATCATTATTTGTACACCAATTTTCTAAAATATTAGACTGATTTAGCTCAGAGTTGAAGAAGAAAGCTTTTAGTTTTGCTTTGTAAGCTGTATGACTAGAAACATGAACATTACATTATTCATTTAGGCTTGTTTCTAGCACAGCTCTGGGATATTTGTCATTCCATATTCTCAAACCTACACTTTTGTTTTATTTTCCAAAGTAACAGAACAGCACTATATATAATGAATGTCTTATGAGACTCTGAAACATATTTCTTAAATATGATTAAGTGAGCCTAATTCCCTTATAAGGATCTCTAAAATTTATCCTCTGCCAGTGACTCATTTTCATTTCTATATTAAACATGAAAAATTTTTATTCTAGAAACTGAAAGTACATATTAGTTACTCATTTATTTATTACAAGTATGCCTTAAACCACAGAGATTTAAGATTCCAACATTGGCAATCCATATAATTAAGTGTGTGAAAGTCTTCTAAATCCAAATTATAATACAAGAACACACTGTTGATAAATAGATCTCTCTAGCTCTTCTATAACAACTTGTCACCTTTCTTACATCTTTTTATGTTCTTCATCTTTTCTTAAATGATAGCTACCTCTCCTAGAATGCTAGCCCCACCATTTTATTGATTGTGAGATCTTGAGCAAGTTATTAAAATCATGTGCCTTAATTTTTTTTATAGCTGAAAAACAGGTTGAAGGAGGAAGCATCAATCTATATACAGATTAAATAACATAATATTTGTCCTATATAAAACTGTTTATTCAATTAATGCTACTTTTTATGCTATCAATAGCACACCACCTCCAGATCACAAAAGAGTAAAGTCTGATGTGTTGCTCCATTTCAGTGAGCATAGTTTTATATATTGTCGATCCTTTTTTTTGTTTTATCTCTGCAGGTAAATATTATCCTTCTCAGATAAAAACTAATACCATTGTCTTTTGACAAGTTTATTTACCTCTAGACTTTCTTTTGTCTGAAACTTCATACATTCTGAGCTCATATCAACACGCCTTAAAATATCACTTCCATCAATATTTTTCCCTAACACTTTTGAGTAAATTCCTAAGACATATAAGGGCAGAAAAAGGGATTCACATCTTTTTACTATTTTGTAGTATGAATCAATATGAAATGTGATCAACACACAATTCTGTGATATTCACTCTCTCCCTGAAATTACCATGGGCTTTGTCAAACTCACATGCCTTTCTTCACAAAATCTGTCTTGCCAAGAATACCCTTCCACATCTTTAGAGATATCAAAGTTCTTCCTATTAGTTAGCTTCAGAGAGAATGGAGTTATATTTACTTAATCTCCATGTTTCCTTATATACTACCCCAAAAAGGTGGAAAAGGGTTGGCTTTTATCATCGAATATATATGATGAGCCATATATATTTAGTAATCCATGCCTTACAGGAAGGCATGTAAATAATCAGGCAGACTAAGCACTCTCCACTCTCTAATTTTTCCTTCTGGCCCTAAAGGATGTGGTCTTTTCAAGCAATATAGAAATATGATTTGAGACTTAGATTTAAATTTACGGCTTGATATATGTGATGCAGACCTATATCTGTACTTTGATTGTAGAATATTGAGGCCCAAAAGAGCAGATAATGCAGTTTTTAACAGAACCAAATCCAACTTCATAAAGTATTATTTTGCATTATTTTGAATCATTATGAATCAATTCCTTAGAAAATTCCTTGAAAGTGTGATTAGGAGAGGATTCATGGTTTCTGGATTCACTGGTCAAGATATTTTAACAATAGTATCTAAGTGTTACTCTATAATTACACCTTTATCTATTATTGTAAGCATGTGGCATGGCCAGAATTAACCAAATTTAAAATAAATTGCCCCATCTTTTAAGGTTCAATAGAAATCCAACATGATGACTCTCACAGAGAGAAGGAATCATTCATTTTTACTACCATCTCTGGAAGTAATATACTGAGCTAAATACTTTACTCTTTTTTTTACTCAATATATTATGTGATTTATGCATAAATCATACTTCTCATTTCAACAAGTCACCTAAGTTCAGCAAAAAAATTAATAAATAAGTAATTTAAAGATTTTTTTAAAAAATTTCCTCAAAGGTGGGGGTGAACACGTATTATACAGAAGGACCATTAGTATCCTTGCCTCCCATAACCACATGATGCAAACTTAGACATCACTGCCAGTACATTACTGCCTGGTTCATGGTGTACCTTCCAACCACGTTCTTAAGGAGTTTAAATGCCTACTTTATGAATTGCCATAAAGATCTTAATATTACAGCTCTTTTTATCTGATTACTTCTTTCCATTTAATTCTGTTATAAAAGATGCAATAGAGTTGATAAAAAAACAAATAATTATTCCATAATATCATTTTCTGCAAAGGATATATTTCCATTGGCTTGAAGTCAATTATCTCCAAAATCAGGGTGAGTTCCATTCCATCTAGTTTTATGCCCAGGAAATAAAGGGATAAATCCTATTCCTATAATTAACCGAGACCACATCTGTGAGGTCATCTTTCAGCACCTACTTTTGTAGCATAATTCCTCCAAAGGTACCTTATAGTAATATAATTTCTATATTTTGCTCTGTCATAAGCTAACATATCCAAATTATTTACAGTAAGTACAAGAATAGGCTCTATTCTGGGACCATTTAAACATGTGTACATATATTTAACCTCTCCAATTAAAGTGTGAGATCTTTCAACACATAGGTTGTGTCTAATAATATTAATCCCCTTTAGTGTTGGAGGGGTACCTTTTTCTGACTATGTATTTATTTTGTTTCCAAGGTAGGAGCACAAATGCCTTCTTCCCTAAGGCCAAATTTTTCAGCCAGTTTTCTAATAACTCTGTTCAGATGAATTATGAGCTTCTCAAATCTAACAGTGAACAATCTAATTCTGGTTTCACAAGACCCCACTTTCCTTTTATTCCCAAACAATTCCTCTCAGCATTGGCTTGTCCAAGTTTATTTAAATGACCTCAACATTTATACACTTCTTAGGTCAGAGATCTGAATCTCATCCTGATTCTTTTCACTCCTTTATCTTTCAGATCCAATCTAATATTAAGGTATGTTCGTTCTATGTACAAATATATATCAGCTCCATGCATTTCTTGCCATCTCTATTTTCTCCTCCTAAGTTCAAACCACCTTCCTCGCTCCCTTAAACTACCATAATAGACTAGTTATTGGTCCTCTTATCTCCTTCCAACTAATTGCCAAACAATAGCCACAATTTTTTTCAGTGTAAATAATGCCACTTCCCTCTCATGCCCCTCTTTTATTGTTAATATTCTTCAGTGGCTTCCCACTGTACTTCAGATAAAATCCAATGTTTTACCAGTACCTAGAAGACCCTGCATTAGCTGCCTAAATTACCATAGTTAGCTCTTATAATTCTGCTCTTCATCCACTTTGCTAAACCCAATATGGCCTTAATTCTTTGGGCATGCTGTGCTCTTTTTAGAGGATTCCACAATTAGAGGGTGTTTTACTTTTTAAAACACTAAAAATTTTAAACCCACACAAAAATCTGACTCTTCTACTCTGATGTGAAAATCTAGTCATAAGTGATTGGAATAAACTTGAGATAAAAGGTTTTAGAGGTGAAGGGGTTAAAATGAATGCCGAATGCAACTTTATAATTATGCATGGTCATAAATTCAAATTGAGATTTCAAGGGTATGTCTCCATATTAGTGATTTTTAAATGTGTAATTAGCAAATACTGCTATATACAAAGTTGGTGTTTGTTATATTATCAAATTTGCTTTAATCTTAGTACTTATTGATTAGTATATATCTAAAACTGAAACAATTCATTTGGAACAGTAATAATCTTTCCCTCATGTTTCAATAAGCAGTATACATTTTTAAATATCAGCACAATTTTCCTCTGATTTGGAAGGCCAAAGTCAAAAAGAAAATATTATAATCTCTAACTGACACTCTTCCAGAATAAACTGACTTTCATATTAATGCATGTAGCATTTATTATTTGGAGACCAATTATTTACTATAAAAAGAAAATATAAGGCCATCGATTTAGAAAGAGGCAAAGTCACAGAGATAGAGCTGCCAAAATCAAACGGTAGGAGAAAGCTAGCTCCCAGGGGCTCTTGCTCTGTGTTTCAGGACCTCATCACTGGAAATGCTATCTAGCAACTTCACATTACTTGTAGATAACACTTAATAATCTGGCTGAGGGACAGTTTTAGGACTACCACAAAAGCACAAAAGTGCTCTGACCTGGACAACTTTGATGAGATCACATAACAACTTACACTATGGAAACTAAATACAGCCAAAGATTTCCAATAAAAATACAGCATTCATTACAAGGCATCACCAAATCTAGCTTCCTGAAGAGCATTTTAATAAATAATAAAACAGAAACACGCATCAGGAAAACAGGCCTGGAAATCCTCTATAGACATTCAGTCAGGATATGTTTCCATGTGATGTTATTGGGGTAAACTCTCCATATTTTACAGTTTGCTGAACAGGTAATAAGGAAGGCCATTAACATGTGAAGCTGATGAAGTCCATTAAAACTGATAAAACAAAAATAACACACATGAAAGTTAGTTGTTTTTTTCTAGAATTTGTTTATTATTATTTTTTTGCATATTGCCCTTCAATATTAATTAATTATTATGCCAGATACTGTTTGGTGCTGAAAATGACAAATGAGATAAAAATCCACTTCCTCCAAAAGCTACCTATCTAAAGGAAAGGAATTCATAAATAAATCAGAGCTAATGTAAAAGAGGAATACCAAGTAAATATGAAAGGAATTCTTCACACAACTCAACTACCAGTAGAGAAGGTATATTGTATGTATGGGGTAAAAAGGGGAGTCTTGGCGGGATGCTATCTAAAAGACTTCAAGAGAAATTAACGTTTAAACTTTGGAGAGTTAGCCAGGAAGCAAGGAGTCTTTCCTTAGGAAAGTTATGACCTTAGCTGAGAATTAAAAATAATGAGTATATTTAATTATCTAAGAATTGGCATTTAATACGTCATGAATACTAGGTAATAATAAAAATAACAACTAATACTCATTGAGAGTTTATTATTTACTGTTCAGGGCTATACATAGATAATTGCATTTAATCCTATAAGGTATATATAATTATTTTTTCATATTATGGATGAAAGACCCTAAGTTCAAAAATCAGAGACAGTATCTGATCTTGAATAGTCATTTAAAAAGTATGCATTTATTCTAGAAGTCCTTAGAGAATGGGAAATACAATAATAGAAATGAATAATGAACAGGATAGAATTACCAGCACATTTGGTACTGCAAAAGATAAGATCAGTGAACTTGATAATGATGAAAGCTATCCAACATGAAACAAAGAGGGGGAAAAAAGTAAACACAAGAATTAGTGATGTTGAACAATAACCTATAGTTACAAAAAAAAAGAAATCATTGAGTTCCAGGAGCTGGTGATTATACAACTGTATATATTTGTTAAAACTCATCACAATGCACATTTAAAATTGGTAAATCTTACACTTTACAAATTATATTTCAATAAAGATGATTAAAGAAAAAACTGAATAGTTGGTAACACATTTGGCTTTAAAAGATTTTGCGACACATCTTATGTAAATAAAAAAAACCTGAATTTATGTAATTCAAATAATAAGATTTAAGTAATATTAAAGGCAACAGAAACCTTGTTACTCTAAATTTTACTTTTCAAATATATGTGAATGTTAATTTCTTTGGTGCCTTAGTATATCAAAATCTTCTGGAGTTGGTATAGCACCAAAATTCTACTATCCTCCAAATCACCTCCAAGTATCTAGGACGAGACTGCGCACATAGTGATCATGTTCTCTATGTTAACTGTTGCCAATGATCTAAATAGTCAATTACAAATAATAATAATAATAATAATAATAATAATAATAATAGTTTCTATAAATCTAGCCTTTTTTTTCATTTTAAATTCACATAAATCTTAAAACACAGGAACTCAAAGAAAGCACTGTTATTGGAAATGATCCCTGACCACAATACAATTTAAGAACTGGGTATTTAATTAAACTTTTAAAGCTGTAGTTCCTATAAATAAAAAATTAGCATTTAATGGATTTCCTTTAAGAAGCATTTTATTGTAAAAAATAAAACTTTAAAATTAAAGATGACAGATATAATCAAATATAATAGATCTTTCCTTAAGCTAACCAGTAAAATTGATTGTAGTTCTGTGATACCATTAAACATTTACTTATTTTATTCTCACATTATCTTTCCTTTTCTTTAGGAAGAAGCACAATATTTTCTCTAAAAGGAACAAGGTAAGTGATACTACCTTTCTTGAAATTGCCAGCAAGTCATACTACAAAGGGCACAGAATGAAATATGTTTATTTTATTTAGACCCTACACACTGCCATATGTTAAATGGATGTTAAAAATTAAAACAGAATGCCAAGAATATAAAAGTTTGGATTCTGATTTTATTATGCAAATGAAGTCAAACTTAAGATTTGGAAATCAGTTTGAGAAACGTTTAAAGCTTAAATCTTATTGCAATGAACATAAACTATCCATTAAACATTTCAGTGTATGGTCACAGCTCAACTTTGATAAATAATCTTAACCAATCCCAAAATTAAATAAAGGAAAGAAGGGGAAGGGAATTAAATTACATTATTTTAAATGCATAATCTAAGTCATAGCTTCTGATACTTACAGAGTTTATAAATATCATTGTTAGCTTGATTAAGACTGAACTTTTAGGTAGAAATTACTGTTGTACTTTAAAAAATATATATAGAGAAAAATATTTTCTTATAGAAAATTAGATAATTTAGAAACAGCATTTCAATGCCATAAATAATTATATTTTTCTAAGCTACTATAATAACCTGTATTAAATTTCTCTGTAAATTCTATCCCAGCTTATAATTGGTAAAGATTAAAGGAACATTTGTATTTATTTTTAAAAATTAGTAAAAATTGAAGAAAGTATGGCAAATTTCACCACATACCATTGATACAAAATTTTGCTCTATACATAAGAGGAAACATCAGACAGTTTATAAATAGAATAGATTTACATCAAGATTACTTTTTCATATTAATGATAAATTAACTTTTTAATATATATCTTATTTTCACCTAAATTATTTCTAGAAATAAACAGTTTTCCTTTCAATAAGTTAAATAAATTCAGTCTTCTCAGTTTTTCTCTTCAAATGCTAAGGAAAATTCTCAGCATCTTAAATATAGCCAGTACTTTAATGTTTTCAGGACCCTGGTACAGAAAATACTGAAAGTTTTTATTGAATGCATACCTTTTTTTTTTCTCCAGGCAGATTAAAAACTACTGTCATCTGGGATTTTCTTTTTCATTTATAGTTACATTTATATAATCATCTACAAATCACTTTGAAAAATGAAATGAAACATGATACTTGGTTAAGATCATTCAACATGAAAGTCAAGCAAGAAGTTATAGGTTCTTCATGCCACTTGTTCAAGAAAGTAGAAAGTGAATGTTAGAATAGGCCCTACATTACCTGCTAACTATCAATAGGTAAGCTTCTCACCTATAAAATGAGGTATCTATTTAAAATGACAGATGCTATAAAGAAACTAATCTGTCTCTGTCACTATGTTTTCTTAGGAATACTCACTTCAGCACAGTGATAGATGATGGTTACAATTTATAACAGAATTTGCAGTTATTAGCAACATTTTTATAGACTTGAAGTGAAATGGCCCAGGATTTGTATCACAGTAGAAATGCTTTGCATACATTTATAACCTCCACATTTTGAAATTCATTTAATCTTCCACTGAAAACAGATCAATATTTCAATAAATTTAGCAGTATTTACTTACTAAAATGAGCCAAGTACATTTCCATCCTTGCAAATGAATCATAAAATTTAATTCCATAGTCTAACTTCTGAGCCTATTACATTGATCTCTAACATTTGATTGGCCTAAAATAATCAATGTTAAGCTGTGTTTGTTCATGTGGATTTTAATGAAATATGAGGGAGAAAAATGTCAATTTATTCCAGCACACATTTATTGGAGTTGAGTGTCAGCTTGAGAGAGCATCAGAAAGCTGAAATTATACCTTTTCAGTTGATATAGTAGAGGGGCAGTCTTTATGTGCTTATTATTTGTCCTTCACAGCAAGAAAATGTCCAAGACTAGTCACTAATTCTATAAATGACATTCAATAATAGGCATGATAAAATATAAATTAATAATAAGACTACAGAAACAGTACCTAGCAAGACAAAATACAACTTGGGTTATTTCATAGCAATGCAAAGAATACTGAATATGGACCACTGGTCTGTATTCTATGCAACTGGAAAAAATAGCCAAGCTGAAAGGAGACAATCTGGTTTCATAAATTGCTCATATCCGGTAACAAAGCAAAACTCATATTATGAAACTTCGAATTGAAGCAAATTTTCTCTATTGTTTCTGAAATTTATCCTTCAGAATATCACAAGAATAAAAGTAATTTTGCATGAAACTAAACAGTCCTTCCAGTCCAATATTTAGTCTCCAAAGAAATGACTTAGGCGATAAGTATGAGTAGCTATCCTTCATCACTTCATCCTTATATTTAGGGATGTGAAATGAAATCACACACTACCCTTTAATAATGTTTCAGAGGGTTTCTATCCATGGATGTAGTTCTTTTAATTAAAATATGAATCCTTTTAAAAGTAAAATATCATTTGACATTACAATGTATATAGAAGATAAAAGCAGAGCCTCTTTCCTAGAAAGGGAGGTTTGGGCCTGGCCTCCTTTGCCCAGATGCCTCCTCAGTGCACAGAACTCTCTGAGGCACTTTTGCGATACCTTAGAGCTCTAAAACACAAAGCTTGAAAAACACAGAATGCATCTAAATTCTTTGGAAGTCGACTTCCATTTACTACTCCAATTCAAGAAAGGTAAGATAAGTTTCCACAGTCTATATGAGTACAGAAGTATTCCCATTAATTTGCCTTAAAACCCTAGTTTTCAAATTTTAAAGCTGTCTCTTAGTTCTCTAAGTTTCACAAATAGGTAACTAACTGCCTACTAAGGACTTTTATATGAATCTCTCAAGGGCACCTCAAATGCAACATATCCAAGACGCAACTTATTTTCTTAGTAAATTAGATCACTATCACCTATACAAAAGCTCAAGCAGAAAATCTGGAATCATCTTGACCAATGATCTTTCACTCATCCCCAATTCACAACCATCTCTTAAGCTATGCCAACTACTCTTTCTAAATCTTACTTTCTCAAATCTATCTACTCTTCCTATTCTCATCTCTACTGACACTAAATTAGTTCAAGCTACCATTATGTCTATCTCCAAGCTACTGCAATAACTTCCCAGCAGGACTTCCCTCCCAACCAGTTTTCTGATTTTTCTAATCTATTTTCTCACACAGCTGTTAGTTATGACCTTAGGGCCTCCCTGTTTACAAGCCTTTGGTGGTGTCCTAGTGCTTTTAGAATTAAAAGCAAAACTCTTAATATAACCTAGAATGATCTGACCATACCACTAGCTTCCTTGTTTTTGCCCTCTGGCAAAATATTAGCATTCTCTCAGTCTCTCAAATTTGTCAGTCCCTCCTTGTTCCAGGGCCTTCCCACAGATAAAATCAAGTCATATCATTTTGGATTAGAAGCATTTATTACAATAGTAAATCAACATGCAATTCTCTCTATAAAGTTCATGTTCCATGTTGGCTCTGGCTTACCCTCACATCCCATCACATTGCATACCGGTCCACGGGTCTCTATCAATTGAATTAATAAATGATAATTTGGAATTTGGGGCAGAATATGACATATCTTTCATTTTATTTTTGTAGACTTTTGACAAGATTTAAAACTCTGAATCCTTTTAGTCTCTTTTCAAGAAGTAGATCAAGTTCATTTTAGATTCTGAAATTGCTCTTCTCTCCTTTTTTTCAGCTAGAGGTTAAAGAATATCTAGAATCATCCAGACACATGTTTTCCTTGTCCATATGATGTTGTCCATATATACAAAGATTCTACAAAAAATGATTATGGTTTGCATTTGTATTTTCAAAGGTATTACTGATAAAAGTTTGACTCCTCCATATCCTGTTAAACATCTGAGCATAAAAATACTATTGAATTGGTAAGCATTACAGAAAAAGAAGGACTTTAGCAGAGGCCTATATATTCAGGTCACTAAGTTTTGGCAGAGACCATACTCTCAGATTCCTAACTCCCTCAAATAACAGTGAATCTATTTTTAATTTGTTCCTGGATCTTTAGTTGTAAGTGCCTCTGGTTCACTTACAGATATTGATCTGTTCAAAAGCAAGGAGGCCTTTGCCACATTAATTTTTGATCCTCTGCTCCTTAGCAACCTGGCATATTAAATAAGTGTGTCTAGCTAAATTACTGACAAGATTTATGAAAATTTTGCTATTTAAAGTTTAAAATCATTGATTTGGGGTTATTCATTAGAGTAAATATAAATTAAATAGCTTATTTTTAAATTTTGGTATGAACTTTCCTTGGATGGCTAAGCTAAAGTAATCTACATTTAAAATAACAAAATAATAATATCAATAACAGTCATTTCAGAGCATTTATTATATTCTAATTTCTATGTAATTTTTTCCCTGAAGGTAAAATTTAATCTTAATCCTATCAAGTAGTTAATATATTACTATATTGTAATTATCCCTGTTTAATAAATTAAGAGAAAACTAAGATTTAGAAAGCTAAGATACTTGTCAAAGGTTACACAAAGCAAGGTAGCAAAGCAAGAATTTACACCTAGGCTGCCTCACTGCAGGGAGAGAGAATGATTTAAGTATAACTTTATAGAGTCTCAGTCATAGAGAAAATGTAGGAAGCCTCCTCAGCATTTGGTCCCCTCACTACCATCTTTATCATATAGGGAAAAGATTGAAAGTTTCTGACTCTGAGAAGCAATAGTGCCAGTGATTAAGCAATAGCTTAGGGAGTTTAGAGACAATAATCTGTCTTCTTACCTCAAGAAATCTAGTTTGCATTAAATTCACTACTCCATTTGTAATGTTTTGCGAAGTATAGATATAATCACTGACACATTATTTTTGGAAAATCCTTGAAATGCATTTAGCTTGGAGAATAAATAGTATATTCAAGGAGAAAGTCTATAAACAAACAACAGTAATTAAAGGCAGTATTTTTAAAAACTACAATAATTCCCAGGTTTGAGATGTCTTATTTCTCTAGAGGATTCAAGGAAGACTTCAATAAGTAAGGTATGAGTATAATCGTCAAGAAAAGTTATAAGTTCAGAAATTTGGACCTTATATCTACAATTTGAATGTGCATATGAATAACTTGGAAATCTGGTTAATATACAGATTCTAATTCAGTTGGTTTGGGTGGTACCTAAAATTTATTTTTCTAAAATGGTCCCAGGTGATACTGAGGTTACTGGTTTAAGGAGAACACCCTGAGTAGCAAGATGAGTCTCAACATATATGTGCAAATCTACAAGGCAGGAGAGAATCAAACATATTTTGAAGAATATTCAGCATCATTCTTTCCCTGGAGAAACAAGAAATAGAAAGGAATATTTAAATCAAATTATGGAGAGCCTTGAATAACCATTTACTACTAAGATTTTATTTCAAGTACAATACTTCCTTTCAAGGCTTTCTCAAAGAAAAGTATTCCTTCAAAATGACAAGAGCAATATTTAAAAAAAGTTAAGAATAAATGATAATTAAGTTAAGGCTGCCATGCCCTTTATTCTTGGAGAAAACAGGGTTAATGACATTAAAAAAATTCTTTAAATTATTTCAATACTTTATTCTAACTAAAGCTCTAATTTATAGCAAATACACATTCACATCAATAAAATTTTAAAGTCTAATCACATACTACTTTAAATCAAACATTGAAGATTGCCAATTAATATTTTTTTCCACATTCTTCATATTTTACCAAAAATGTTCTAAAAATATGCAAACATCAAATGCTCTGTGGCAATTAATTACTTAATAGTAATTATGGAATTAAATATATTTACTACATAACTCATTTTAAATAGCCCAACATACCAGATTGGCAGAAACCCATTTATATAATTAAAACTAAAATGAACTCCCTTGTTTTCCAAAATGAGCTATTACCTCAAACTTTTATTATTGGTTTCAAATATCTTATTCATTCAACTCACATGATTCCAACACATTCTTTATAGCAGAATTATTTTACTAGTTTAATTAAAGTAATACAAATATTATCTTGATAAATTAATATCTGATTAGCTTGAGGGAAAATCTAGTTTAGGTATAGGAGATATCCAAGTTTTATGAGGCTTAGAACATTAATTTTGGAAGACTTCTTTACAAAAAATACAAAAATTGAAAATGATTCATGATTATTCAGGACTCTAAATCACTTGTACACATTGGATGCTTAATGGTAAACAAAGTTCAGGTTAGAAACTACAGAGCCCACATTAAGTTGCATTATATAGTCTATTGATTAGTGAATTGATTATTGAGTGCCTACTATGTTCCAACACTATATTCCAATATTATAGAATTTAGCCAATACTCTTTTAGGCACTGAATCAAACAAAATTTTCATATTCCTGGAACATATATTCTAAAGGTAGAAAACACAATAACACAAATAGATAAGACAAATTCAGAATGTATAAGAAGGTAATAAAGTAAGAGCTATGAAATTAAAATAGCACAAAAAGATAGAGAACAGTTTAGAAGTGACTCTTTCAGCTGAAATGGTCAGAAAATGTATGTCAGGATCTAATGTTTAAATTGAATTCTTTATGATGAGGAAGAAGCAGCCAGGCTAACAGCGATTTTTATCCACAGTAGAAAGAGGAGGTGATCAATAAATAGTTGTTAAAAGGTTAAATGAATAAATCTGATACAAAGTATTTTGGGTAAAGTAGAAAATGCAAAGGCCTTGAGATGAGCATAACTTTCAATTTAGGAGACTGGAAAGAAGAAGACTTGTGTGCAGAGAAAGGTAAGTTATGAATGGTAGATGAGGTTGGAGAGGTGGGGCGGGGCAAGATCCCATATATTAA
The DNA here is from genome assembly GCA_004027375.1 of Macroglossus sobrinus. NCBI lineage: Eukaryota > Metazoa > Chordata > Mammalia > Chiroptera > Pteropodidae > Macroglossus > Macroglossus sobrinus. The sequence continues at coordinate 402,670 of PVKZ01000090.1, read as the reverse complement.
TGATTCTCAGGCCAGGTTGTACATTAAATCAACCAACGAAGGAATTTTACAAAGCACCAATACCTAACACCTGCCAGAGTCAGTTAAATCAGAAGAGGGAAGAGAACCTGGTGTTCAAACAGAATCATTGTTTTCAAGCCCTCCAGGTAAATTTCATGTGCATCCAGTACTGAGAACCGATGATCCACAGACTTGATGGCACAGTAAGAATTTGGGTTTTAGCCTATCAGTCATGGGAGAACCAATAATGCCATCAAGATATACAGTGCCTTAAATTAAGATTCAGAATGAATTCTTTGCTGAAATCCTTCTTTTTTTTCTATCTAATTTGTGTATTTTCACACACACAATAACACAGTCATATGCAAAGCAGAGAATGGTACAAAATTTTTTCTATTCTTTTTAATGATGATATCTATATATTATACTAATCAAGAATTCTGACAGTTTCTCAATTATCACATAAAAAATTATATTCATTTTTATTCATCTAGACTACTTTAATTGCAAAGATCTAGGGAGATTAAACTGTCAAAATCAACTTCTGCTTGCACATAGTTCCAATTCCCTTGGATCTTCTTACAGTAAAAGAATAGAAGGCTTGAATCGATTCTCTCTAAAATCAGAATTTTCTGGTAGCTCTATGATTTATAGAAAGCAAGGCAGGAAGAATCCCTCAGTTGTTCCAAGACTGATTTCCACATTTCCTCTTTTCTGCCACATTTTCCCAATTCTCCATACTCCTTACTCACATTTTTTTTCATAGCACTTATTGTGTAGGCTGTTTATTCATTTCCTCTATTTATTGTCTATCCTCCCTACTAGCAAGCAATATTCAACAATAATTTTGTCTATTGTGTTTACTGATATATCTCAGTACCAAAAGAAGTACCTAGCATACAGTAAATACTCCCTAGATATTGAACGAAGGACTAAAGTGAATGTGGTCATTATTTCTATTTTCAAAATGAAGAAACTGAGGCTCACAGTGGCAAATGAATTGTACAAGGTCACATCTTTAGGAAATGACAGACAGGATTAAAATGAAGATCTGTCTCACACCACAGTCCAGATATTAATCACTATACACTAAATATTTAGTCAAGCATTTAAAGCTAAGACGAGAACTTTGTTCTATGTTAAAACTCTAGACAGCCTCTAGTGCCAGAGTAAGGAGTTATGACTTTGATCTGCCATTAGTTCTAACTTATTGAAGAACACAGAGCAGACAAGTAACATAATCAAAGTAGTAATTCAGGAAGATTTATCTGTGTGGAGAAGAGATTAGAAGGAGAAGAACATCAGGCAGCAAGGCAGTTCATAGAAAAAGGCACAATGTCAAGATAATTTCAGGAACTAGGCAAAGTAAAAGTCTATAAATCACTGATAACAACAAATTATTCTTCAGCTTTGAGATGTTAATCTATTATAAATGTTCATTTACCAAATATTTATTAAAAGTATGCGGTGTTCATAATAGTCATCAACAGATAACTTAAAGATCTTTAAAAAAACACTATAAAGTAAAAGTAGGAAAGGATATCCAAACTAGATTGAATTTTATTCAGTCACTAAATGTTGGTTCTGTACCTGACCTATGAAAGACACTCTGGTAGATAATTTCCTGAGTCACTGGGTCATAAGTCTTGAATACACAGTGCCCTTAGTAAGAACAATAACAAAATTGTATATAAGTATCCTGAAAATAAAGAGATTATAATGGAAGAAGTTTAAATAAGATACTATATGAATTGAGAGGAGAAAACGGTTACCTCAAGGTTGGAATTGCAGAAATCTTCAGTGAATTACTAGTAATTAAGCTATAAAATATATTTCACCAAAATACATGAAAAATAAAGTGTTAATAGATTTTGGATAATTTTTTTGTAAATACCAGTAACTTTTAATGATATTGGGCATTGAAGATATAATGATAATGATGCATTTTAGGAAAGGCAGGGTTGTAAATTGTACAAGTCCATTTACAGTCACTGTAATTTCTAAATAGGACATTAGATCAGAATCCTCAAAGTTCTCAGTAGGTTTAGTTTGGCCTCTAGGCTACGTACTACCAACCCCTTCATTACATAATTTATATTTTATTGGTTTATACATCCTATTTATATTAGATTTTACTTGGAAAATGTATTATATGTTGTTGAGATTTTTGAGAAACTGGAAAATAGATTAGATTACTCCTAAGACTGTTACCATCTTTAAAACTCAATGATTATCTTTATATTGTTCTTTTCATTTGTCCTTTGTCATATAAATACCAATTCTAAAATGTTATATAGTATGAATTCTATCAATGAGGCCACTTCATAGATTATCCTGAGTGATCCATACTGGTAATTTTACTCAGTATACCTACTCTGAAGAGTTACACAAACTTAATAGCTTCTGGTTAATTTGTAGCTCTTTTTGTCATGAGAAGTGAGAACTTCAAATTATGAAACATAGCAATCATTGTGGCATCCTGCTTACCTAAGTTGGTAAAAAATTATCTTAATATTAAAGTTAGAAAGATGGAGAAGTGTATGTGTGGTAGCATCTTGAACCAGAGATAAAGACTTCTTACATCACCTTTAGTATCCTGATTGAATTACTTTGCTATTTGGGACATGCATATTTTCACACTTTAATGACTATGGATCATTTGTAAAAAAAATTAAATGATTATGGTTGTATTTGTTTCCTAAGGCAGCCAAAACTAACTACCACAAACTTAGCAACTTACAACTACAGAAATCTATTCTCTCACAGTTCTGGAGACCATAAATCCAAAATCAAGAAGGCCATGTTCCATTCAGAGGCTCTTAGGAAAGATACTTTTCTTGCCTCTTCCAGCTTCTGGAAACCACTCCTTGGCTTGTGGCAGTATACCTCCATCTTCATGCAGTTTTCCTCTTTCTGTGACTCTCTCTGTCTGCTCCTTCTCTTATAAAGACACCCAGTTATTCCATTTAGGGTCCACCGTAATTCAGTATGAACTCACCTTAGTTAATTACGTCTGCCAAGATCCTATTTGCAAATAAGGTCATATTCTGAGGTTTTAAAGGTACATGAATTTTTTTCAGATACTATTCAACCCATTATAGTGGTTATAGAATATTTTATCAATTTGTATAAAATATGAAATGTTTTGACATAGATAATGTACACAATCTAATTAACATTATAAATTGTGTGGAAAAAAACAAGTATTGATGCTTTCAGCTGTTGGAAAACCTATATTTGAATACTTAATACTTTCTTTATGTATTGATCATGTTTATACACTGTTTATGTTCTATATAGATTTCTAGTTAGATTCTTGAAATGATTCTCTTCAGTGATAAATTATTTCTGGAACAAAAAGTAGAATTCTTGCTCTACAGATCCTTTCATCATGATTGTATTAAGCAAGTAATTGCTCCGTATTCCTTCTCTCCTTCACACATCTGATGTGCCAGGCACCTCTAGGCATAGCAAATATAGCAGTAAACTAAATAGACTGACATTACTATTGTCAGGAGTAAAGGGAGAAAACAAAAGTAATAATAATTTAAACAAGTAAAATATATGCCAGGTGGTGAAAAGTGTAGTGGACAATAACAAGGCAGAGAAGAAAGTTAGGGAGTGAAGGGATAAGAAACAATTTATATTTTTAAATACTGTGGCCATGGAGGCCACCCTCCATCACCTACATTTGAGGAAATGCCTGAAAGAGGGAGAAGGGAAAAAATAAGACAGAAAGAAAACTGGAGATAGAACATTACAGATAGAAGAGTCAGTAAGTGCAAAGGTCCTGAAGTGGAATGATGCCTAGCATATTCCAAGAATAGCAAAAATACCAGTATGAATGGAGTAGCATGAACAAGGGGAGGTTAATTGAATTTGAAGTTGGTGATGACTTTAGCACATGTGGTACAGATACTTGTTAGGCCATTTAAGGACTTTAACTTTGACTCTGAGTGACTGAGAGCCAACACAGTGGTTTGAGCAGAAGAATGGCATGATTTGACTTGAATTTAAAAAAAATCATTTTGGTTAATCTGTTGAAAATAGATTATAGATGAGCAAGGGTAGAAGCAGGAAACCAGTGACTTGGTGAGAAGTGTTTGAATTTTGAATACATTTTGAAGAAATAATAAATATGATCTGCTACTACAGAATGTGAGAGAAAGAAAAAAGTTAAGAATGACTAAGATTTTTGACTTAAGAAACTGGAGTGCCAGAGCTACTAAAAACTGAGATAGAGAAGACTGCAGATAGGAAAGTTTTTTATGGAATATTAAAAGGTCAATTTTAAACACAGTAAGTTTGAGATTTCTCTTAGAATCCAAAAGTATATATCAAGTAACCCTTGGTTGTAAGAGTCTAAAAATTAGGAAAATGGTATGATGTGAATATATAAATTTGAAAGTTGTAAAATTATAAAATATATAAAGCAATGAGATCAGATTGTATGAAATCACTAAAAGAGTATAGATAAAGAACAGATAAATCCAATCTCATTTCCTGGGCTACCTCAACTTTAAGAAGTTAGGTGAAACGAGAGAACCTGCAGAGGACATTGAAAAGGAGCAGTCAATTGGTAGAAAATCGGGAGAATGTGATATCCTCTAAGAAAAATAACAGAAGTATTACAAGGAGGTAGGAATGATTCGCAGTTTCAGATATTATTCATAGTCAAGTAAGATAAAGGTTGAGACCTGACCACTGGATTTAGCAAGATGGAGCTGTAAGTGGTCCTCATAAAAGTATTTTTGGTGAATTAAATACAAGTTTGCATTTAAAGGAGAGAACAAAAGAGATAATTCAAAACAATGAGTACAGAAAATTCTGTCAAGATCATTCTTAATTTCCTCATAAAGATGTCTGAAGAGTAAATGATATAATGCATTGTGCTTTGAGAGTAAGTCTTGGCACATAGTAGACAATAATAAGTGGTAGTTCTAATGATGGTGAAGATGTTTATTATGATGCACACAAACCTTCTAATTCTACAAGAGTGCCAGTTTTCTCAAGAACAATTTTTCAACTACAAGAATCTATCTTTTGAGATCTAGTTCATATCTCATGTGATAAATAAATAGAATTAAGTATACCACAGATAGGTATATTAATAATGAAATAAATTACAACTCAGAGTAAAGACAGAGAGAAAACACTACATGACAGAAAATAATGAGGACAGTATGAGTAAGAGACTAATTAAAGAATGATTTTTAATATTTTTATCCTTTTTTAAAAGCCAGAAGGAAATATTTAAACAAATTATAATGTATTAGATAGAATAATGTACAGCCAGTAAAACTGATTTAAGAAATATTTAATGACATGGGAAAATGTCTAAAATATATATTCAGAGAATTAAAGCAGAATATTAAAAAAATGCAGGATCTCTATTAGAATTACAAATAATAAACTAAAACTTAATTATAATAATCTATATGTGGTTGGATTATAGGTTTTTTAATATCCTTTCTTATGTTCATCTACATTGAAAAGTATTTTTAAAAATATTGTTAGTATAAATCAAAAAAAGAATTAACCTTCCGAAGAAGAAATCACAAATTATATTTATGTAATTTTTAATAATAAAAATATATGGCATTTTTATTTAAAAAAATAAGGTTTTGATTTTAGAATTATTAGCTTCAGGTAAATTATGGATTTTGTGCACTAATGTCTTTTTATAAAGACTTTTATGATTCCTAAAGCATTTTCTTAGTATATCTATTTAATCCTCAAAAGATAGAGAAAGTGAGATTCTATGTGAATCAGACTTTTAGTTAAGGCTAGATCAGATCCGTAATAAATATCTAGGTCTTGCAACCACAGCACCAGTTTTTTTGCCACTATCCTGGTTTATCTCCAGTATCCCCACTAATTGTACCAACCCAATAAAATCAATATGGCAGACCTACTAGGAAACACATTTGAATGTACTTCCAAAAAGTATGAAACAAAAATATAAAAGATACCAGTTAAAGTAATGCCAAGTATAATTTTTCAATTAATATTTGGCCCCATTTCCACAGCCTGATTCTATTTTGAAATGTGGTGAGATTCAGTGATAAAACAATATTTTCAATTTATCATTTTAGAAAATCAAATTGTTTAGATATAGAAGAGAAGGGGTGCACCAAGTCTCTTGTAAAAAGAACATTTTAGGGGACACACTGAAAGCCAAGACTATAGAACTATAATGTTCCTATCTCTAGATTAGAGCAATCTGAAACCTGTCAAGTGTTTTATCAGATAATATAAAATGTAATAATCAAAATAGTTTAGCTCTGGAATATAATTTACAAGAGAGGTTAATGGAATCAAGTAAATAACTGATACAAAGACTTTGTAGATAAGATTTTCTACATGTTAATTTTAATATTACAAATCAATAATGAGAGGAAAGATATATATGTCACAGTGATTAATTACTGAAAAAATATATCTTGATTATTAAACTAAAACAAAATACATTTGTATCAAATCATTCCACGTGAAACAAAATTTAAAAAGAAAAAAACTCAAAGAATTTGTAATTACAAGGACCTCTCAATTCAGTCCTGAACAGGGTTTTTCCCCCAACTGTGGTCTGAAGTTTTATATTTCTTTTCTTGTCCCTATGGAGTTTACTTGTACCACTAAATGTATGATAGTACAAAAACAAAATTTTACCACCACATAGATCCTGTATTTGCTTAATATATTCTATAGTGTCTAATATATCACATCCTGTAAGACAAACATCCATTTATTTTTACATTTCAAATATTTGGACATAAAGGCATCTTATACTTATACTCTATATTTAATGACATAATTTAAATCTAAGTATAACAAAATGTAAAAAGTATAGAAAAGAGAGAATTTGTGATTAGAAAATACTCTAACTAGCAAATGTATTTTAAATTAAATTATGAATATTGTGGTGAGGTGATTATTCTTATTTATTTATGATATGTAAAGATTAATAGGCTTTCCAGGAAGTCATTAGAAATATCTATCAAGAGCCTTTTAAAATACATATGCCTTTAAAAAATAAATCTCATAATCAAAAATCTAGCCAAGAATATAATAAGCAACATTTTCAAAGATAATTTCCTAAAAATGTTTATAACATTATTTAATGGTAAAAAAATTAGAAGCAATCTATGTAAGAATTAATGAAAAGCAGCTAGTTATAGAAATTATGGTACATATATATGATAGAATATTATGCAGCCATTAAAACATTTTGAAAAACTATCTCATGCAGGACATAATGCTCATGCTATACTGATTGAAAAAATTAAAATATTGAATTTTATTTTAGTACAATGCCAATTTCTGAGTAATTTTTCTGAGTTATTTTTCTTCTTCATTTTTATTTGTATTTTAAATTTTTCTGCAATAAATATTTATTAATTTTATTATCAAGAAAATAAATAGTACTGTTTTTTCAAAATAATGAATTATATTAGATTTTTCATTTGCCTTAAAGTCAACATGTCTAAAGAATATTTGGTTAGTAATATTTGGATTATTTTCAAGCTATATAACAAATTTTACATCAATTACAAATAATATTCAATGAATTCTAGAAATTAAACTTCAATCTTTATGGCCAACTCATTCATATAAACAATAGAAAAATTTATAGGTGCATACTGAGAAATATTACATGAAAATGTCATTCTTATCTCTAAAATCCATGCCTTTCCTATCTTCAAAGAACAAATATTTCTGGAACAGCTAAATTTTTATTTTGGAAAAAATGTAAACTTTACTCTTTTTATATAATACACAAAAGTCTTAAAATTTTAAACATTAAAAACAAAATTTTCTAAAAGATAAAGCAGAAGAAAAATCTTATGTCTACAGCCATGTCATCCTGAACAAGCCCAATCCCGTCTAACCTCGGAAGCTAAGCAGGGTGAGTCCTGGTTAGTACTTGGATGGGAGACCACCTAGAAAGACCAGGTACTGTCGGCATAAAAAATTTTAAAAATAAGGGATTGTAAACTGACAAGGTCTTTGCAATCTGTGAGGTCAACCAAGGGTCGCCTCACCTAAAAAAAAAAATCTTCACAGCTTTGGCAGAGGCAAAGAAATTTTAGATAGGACACCAAAAAAACAATAAAAGAAAAAAATAATACATTGGACTTCATCAAAATTAAAAATCTCTACTCTTTGAAAAATACTATTTTAAAAAATTTAAAGCAAGCCAAATACAAGCCAATTACAAAATAGGAAAAATAATTTGATAGATACTTTATAAAAAAAGATTGGCCAAAAAAGATGAAAAGATGCTCAATATTAGTTATCAAGACATGCAAATTAAAAACACAATGAGATATCATTACAAATTCACTAAAATGGCTAAAATTAAAAACAGTCACTACAAAATGTTGGTCAGGATATGGAGTAACTAGATATCCCCTACTTCACTGATGAGAATAGCAAATAGTATAACAACTTGGGAAAACATATTGGCTTTTATCTTACACGAGTAAAGTATACTCAGTATATGTCTCACTACTACCTCTCCTTGATATTTACCCGAGTTGTAAAAACATATATCTATACAGACTTATGTATGAACGTAGCAGCTTTATTCAAAACAGCCAATGAAAGAACCCAAATGTCCATAACAGGTTGAAAAGATAAAGAAATATAAAATACAGATATAATAGAATATCTCTCAGCAGTAGAACCACTGATACACTTAACGTGATGGATTAATTTCAAAACCCTATGGGAAGCAAAAGTAGCCAGACACACAATAGTTCATAGTGTATATTTCCAAATAGATTTTCTATAATGGGCAAAACTAACCAATAGTCACAATAATCAGATCAGTGGGTTGTCTGCAGCTGCAGTGAAGGAACTGACAACGGTATTTGAGGAAACACTTTAGGGGGGGGTGGATCCTCATTGTGAGGGTGAATCTTGGGATTCATTTGTCAAAACTCATCAAACTTTACACTTAAATTGGAGCATTGTACTTCAATAATATTTATTTTAAAATAATATTTCTTAACCAGCTACTATCCTTAATTATTCCCAAAGCTATATTTATATACAGTCTTTCTTATTGACTATGTGCCCTATTCTACAATTTCATCACCTTATTCTTGGTAATTTCCTTTTTTGGTTTTTCATTTTAAAAACTTTCCAATATTACTTTTTAATATTCATTTTTCCATCATGTCTATTTTTCCCATCTTCTTTTCACAGATGAAGTAAATATACCACATACCCACATCTTTCTTAAAATTCCTCAGTCTAACTTTCATAAATGTTCTTGTATTGACTGTATGTATCAATTCATTCTATATATCCCACATGATATGCCTGCTCCATGTAGAGCTCTCTTCAATGATAGCATTACCACATGTCAATATACAGCGCTTACATGCCTCTGCATCACAAAGACAGTATATAAATCCAACACAAGTCAGAAAAGGAGAAAAGACAGTCCCTTGGCTATAAATTTGCCAATTTAGGCTGTAAACCAAATTTTGTGGGCCAATAAAGAACAAAAGAAAAAGTTTAGACTATGTGTAAACAATAACACTAACAAAAACTTTTGCCATGATAATTGAGTTATTTTAAGTTTCTTAATCATCAGCCTAAATTGGATACTCTATACTCATGAGAACATCTGAAAAGTTCCAAGCTGATCATGCATTCATTGTTCATTCATTCAAGAATTATTAACTGAGCACCCAGTATGAAGTATGTACAATTTTTGGTGTTGAGGACAAAAGTGGACAAAACTCACAAAAATTCTATCTTAGCCACTTGTCTCTACTGCAACATAGCTCTTTAGTGACAATGATTTCCAGTGATTAGAGATCAAATTTGTCCATCCCCATTTTATAAGTGGATGGTTTGATAAATAGTTTTAGCCTAACTCTCTACTTAATCAACTCCAGTCTTTATGGAATTGAAAAATAGATCTTGCTCTCAAAAGGCAGATATGGTCTTAATAAATTTTCTCTCTCCTTATTTCATATATTCTCTCTCTGACATTTTATTCAAATAATTCTGAATTCCCTTCTCCCCTTCTAAACATGAAAACAGGAACACATCTTCTTTTTCTTTCTATTCTCAGTTCTGACACAAATCAAGCACTTGAATGTTTGTTCATAAATTGTCTCAGCTTAATTAATACTAATTAAAATTTTGAGTACTTACTTTTAAAAACATTTAAACTCAATTTTACATATGGAAAATTTTTCTTGTCCCTACCAATCAATTTGCCAAGAGAATCAATTTAAATAATTTAATATTTCATTTAGTTACCATCTAATTCAAGTGGTTTTTATTAATAAATAAAACTTTTTTGCCTGAGTCTTTATTTAAATAAAGATAAAACTATTTTACTGCTTTCGTCTTGCACACATCACAGCATAGCATTCTCCTTCTAAACTTCAGCTGATGATCACAGATCTTTCCTTTTCCAGAAAACTTCACTGGCTCCTCATTTCCTAGAGAACAAAGTTAAAAAGTCCTTTCCCCAGCATTCAAATCCTTTAAAAACTGTCTTTATCCTAACTTCAACATAAAGTCTAGAAATTCCCTTTATGCCTGATCTGGTTTCAATCAACCTATTTACATAACTCTGATTCCTTATTTTAGGAAAGGCAATAGCTTTCTTTTTCTTTCTGAAATCTATTCCCTCCCAATTGTCACAAGTCCATATAATTTATATACTCTCATAGTAGTTTATCTGGTATCTCTCTTAAAGCAGCCACAACCTTCTATCTAGTAATTGGTTATTTATATACATGCATGTAATTACACATCAGTCCTCCTCTAGGCTGTATTATTCTTGAAGACATATGTTCTATTTGATTAAACTCTGTATATTTCATAGTACCTACCCAGTAGCTTTATTGAATAAATGGATGAAAAACTTATATCAATTATTCTTATTAAGCTTTGAAAATTATAGTGCTTCTACTGTTTACAACTTTTAACTATTCTAAGACTTCAGAGGCTTGGCCCCAAAGGAAACCGCTGAGAAAAATTATGACCTAAATTAATTAGAATACTGTAGAGATTCAATAAATGCAAAATTGCTGAAGTCTTGGATAAGGGATGGTGAGTCTATAAAGTACTTTTCTCCTAAGTTAAATAAGGTATGTTTTCATACAAGGTCAATGGCCGCCTCCTTCTTTGTCCTTCAAAAATATCCCTGTTTTTGTAAGTATGTTGTAAATAGTGTATATGTTATGATTGCTCTGCCTAAAAAGAGTCTAGGCATCTGAGTTAAGGACACAGTATAGCATAGTGGGTCAAAGTCTAGGCTCAAAAGTCTGACAAACCAGGCTATGAGTCCTTCCTTTCATCTTACAGGTTTTGTGACCTTGGGGAATTTAATTAGCCTTTCTATGTCTCAGTTTCTCATATGTAAATGAGGATAATAATAGCACCTACCCTTCATGCTACTTTGAGAATTAATCAAAATTATTTATACAGAGTACCTAGCACAGCAAACCTAATAATTGTTCATTATTACACTATATTTTTGTTTCTAACATTGATATATCTGTGTAGACAGGCAGACAGATCAGTGAATTATAAATAAAAGTGTGAAAGGACAAAGCAAGTATCAAAGGTCAAAATTTTATAAGGCCTATTAATATTTAAATACTATTTATAAACTTTATTAAAAATTATCTGGAAAGTATATGCCCTTGATCTAAGTTGACTTCTTTATGCCTCACTCTTTATGACTACAAATATTACTATCTAAAAATTTCAATGGTCATCAGAATTTATTCAGGGCAATTCCAATACTGACAATGCATTTTAATCAATCACACACTTTACTTCCTCCCAAAAGGTAAAGCCATATTAAAAAAAAAAAAAAAAGAGAGAGAGAGAAAGAGAATTTAGTGTTAGCTTTAATACTCACCATTTTCAGCAGTGGAGAGTCTTCAGGGACACAAGTGGGTAAGAGTTACTTTGTAGAGATTTAAAATGCCAAATAAGGTAATGGTGTTTTATAAGTGATCTGAACCCTGAAAGGTCCCTCAGAAACATTTTCCTGGCTGGAGCCGATACTTCCTCCTAACCAGGGAGATACAGCCTAGGGTGTCTCTGAGAGTGAAGACATAACCCTCAATTCAAGTTTTCAAGAAGTATACTCCATATTGGTACCTGAATGAAGGTACAGTACTTGAATTTCAATGCAAACTGACTTTTATTGATGACTAAGTCCTCTACTGAACTTAGAGTATAATAACCAAATTCTATTCTATTGGTTGTTAAAATTCTAGCACTTCCCCTTAACTTCACCATGAAATAACATAAGATATATGTCAGCCTCTGCTCCAGTTCCTAGCACAGAGCTGCTCTAACACTTGGAATTTCCTAAGTGATCAGAGCACTAGAAGCATCTTTTGTTCTAATATTTGGTCATTGTCCCTGGTTTCAGACAATGAGCTCCTAAAGTTTTTAAATCTTCCTAGGTGACAAGAATGACCTTTGTTTGAATGAGGCAACTCTTAGTGGGCTCCTGGATGGCTCCTGAATGGGGGCTGGTCACCAAAAAAGAATAGGAGCTTGAAACTTTCAGACCTGTCCTCCATGCTTCAGGGAGGGGGAGGGGCAAGATTTAGTTAATGATCATTCATGTCTACACGATGAAGCCTTCATAAAAATCCCAACAGTATGAGGTTCAGAGAGCTTCTGGGTTGATTAATGCATCCACAGAACAAGAGGGTAGTGTACCCCACATCCACGGGGACAGAAGCTCCTGCACTTAGGACTCTTCTGAACCTCTACCTTATGTATCGCTTCATCTGAATGTCTATTCATATTCTTACTATACTTTTTATAATAAATTTGTAAATGTGAATAAGTGCTTGCCTGAGTTCTGTGAGATATTTTAGCAAATTATGAACTCAAAGAGCAGGTCATGAAAACAATGATTTATAAGTGGTCAGTCAGAGGTACAGGTAAAAACTGCTACTTGCAGTTGGTGTCTGAAGTGGGGGCAATCTTCTGGGACTGAGCCCTTAACTTGTATAATCTAATTTTAACTTCAGGTAGATGTTGTCAGAATTGTAGGACACCCAGCTGATGTCTCAGAGAATTGCTTGTTACAGAGGAAAATCCTCATGTCTGATGTTAGAAGTATTTGTGTATATTAGTCATGAAGAAATGCAGATTGTTTTCCCACTCACTCACTCTGCCTCAGTTTCCTCATATGTAAAAAAAGAAAAATACCTACTTCATGGATTTGGGGGGAGGAAAAATAACTGAGCTAACATTTGTAAATAATTAGAGTAGTTAATAGCTTATAATTATTGCTATCAGCATTATTGGCTAATGCATTTATCTTTGTTTACATACAAGCAGCAATTCTTTCTTAGATATTTTTCCCTTTTTTTGGAAAGAAAATTTCATTTCATTTTCTAAGTATGTATAACATGTTCAAGATTCAGGATCAAGTAGAGAAAAGTAGGTTCTTTCTCTTTTTAAATATCTTAACTTTATTATCTATTCTGTCTTCTGTGACAAAGGAAAGACCCTTCTGTAGTTTCTAAGCAGACCCCTTCCATCATGTCACTTGTATGTTACCACTTCTCATATTAGACTATACTTTATCTGTGGACTGACTAAAAGCTAGCTACTAAAATAGGTCACTTTCCATAGTTTTATTGAAAAAAAAATGGCTAGAAATATATAATTCTTCATTTGAAGACTAACATAATTTTTTAAACCATGACTCATATTCATGTCATTTTACAGACAGCAATGGAGGTCCAGAGAGATTAATTAACTTGTCTGAGGACATTGGCCCTTAGTGGAGGAGCCAGTAGTAGGATCTGATATTGCACGGTACTCATGCAAATTTGCTACACAACCTAAAATTTCTGCACTGTTTATAAGCGCACTGTGGCACAGTGGTTTTTTTACATACCTCTTCTCTCAAATATCTATTCCAATTCTTCCACTTTGGGAGTAGCTCCACTTACTATTTCATAGTAAGAGTCAGAAATATCCTCCAGTGCATTTTAGTTCTAGGTGCCCCCAAAGTGGCATAAAAGAGTTTATGCGATCCTCTAACGTACTTATGTTACCAAAAATCAATCTTTAAGAAAATAGGAAAAGAAGAGTCATGGATCTGTATCTAATATTGGAAAACGTCTACATGCTCCCAAAAAGTCATAAGATAATCTTTTTTATAGCATCATTTGGTAATTGATGTATAAAATGATAATGCTGATTCAGTAACAGAATCAGTTTTATTCCATACATTCTATTTAACAAAAATAGAATGTAATCCATTTTAGAAAAAAAACACCATAAAATGATGTTTGTTAAGTATGATATTTAGAGTTTAATAATATAGCCAACTTCCTACTGAACAATTCCATTCAGTTCCCTAACAGGTGTCTCAAATTCAATATGTCTTAAAAAACTCAGTGTCCACCTGTAAATTATCTCCTCTTACATTCTCTCCTCTTTCATGAAATTGAGTCAAATAATGCCCTGTAAGAAACTTGAAACTTGTCCTTGACACTTCTATTTCCTACACCTGTCAGAGCCAGTAAAGCATCCAGCTCTCTTACTCCCATATCACAAATATCTCTTTCTTTCACCCACTTCTTACATACCTCACTGCCACTAATCTGTTCTAAGCAGGCATCAATTCTTCCACCGAATTCATGGAGTGATGCTACAGCTGCCTTCCCAATCTCCCTGAACTAAACCTATTTTCATTGAATCCACAGTGATCTTTCCATAAACCAAATGCAGTTATGTCTGTTCTATCTTTTAAACCCGTTCAGTAGATTTCCAATTTTTAAATCCATTCAGTGGCTATTATTCATTCACTTAGTTATCAATATTATGTAACAGACATATCAAACCCAGAATCAAAAACAAATATAAGACCCTCGAAATACCTCACATTCAACCAAAATGTTCACCCCCATCCCATGCCCTCATCTCCCCCAATATATGACAATCAATGTCCTAAATCCCAAATTTGTAATTAGCTTTGCTTGCTTTATATAAAGTCTTGTTGCATCTCTATATATTACTAAAATGTATATTTGTAAATTTTAGTTGCTTTTAGCTGTTCGAACTATAACAAGCTATATGTCATCTTTGAAGAACATCACTTTTATATTTATTATTATATCATCAATAATCATTTATATTGGTGCAGGTTGTTGTACTTTAATTTTGACTACTATATACTGATTCTTTATATTGATATACCACCATTCATCAACTTTTCCTCTGATGGTCCTATGTTTTACTTTTATAAGCAGTAATTCTTTAAAATATTTGTGTGTATGGAAAATTTCTTAAGTATATGACTATGAGTGTTAGGTCATACACAAATTTTCAGGTTTCAGAAATAATGCCAAACTGCTCTCTGAAGTTATAAAAATGTGGATATGCATCACCTCTAACAATTGGTATTATCAGCCTTATTAATTTTGGCAATTGAATGGATATAAATATGTAATTATAGCCTCGGTTTGCATTTCCCAGATCAAAATTGTGTTAAATATTTCTTCATAAGTTTTTTTTCCATGTGTGTTCTCTTTGCTAAGAAGTGTCTACTCATGCCTATTGCTCATTTTTGCCTATTGAACAATTAGGCTTTTCTCATTAACAATAGGAGTTGTTTATATATATTTGACAATAAACAGTTGCATGTTTTATAAATAGCTACAATTTGTAACTTTTTTTACTTTAAGCTATATTTGAATAAACCAACTTACTCAATTTTAATATAGTGAAATTTGTCAATTTTTTAATGGTCAATGTTTTTTGTATAGTTTTTAGAATTTTTTCTTAATTCAAGGTATTATAGATGCCTAATTTTTTTTCCACTAAGTTTTAGTTTTATTTTTGACATTAATACATCTGAAGTTTATCTTAGTTTATGACATGAAATAGAAATGCAATTTCATCTGTTTCACATGAATTACCATTTTATTTTCAGGTCTATTTACAGAATAGCCTTTCTTTCCCCCATTGATGAGCAGTGCTTCCTCTGTCGTACACTGAATGCTCGAAACATGTGTGTGTCTACTTCTAGGTCTCAATTCTGCTCCACTGGGCAATTTGCCCTTTTTTGTCCTTTTGTTCTAATATTTACTCTAATTTTATAAGATCTCAATATTTTTCTCCTTCAGAAGTCTCTTGGGTTTTCTGTAATCTTTATCATTTCATAAAAAGTCTAGTATTTTCTTCTTTAATGATTTCCTATTTGAATGTTTTAGACCTCAGCTTAAATGCCACAGCCTCTGTGAAATTTAATTTAATACCCTGAATACACTTTCCTCTACTCATAACATCCACTTCCCTCTTCCTCATCCTAATACCCATTATACCCACTGTGCTTGTAATCATTTCTAAATTACATTTTTAGAGAGAGAGAGACAAAAAAAAAAGAAAAAAAGAAAAAAAATGTTTACTTTGCTATTGACTGTAAGCTTTATTATAGTAGGGACATCAGTTTCCTTACATCCCCATGTCTTACCACATCATAGGAACTTATCGTTTTTTTAAAGAGTTACTTCCCCCTTTGGAGTCTTATCCTGAATATCTGCTACCTCTTGCACCTTGCCATGGACCCAATTCACCCTGGACAGCAAAGCTTGGCAGAGCCTCATTCAGACCTTTCAGGCAAATTCTCAACATTTACCAGATATTGGTAAAGGATTATAGTAAGCCAATACTCCACTGAGGGTTTATGCACATCATCTCATTTAATTCTCAAGGCAACCTTGTGAAGCAGGATTTATTGCCACAAAGGCTCTCATTTTAAGTGAGGAAACTAGGATTTTGTTAAGGACTTTAACAAAGTTATGCAGATAGTTCAGTGGGGAGGAGGTAAGAACCGGGTTGTTCAACAAAGGTTTTTAACTTTGGGGTAATGTCACACCACCTGTGACTCAGATGTCCTTATGCTTATGCTTTGGACTTGTTTTTCCTTTGCTTATTACAGGGCTATGGTTTTTTTAATTGAGATATAATCGATGCATAACATTGTGTATCATGAAGGTATACAACATGTTGACTTGATAGACACTTAAATAATTTATGATTTGATGACTAAATTAATGAATATTACTTAAAAATTAATTCAAAATATGTGCTAACATTGGATACTTAGAAATTGTTTAAAATTTAGAAATAGAATTCTTAGAAACTACCTAATCTAAACCCTTTGTTTTAATAATGGAGGCACATATGTCCATAAAGATAATCTTTTTAAGTCAAAAGGCCTGTTTTTAGTAAATTTTGAACATGAAAATTTCAATCAAGTGAACTTTGCACAGCATCGTTTGCCTGTAAATATTTTAAATACATGGCGCAATTCCTGAATGAAGTAATATTCTAAAATAATAATTAAAAATAGAAAATAAAATTCAACTCTAAAGCTATTTTATAATACAAGATAAACATTAATATAAAACACTAAGCAAGTCTTAAAAATAAAGATAATATAGTTTAATTAACAATTTAAGTACAAGGACAATTTTTTTTCCTTGCATCATTAAATTTCACATTTTGAGCTTTAAGACTGAGTAGTAAGAACTTAAATCAGCAAAATTATACTTTTTTGGTATTTAAAAAAGGCTGTCATAATTTTGCTGACTCAGATTACAACACTTTTTGTGACCAATCTAGATGTCTCCATTCAACAAATGACAAAGTGGTCATTTCAAAATTATGTGATCCATCAAAACACAAAACAAGCAGCAGGTCAACTGATTCTAACAAAGAAACAGAGACAACTGATTTACTCCAGGATTTTAACCAAAGATCAGCAAATCAATCAATCTCATGTTTATTTATCAATAACTGATGGTTTCATAATGTTCTTTTCTTTGAATAGTTCTAGTATAAAGGTGTAAAAAAATTCACATAAACTACCTAAATTGGTCTAGGCTCAGTTACTTCCAAAGTACTTTTTCCCAATGTTTTGTACTAGTCAAAAACCACACTGGAAAAGTTAGGCTCATTTTGAAAAGAAGAAGATCATCAGAATTTCTCCTATTGAGTAAGAGCATGATTGTAATCTAAAGCAAACTCAAAATGTCCAAAATGGTCTTTTAACAAAAATTAATTTTTGGAAATACTCTTCTGTATTTTTCTAAATCCCATAAAACCAGACAGTATCAATAAAATTCTATTCAGTAGCATATTTTGATTAATAAAAATTTCAAAAATATCTGTAACATGAAAAGCAGATTACATTCCTTAAATAAATTCAAATTTCAAGTCAGTAATTTAGATTCGTTTTTCCCAAATGTATAAATATTTCAACTGGGCCTCAGAATTTACCTTTTGTCTTATTTATGAAGAAAGCTTTTGTTAAACATACAATTAATGTATACTAGATTTCAAGAAAAAATAATGCTCAATTCAATGAGAATAAAATTAATTTCAAGGACCTTTAAATACTTTAGATGCATTCATTGACTAAAAATACTTTAAAACATATGTATAGATTTATAAGTTAATTAAAAAAGCAAAGAGAAAAATAATTGGAATAATATAGGAAATGAATCTATGACTTCATTTAATAAATCCTCATTTATAAATAGCGCTCTGATGCTTTAGAATTCACTCTTATCTAGCTATTGAAACTGGTCCCTAGAGAGGTAAATTTTGAGTTAAAATGACTTTATAATATACTCGAAATTATCTTTTGCCCTTAGCAGAGGTTAACAATTTGATGTCTCACAGCTGAATCTGGCTACCAATATGTGTTTTGATTACAAAAGTGTTTGTTTGTTCATTTGTTTTATTGTTTATAGAAGTCTTTAGGAGTGCCACATGCAGTTGTATTTTGCTATACTACCTATCATCTCACTTTGATAGGTTATATGCTTGGTCCCTAAGAGCTTTTGCTTCTGGAGGTCTATGTAAATTCTGTCCAGTTTGGATGTTCTCTAAATTGTTCTTTCCATACAGCCACAGAATGTAGGAATTTTAGAATTGGAAGGTACCTTAGAGATTAACTCATTCTTCTCATTTCTCCCAACAAGACACTGTGGCCAAGAAAAGTAGAGTAGCTTTCCAATGGTTAAATGTACATAAATAGGTCTGCAAAAATGCTCTTCTAACTCAATAAGTTTAAGCAACCCGTATTTTAAAGTTGCATGTTTTGTAATGAGTCACTGTCATTCTCATCTCTTTAAAAGTAACATTTACTTCATAAGCACTTACCCCTGAGAGCAGGTAGCAGGGATCTCTCCTTCTTGTCATCACATTTGTTACATTCACTGAAGTAGAGGAGTAAGAAGACATCAACCAGAACCCACATCAGTGAAGTGGCTAGAACCACTTTGCAGTAAACAAACCTCCTCATGTCTTTCCTTGATTTCTAGTTAACACATAGATCGAAGACAGATGCTACTGTGATAAATCCAAGCCACAGAGGTGAAGTCCAGAATAAAAGTAGAATGCATCCCACTGTATTTTTAAAAGAAAAAAGAAAAACAATTTCATTGCTATAAGATTTTACTTGCATAAAAGAGATATAACATGAAATATATGACTTATTTAATGTCCCCATATACATCAGCACTGGACTTTCAAAGGCAGAATTAGATGTCCAAACAAATTAAAGTTGTAAGCAAGTCAGGTGGCTAAAATTCACACAGCTAATCTTACACCTGCCACTACTCTGCTAGGCTCCTGACAATTATTTGATTTCTTTAAGTTGTACTGTCTTCACCTTAAATTCCTGTCACAACATTCTGTAGACTACCAGGTTGTCAGATAGTACAGTTCTGAATCTATGCTGTTCAGTACTTTCCAGGAGCCAACAGTGCTAAAATAGAAATCATCCTGGGGTACAAAATATTGTATTGGCTAAGAGCTGACCTTTACACTCAGACAGGCCTGGGTCTATTCACTTCCTATTTGGGGAAGACTTTCCAAACCTCAGTTTGTTCATCTGTGAAATGAAAATAATGTGCCAAACCTAAACATCTATGCGAACTAAGTTTGATAATGCTGGTAAACCATCTTGCAGAACACGAAGTTATCAATATTAAGCTATAAAAGAAAAAATTCTGAGAGTCTCAAAAAGAGCAATTATGTGAAATAAGTTGTCAGTTATTAAGCCATAAAACCCCATCTGTTTTGCACAGAAAGTATCCACAACAGATCTTTATTTTAGAATAGATGGAATACATTAAAAAAATATTATCAGAGGAGAAATAACACATTAGAGTAAAATGACTTAGAATAACTAGAGTAAGAATTCTAAAAGGCATACCAAAGACATGTACACAATTAATAAGAAAAACAAAGTAAGTGTAGGATTACTACCACATACATATTTGTCTTATTTATACTACACAGAACAATAAAAACCTGGTCCATTTGTTTCTGTTTCTACAGTAAATATATCAAACCAAAAATATTCTCATATCATATTCTACACTGAAAATAATATCCAATAAAGTATAAATTTATTGATGTGAATAAGTAACATAGTTTTGATGATATTTGGGAAGAACAGCTATTGAATACAAAAATACTCAAAGTATTTCAGAAACATTTGTCTCAGAATAAAAACATCAAAGTACAATGTGCTGAAGCAGAAGTTCTTTGAATTAAAGGCAGCTGACTTTGCATCATAATGCAACACAAATGCTGTTGCCTGTTACAATCTATCTCTACTGGTAACAAATTCAAAATTTACATTAAATGACAGTTTAAAAATTATTATAACAAAGTTTTTCAATAGTTACATAAAATTTACATTTATTTGGCATTTTAAAAAAGAAGCAAACTGTGCAAATTTAAGGAATGCATGATATTTGGGATTTATTTGTTTGCTTCTTATTTTTCTTGGAAAAAAAATGCTATGCTAATTAACTATTTCATTTGACTTTATTGTTCCGTAAAATATATAGCTAAACGTTGGAACCCAGCCTCTAAAGCTGATAACAAGAGAAAAATTCCCCTTTATATATTTCCTGTTGTTTTACATATGCTTTACTACACTATATGGGATGTGAAAGCTATCAAATTTTCTGTCCTTCTTTGATCCTAAGATGGAGCAGGTCCCTTCATTTTATTATAGACAAGAAGTCCCATGGAAAAGTACATGTAAGACTGATGGTTATCAAATAGTGACTTCCAGATTTAGAAGGAATACTTCAAAACAAAAGATCCTGTAATAAAGGATTTATATATTAGATAAAATATTTTAATACAAAGATTAATAATAAAGGCATAAACACCACAATCCCTGGCTATGTCATAAAATTAAAAGACGACTTTAGGTAGGCATTTTGCCTCTCTGTGCTTCATTTTCTTATAACATATTATCTACTTCATCCACCTCACAAAATATTGTAAGGCTTAAACAGGATAAAGAAATAGGACATTTTAAAAAGAAAATATAATAAATATAATTATTAAAAAAAATAAAATCATTTAATGTTAAATATTAAAATGGCTAAGATAAGGCATTTCCTAAGAGCTTAACAGTTGAGGTTATTGCAAATTCAATTTCAACTTTGGTTATAACAAAAAGAGAAAATCACATCTTATTGCCATTCCAATTATTTTAATTTCATAGCCTGCTAGATCTATATATCAAGACATTAGCACTGAGTCTAACTTTAATATTTTATGGGAAAAAACTAAGTTGCTGTTTAAATTTTTGTTTATTTATGAAATAGTCTTTTCTTATACATTTTGAGATTTTAATTTCATCTCTTAACTTAAAAATATTCTACATGTTTTCATTTATAAGGGTCTTATCTACTGGTACTTGTTAAATAGTAATCTCATATATTGTGTTCCAATACTCTTCCCGTAAGAACAAAACTGGTTGAGCAGAAGGATGGTACAATATACACAATAACACCAACCAACATAAGCACAGTTGGTGGCCCAGGTTTATTTAAGAGAATCAGCATCTGTATTATGTTTTTATTCCAGTAAGTCCCTATTTATTTGCAAACACAGTTCTGTTTCTCAAACCAAGTCCAACTTCTGCAATATTCCTGGCTTGCCAAACGCATGTGGAACATGATCAATTTTGCATAAACTACAGGCTCTTCGATCCAAAAATACAACCCCTTTTCTAATTCTTGCAAAATTTTTGAGCACAGTCATCTCCTTTAAAAATATTTCTCTAGATAGGAAAACTTCAACAGTTAGAAAACTAGTAAGTACCATCTTGCTAATCAGACTGCCTTTCCTTTTCTTCCTGCCCTCTAAACAATAATGTATCAGCCAGACATTCTATGAGGTATTACAAGATTTTGTTTTTCCTATCTTTATCAAAATGAATCTCAAATATAAAAAAATGAAATCTAGGTAAAGTTTAGAGGTTTAGTAACTATGTTATTAAAATAGAAAGACATTTTTTGTTTTTAATTAGATTATCCCTTACCAAGAGGGTCTAGTTTAGTTGCTATTCGACTCATTTTTATCTGTAGTCACATATTTTCTTTTGTAGAAAACTGCATACTAGTTGCAAATTTATTCAATCTATTTTATGAGGCTGTATGAGGCTGCCAAAGGATTCTGGAAGCTAGTGTAAGACTGCTGGTAGTGCTCCCAGAAGTTCCAGGCACCCAACAGACTTTAAATGTTTTAAATAGCTTTGCAGGGGCTTCTGTGAACTGGTCACTGGACAATTTTGCAAAATTTGGTTTATGGACTGATAAATCTAGTGAGTAGGCATGGAAAAAATACCCTGAATCAGCTACAGGTGTTATTTTCAGGAAGATAGATCTTTGTATGAAGGAAGATCTAAAACGAAGGTGAACTAGAACATAACCACAGCCTAGACCATAAAGTCCACTGTAAAAACCACATCACAATGAAAGAAACACTAAGAGAATAGGAAGAAAAAATAATGTTAAATAAATGCTTTATGTAGAAAAATGGTGTAGAAACAATATATATAATCACCTTACTTGCATTTAAACAGAGGAAAATTTAAGTATTCATAACATAAGTTTTGACTTTTAAGAAGCAACCTAGCTTAGAATCTAGAAATATATCTTTCAGAGTTAAAATGTCATAATTTGAATCTGGATTCCAACATCCACTAATTGTATGGCTTAATTCAAGTTACTTAAATGATCCATGCCTCCTTTTTCCTATTCACAAAATGTGAACGATAGTAGCTACCTCATAAGGCTCTGATGAGTATTGAGTAAATTAATACTTATAACAGTATTTGACACATAAGAGGGGCTCACTATACAGTAGCTACTATTAGTAGTAACAGTAATATTGTCATCATCATAAACATAATTGAAAGAATGAGAAAAAAGAATGAGAAGTCTCTTACCAATCCTTCTAGAAGCAGTGTGTATGTATTTAGGAAATCAGGAGACAAGATGAACATCACAAACATATTTAAGATTTACAAATATGTTTTAATATTAAATCACAAACATATTTAATATTAAACATTAATATTAATTAATATCTGTGAGCATTACAAATATATTTTATATCTAACAATCACAAGTATATTTAATAGATGTAGTTTCTGATAGGGCATGAGTTACACAGGATATTACAACTGTCAAAACTCATTGAACTGTATGCTTAAGATCTGTGTAATTTCATTCTATATAAATCATACCTCATTTTCTAAAGGTAAAAATAAAATGTTCATGTACCTATCATATGATTCATTGACTTTTGATTAAATAAATAAATCATAAGTCAACAGCATTTAAAAAAGGGTTTCTACATAATACCTTTCTGTTGTCATTTACCATTGTTTTCCACATCAGTGACTTGGGTCTCCTGGCTGTTTCTTACATAAACAAATCATCACCTTGCTTCAGGGTGTATGCATCTGCTGTTTTTCCTGCTCACTAATATGGTCATGGCTCCCTACACTTATTTCCTCAGGTAGTACTTCTTTCCTGCTCAAATATCAAATCATGGAGAGCTTTCCCATATAGTACAGTATATTCTATATTTCCTTAACTCACTTTATTTTTTTTCTTTATACCTATTACCCCAAATATGTTAAAAGGTAATTAGTTTTTTTTATTGTTTAACATTTGCCCTCTTTCTTAAAGCTATATGAGAACAGAATTTCACAGCTCATACTATGCTCATTCTCACTCCAATATATTTTTGTTTTAAAACTCCAGCACTGATTGTTATGGGCTAAACTGTGCCCTTCTCCTCCTGACAAAAAAAAAAAAGTCTTTATGTGAAGTCTCAACTGCAAATATTTTAGAATGAGACTGTATCTGAAGACAGGGCCCTTAAAGAAGCAATTAAAGTAAAATGAGGTCCTATGGGTGGCCCTTAATCCCATACGACTTGTGTTCTTTAAGCAGAGGTGACTAGAAGGCGTGTATGAGCACATGCATAGAGGAAAGACAGTGTAAGGTGGTCATCTATATACTACAGACAGAGACAGAATTAAACCAATTCTGCTGACACATTGATTTTGGACTTCTAAAATCTGCAAGAAAATAAATTTCTGTTGTTAAAGTCACCCAGTTTATGATACTGGTTAGATCCAGTTTTCCCCTACTCCACTTCTATATGCAAACAGATGAACATGGCTGGAAAGAAAACCCCCAAATATATTCCCTGTTCTCATTTAAATCTATTAATTCTACTTGTGGACTTTCAAAGCTCCACAGCAATCTGTAACATTTGCTAGTCAAATCAATTTCCATCCCTCAGAAAATTTTGCATCTTGTTTGACTTCCTCATACTGCCCTCTGCATGCTTTTTCCTCTCAGCTCACCACACTCTTACATGTGTGTTATGTACCATTGAGTTGGCGCTGACTCTTAGCAACTATATGATTGAGTGATGTCTACAACAATTTGTCCTCAACAGTGCTGCTCAGCTCCTGTAAACTCATGCTTATGGCTTCTTTTATGTTTTCAATACATTTCATATTTGGTCTTCTTCTTTTCCTGCTGCCTTATATTTTTCTCAGCATCATTGTCTTTTCCAAAGGACTCTGACTTCTCATGATGTTCACCAAGGAGGACAACTTAAGTTTTGTCATTTTTTGCCTCCAGAAATGTTTCACCTTCCACATTTAGCAGAGATTATAAACAATCGAAAGGGAATTTTGTATACTGACATGTTGAATGTATCAACTTGGTTGTAATTGCTACTGTTACCCCTAAATCTGCAAGCCCAAGTGTTAGAACACACAAATTGTCCTTTTAGGAGTGCAACGCCCTCTGCTCTCACATATTTATGGATTTCACTGATGCACTTGTTTCTTCTGCATCACTTTTTCTTTTCTATTAAGTCATTGCTATCAATGCAAATATGCTATATAATCATCCCTAAAAAACGAATTTGATCACACATACTTCCTCAGCTATCCCTCCAGCTCTCTACTCATCTTTAAAACAAAACTTCTGTAAAAAAAAAAAAAAAAAGCTATGTATAACCACTATCTAAATATCCCATAGCCCTATCCTTCAATTCCTCCTTAAATTTAACAAGCTTTAGCCACTAACACGATATGAAACTCTTGTAAAATATGGTCATGGGCAAATCCAATGGCAGTTTTTAAGCATTATCTTACATAACTGTGAAGCAGCATTTGACATAGCTTGGCCATAAAGCCTTGTACTCATTTCTAGCAGCTTTTTTCTTTCACATCCTTTAGTTGATCTTGCAGCAAATTCCCTTGTCTCTGCCTTCAGATTTGACCCACTCTCACCAATTCCACTGCTACCACACCAGACCAAGCCACCATCACCAAACACCTTGATATACTCCCTTATTTTTAAAAATATAGCTTTATTGAGATGTAATTCACATAATATACAATTCATCCTTTTAAAGTGGCTTGTAGTATAGTCAGTCACTAAGTTGTGCATCCATCACAATCAATTTTAGAACACTTTTATTATCTCAAAAGAAAGCAGTTCCCCTTTCCTATAACCTCCCAATCCTCTTATTGCCCCTAGTTCTGGGTAACCACTAATCTATTTTCTGTCTCTATTGATTTTCCCATGTTGAACATTTCATATAAGTGAAATCATACAATACCTGGTCCTTTGTGACTGTCTTCTTCACTTAGCATAACATTTTCACGATTTATTCATGTTTTAGCATATATCAGCACTTTATTTCCTCCTATCAAATAATATTTCATTGTACAAAATACCATATTTTATTTATCCATTTATTAGTTGATCTACAAGTGGGTTGTTTCCACTATTTTGCAATCATGAACAATGTAGCTATGAATATTCATGTACACATTTTTTGCTTGGACATATGTTTTCACTTCTCTTGAGTATATACCTAGAAGTGATATCACTCAATGATATTTTAGTCCTTATCTTCTTAAATGCACTCCTATAATAATCTATTATCCCAACAGAAGGCAGGTTGACTCTGTAAAAATTTAAATTTAATCACTTAAATTTAAATCTGTTCTGCTCATTATTGACCAGTCATTTTCTGTCACATTTAAAATAAATTCCGAATCCTTATCTTGGCATACAACACCTAGCCAAATCTGGACCTTGACTGCCATTCAGATTTCATCTTCTAACTCTCTCTCCTTTCCTTAATGTGCTCCAGATTCTTCATGCTTGAAATTCCCTCTGGAACACAGTTCCCAAGTAATATAATGGCATACTTCTTCACCCTTAATTCAGGTGTCTGCTCAAATATCCCCAGTGAGTACTTTTCTGGACCAACTTATCTGAAATAATTCCTTCCATCATCTATGTCATATACTTATGTGGTTTATTCAGAGTACATATCACTAGTACATGTTAATTCATTTATTGTCTACTTCCATCACAGAATTATGTCTATTCATCATGCTATCTTTAAGATATCAAAAAACTTTTCTGGCATAAAATTTGTGCTTGATAAACATTTGTTGAATGAACTCTGAAAAAAGGACTGAGAAATAAAAGGTATGTTAGAAATGTAGGAAAATTAAACAAGCACTGGCAATAATAATGATGAAAACTGAAAATATTCATTTGGTTGAGCTGTGGGTAAACAGCTGCTCTAAAATTGATAAATGCAAAACTTGTTCACTGGCACAGAGTTTCTCTGTCCCTTCATCTCTGACACCATGAGTCCCCTCACACCTGAGCGCCACTACTTTAAAATAAAAAGGTTATTAAGGGTGAGATTGAGGTATACTTCCACTAGAGCGAACTTATCTTCTTAAGGTCATATCACCTGTATGAGCATGGTTCAGAAGTTGAGGAGGGATGGCAGGAGTAGAGCTCCCACCTACAGCTCTGTTTGAGTATGACTCTGTTTTGTGCACACACCCAACACAACATCCTACATGGTCTCAGGTTACAGTATTGCTGTTCTAGTCCAACCAACCACATCAGTCACAACACTGTGGCCTATGAAACTAAACTGAATTGTGTTTTCTGATTTCAGACCATTCACAGTCTGACAATGGTGTGTCTTTTGTAACAAAACAATGGAATGAGAATCGACATTTTAGACAGATTTTTCCACACTCCATACGATTCAAAGTTTTTAATCGAATTTTGTAGCAACCTCCTTTAAAAACTGACCCAAAAAATATATCTTCCCAACCTTCAAATCACTTCCTAGTCTACCACCCAAACAAGGCAGTTGGCTAACTCAATTTAGCCTTCCCTACAAAAGATTCATGTTTTCTTGGCCCTCTAAAGAGTAGCGATCAGGATGAAATCACTGGAAAATTATATAAAACTATTTTTAAAATATAGGATTCCACCCTGTCCATTTCTGGACATAGCACATTTTTCTTTCCCCTAACAGTAAGCCCAAGATAGCCTGGTTGATATGCCTACAGGTGGCAGCTCAGTCAAAAGGGGGCCTAGAATATTCAACTTAATTCTGACTCAGATAACTGAATTCTCTTGTTGACTTGACATAATCCTAGACCATGAGGATAATAAACTCTTGGCTGTGTACACTACTAACTGAATCCACCTACAATGTGGGTCAACATAGGAACTGTCTTTAAATTTCAGAAAAATGCCCTTATCTCATTCACATCTAATCTTTTCATATGAAAGTTCTGGATCAAAGAAAGATGGTAAAAAAAAAAAAAGAGGTTGTTATATTTATTGACCTGGAACATACCATATTTCATGACTATAGAGGGAGAGTAATACTCCTGACATCTGGGGAGGAAACAGATTGTACAGCATGAAGTGAAGAGAGGAGCAGAGTCAACTCATGTTCTCTTGGTTACCTATAGAACTGCATCAGATCATAGCCAAATAATCATATGGCCTACTTGAGTGATACGGCTTCTGTATCTGCCTATCTGACTCTGTTTCATTTGTCACCTAAACTTGATCATCTCTGGGGAATAGAATTGACTTATATTCTCCTGTAGGTTTAAATTTTTAATACAAGCATGTATTACTTTCAGAATAAAATTACTACCCTAATTATAAAGAGTAAATATTCCTTTCATTTATCCTACAGATTCAAGTGGGTATCTATATATATGCTAACACTGTGCTAGGCACTAAAGACAAAACACATAAATGGACACAGTTCTTTTCTGGCTTAGGGTCTAGTAGGGGAGACAGACAAGAGCACTGGAGTAAAACTAAAAAAAGGAGGAAACATTAGGAGTGATTCTTATTAGCAAGCAACCTTGTCATATGAAATTGCTAAAGACTATAACTTGTTAATCAATATAAACAAGATGAGAAACTCTTATTAACATATAGTTATTGCATATAATTATTAATGAGAGAATGCAGCAACAAACAATTATTGGACATGAAGAAATTGAAAGAGTGAAGCTTCTTAGAGGAAATGTATAAGGTAGATACCATTTATCAAGCAGTTTGTTACACACTGGTCTTTTTAGTCACGCCTGGGTATAGGGATATCCATTAACTGAAGATGCTATAAATGTCAAAGCCTAAAACATATGTTAAGGAGATTTTACAAGCAAAAAATTATCATTAAAATATAATAAAATTGTCTTCATAAAAAACACTTGTAAAATGTGATATAGCACCCTCAAAAATATACCAAATTTTTTCTATATACAACCTAAAAATTGCTCATCATTCATTTGCTGTAGGTATTTAATGACTGCTCAGTATTCATGTAATAACACAGCATACTAGTGGTTTAAGCTTGTTCATTAATAGTTGCCAAGAGGGGAAAACAGAAATCCAAAATGTTCAACTGGATATAAAACCTAGAGATTTAAGACAACATTAGAGCATTTAGATAATTCCCAATAGACATCTACCAGCAAGCTGGCCATCTTTTGCCATAAATCACATGTTTAAAAGAAAATAAATGTTTCCACTGAGACGTCAAACCATTAAAAAATCTTAACCTCAGCTTCCTAGCTGGCCTTAAGGCTTCTGAATTCTTTATGACAAAAGATGTAAGGAATGAATTACAAGTGTTCCTTCTTAGAAATATGTAGGGTAATATGGCTATTTCTTGTCTAGGTTTTCTTTCCAAAACAGGGACATTTATTTGTAGAAGATAACAAAGAATGATGTTAAATTATCTTGTAAAATTATATCAGAGTCACTCTGCTCCAGCTGTCAATTAGTGGAAAACAAAAAGAAAGTGAAAGGCTGTAAAATGAAAGTCTGTAATTCTAGGGCACAAAAGAACCCCAGCAGTCTGAAGAAGAGGATGCAGAAGGAATTTGGGCACAGAAAACTCCAGAAGTTACTTGAGTAAGAGCTCCTTTCTGAAATTTTGTTATAAATAAAATTTTATTTGCAGGATTGAATATTTTAATTTAGTGATTTTTTTAAACATATTTGATACATGAGAGAAATATACACCTTTCTTAAAACTAATCTGAAAACATTAACAGGTAAAAGATTCAAGTTCCTCCACTCTCCCCAAAATTAAAAATAAATAAAAAGCCAGCTTATACACTTATTTAGTTTGATTTGCAGCTTTATTTTTTTCTTGCAACCTTCAGGATGAAGTTATTAATTATAAATTAATTGCCTTAAAAGGCAATTAGAGGGAAGAAGTAAATAAAGAATTAAAAATGAGAATATTGAATAATTAGCCCCAATTAATTAACAGTTAAGTAAAATTATTACATCCCTAAAGAAATAAAAATCATATTCTTATTAGCAACCTTGTCATGTGAAATTGCTAAAAACTATAACTTGTTAATCAATGTAAACAAATCTAATGAACTATATAATACAGTAATAGAAAACAGAAGTATTATAAAGAAAGGAAATTTGCCAAAATACATGAAAAAGGGAAAGATATAATGCCTCTTAATAAGATTTAAAAGTTGAGCAGAGATTACCATAATATGTACAAGCATATGAAAAGGCAACTTGAATCAAGGCAACACTTTCTCTATTATCTGAGAAAACTACTAATTATTTTAATTAAGGATTGTGCTAATTAAAGATCTGTAAATTAAAATTAAATGTCATTCTTGACAAAATTATATTTTAGCAAAGGTGGGGTGAAATGGGTCATTTTTTACTTATCAGACAGAAATGTAAATTAGTAAAAAAAATTTTTGAAAGAAATGTGGTTTATCAAAAATAAATATAATTTTGAACCTACTTTCTTATAAAATAATAGTATATTTTAAGCTAATAATTTCTCTGCTGGAAAACTCTCTCAAAAACCCTATATTAGAGAAAAGTATTTATTCATGTAATGTTATAACAGCATCATTTATTAAGAGAGTTCAAAATAGATACATAGCTAATTGACAGTATATTATGCAGCTATTAGAAACATAAAATTTTTTAACATGAGAAATGTTTATATGATAATATAAAATTAAAAAATCAAGACACTGATTTGTTTATGCACTATGCTTACAACTATATTTTTACCATACTCATATAAAAGTGCTGAAAAAAAGGTGGAATGGGATTTTTTCTTTTCATTTCTCTTATTATTTTTGTTAATTTCCAATTATTTAGAAATTGTGTATATTATCTGAATGATGGGAAAATATGTTTTATAGTAAATAAGAAAACCACCAATAACAGTAATAAATAATAAAATTCTGAGTTATATATCTGTGTATATGTATATGTGACTACATGAGCACACACATAGATCATTGTAATATAGCAAATAGAGAGTAACAGACCCAAAGCCTATAAAAAGTTATTCACAAAACAAAATAAGAAAAAAAAAAGAGAGCATAACCCATTAAAATAAAGCCTGATTTAAATATTCTGTTTCTAAATTTCTTTCTTTTACTGGTCTCTGGTATTATAGCAGCTATGTGGCTTTGGAAAGATGTTTGCCCCATGTGTAAAATTTTATTAAAACTCCTTTTTTTAAAACATTCCTTTAGAAAAATAGCTAACTTTCTGAACCTAGAGTCTCACCCAAGATTCAGGAACAGCCTTTTGTTGGTTTCATTTGGCCTTTCTTCCAAATAAATACCCTCTTAAAATAATCAGGACCAGTATTTAAAAGTGATTATTGAGTGTTCACCGCCCAAAGTCATATCTCCTTCTGTCACCATATATTTGACCCTCTTTCCTCTTATTTATTTCCCCACTCTAGCTTCTCTCTAGTAATCACTAAACTGTTGTCCTGCCATAGAATTGTACACTGGAAACCTATATACTTTTATTAAACAATGTCAGCTCAATAAACTTAAAAATAAAAATAAAATAAAAACAAAAATGGTAAAATAAATAAATAAGAATTGATTTAAAAACAAAACAAAAAAATGTTATCACTGAAATTAGGGAAGACTACTGACTTCTAATCATTCTCACTGTTGCAACCTGTATTTCACCAAATTAAAAAAAAAATTTAGAAAAGAAATAATACAAATGAATTTTATACTCCATTTAGATAAGGATATTTTAATATAGAGAAGGACATGTTAATATATAGAAGAAACTTGGACCCCCAAATATTCTTCCCTTCCATATATTTTATGTTTAAAATCACATGCTAATTGAAGTACCTGACAACTACAATGATTGTTGCTACAGAAACACATGGCCTCATATCAATAGTATATTATAATTTGAAAAAAAAAATCATTATTGAGATAATGACAACTTTTTAAATTAAAAAAATCAAGTTACCATAATTAAGAAAACCTCCCTGTTAAAAGCAAACACCCTAGTATTTGTTTTTACTCAGACACAAACAAAAAAACAAATGTAGTATACAACTAATATAATCTATCTTATTACCTGTTTTTAAATGTCTAATCTGTCAATTGTATTTTGAATGACCTTAATTATCATGTTCATGCAATAATTAAATAACATGTCTCTGAGTCACCAAAAGTTGTATGTCCATTTGTCACCTTGTGTCAGTCATTGACAAGTAAGTCAACTTCTGGAAACAATCTTTTAGTAGTATTCACCAGCAATTAGCTATATGGAATATGGTATGAGGCAGGAGCAAAGCTACTACCACCCAACTCAACTGTATCTCAATTGTTAGATTTCCTTTCTAAAAATGAGGTCTTTATAGTTTAAATTATATTAGTGAGAAACCATAAGTTATTAACAGATAGTTTATTTTTGAGTAAGTTTCAAATTCTAAAAGCAAACTGCTCATAAATTTTTTCCAAAGTTTTTATAGTTTTATAGCTAAAACAGCAAAAGTATAAAGCTTCAAGATCAATAACATCTGCTTAGTCAAAGAAAAAGCTCCACTATTTATGTGGCTGAATGGTAATAAAATTTTCTTTTGACTTTTATAAGCATAGTAAATACATTCTAACCATTGATTGACATCAGAACAAATCAGTAGGTGTGTTCCATTCAAAAATCTCTTATCTATTAATTTCAGTGGAATAAAGCAGTGTTCAAACTGAGAAAGAAAATGCTGATATGATTCCTCTCCCACAAGAAAACATAATCAGTATAAAAATTTTCAAATTTCCTACATCCACTCAGCTCCATACCAAAAGAACAGCAATCAATGTTTTATTTTTCTTTTTTGCTTCACATTTCTGGCAAAGATATGTACAAAGCCAGCAGTCTGAATCAATGAAACCTATTTACTGATGAATGTGATTTTTTTTCTTTATGTCATTTTTAATTCTTGGTTATCCCTATTCCTCTAATTTTATTAAATTATATTTCTCTTTTATCATTTTTAAATGTTCCTCTACATCATACTTCTTATAATCTTTTTTATGCATCTCATTTATTCCCCACATTCTCTTTTTTTCAATTATAAAAACCACCCAAACTGAATTTTTCACTTCAATTTGTAAATGGCTCTGCAGTATATTTTTGTTAGTTGTTGTACCATGTGTCAATTGCTTTTTCCACTCTTTACCCAACTTTCCTGTATTTCCTCTGCTTATTTTAAGGAAAACAATATATTGCTTGGTCATCCCAATATTTCTTCATAATTTCCACTTACCATTTTACAGAAACTCCCTTTTTCTTACCTGAAGACTGAACGCACATTCTAAGTTCTCTCTTTATTCCAACCCAACCCAAATGATAACTGGTAATACCTAAGAAAGGTTATACTTGTACTCATTTGCCAGTACTGAGACACTGAAGAGGCTAAATAAAGAAAAAAACATCAGAAGAAACTGAATGATTGTATCAAATAGCCAGAAATATAAAAAGCATGTTTTTCCTAAAAATTCAGCAATATTCAGCATGGTTAGGATTATTTAAGTCTCACCTCCACCACCCTTTCATTTGGAGATATTGGAGAGGTAATTTGGCCAGCTAACTCCAGTTGTTCCTGCATTTATAAAATGGCAATAGGAGCTATGTGTACTTATAGTGTCATAGTAAAAATTAGGCACAAATACTATGAATCAGAGGAACTGGCACATGGTAGTAACTAATCAGTACATGTTAGCCATTGCTATTATTGTGATCAATACTATAATGACCAAAATACTTTGTTAATAAAACTCAGAAAGGGAAAAGCATTTAGGATTTATTCAAATATAAGCTAATTATTTCATTTATTTGGCAAATAACTTTTAAATATCTAGTGCTCCCATACCTATGCTAGATGTTTGGGATACCTAACTTCATGAAGCTTATACTCTAGTGGTTCTAGATGAAAATCAAAGACTTGCTCAGGATTAAGATTTCTGGGACCAGCATCATTATTAAGAATACCGATTGTATTATTTTTCTTTTGTTCTTTATTGATTTCATCACTTTATGTATATTTAAGTTTAGAATCATAAAAACGGAAGTATTCATAAGTTTGCTGGTAGCTTTTGACAATTTTGAGACTCCTGTGAAACACACAAGTGGAACTACCCAGAAAGCAGGTGAGTGTGGGAACTAAATTTTAGGAGAGGTAAATATGAGGGAGTTGGCAAATCAGAGTTAATTAAAACAATGGAAATTGGTAACATTTTTTCAGTGAGAGTATGAGTGTGAGAAAAAAAAGGGGGTGCCACAAAGAATCTTATAAATACCAATCTGAAAGAAAGATAAGCCCCCAAATGAGATTGGGTAAGGAGTAAGGGGGAAGAGAAAAACAGAAGAGTGTAGTATTGTACATCTCAATAGAAAGAATATTTTTAAAACAGAGGGGGTGATTCATGGTACAAAATTGTGCTAAGAGATCAAAGAAGTTTATTATAGTCCCAGGATTAACTTTAGTGACCTTAGAAAGAACATTTTCAGAGAAGCATAAAAAGCAAGACAGTATGTTGAGGTGTAAATAGAGGATGTCGATTTGAGATGGAGACTATAGACAATTCTAAGAAACATTTAACTGGGAATAGATATTAAGAGTTACTGTGTAGCTGAAAATGGACTTAAAATAAAAGGATTTGTGCACAGATACATTTCTGGTTTTGAGAAGAAAGATACTTAAACATATTTAATGCCAATCGGAAGAAATCAAGAAAGGGAGAAGGTTGAAGATATAGAAGAGAAAGAAAATACTCCTTTGAATTAGAGCTCTTAGAACATGCAGGTATAAGATCCAGAGCATGAATGAAAGCTTTGGCTTACAGAGGAAGAAGCATCAGGAGGGAAGAATAAAAGGATTTATAGATAGTGGCAAATTAGCAGGAACTTCCTTCTTTCTATCTCACAGATGGTAATGTACGTTAAGAAGGAAGAAAAGTTAGAGCATAGGACAGTAGAAGAGGTTTTATACAAAATTGTGGATAATGAAAGATATTTCTCTAGAAAAATACATAAAAGTTGCTTTGCAGAGCAGAGAGCTCAGTGAGACTGTCATCCCAGATTCTCGTCTTCTTTATTTGGTGAACACCATCTCCTCTGATACCTACCCTGAAGGATGTAGGCACACCTCCCTCTATTTTTTCTTACCTTCCAAGAAAGAAGTTGACTCCAGATGGTGTTAGGTATTTTATTCTGTACTTTCCATTTTTTTTAACAAAAGATATCAATTTTAAAATCAGATTATTTTAATCATGACAGGATCAAACATAATATTACATAATTAAAATCTCAATGAATTCTTAAATAGTTTGAATATGCTGAAAATGACTTGTAACATCCTCCTCTCCTAAAATTAACGATGATGCAATTTACCAAACTTTTGCTTTCATACCTATAGACACGGCAAAGGAAAATACAGTGAAAGAAGTAGAAATCCAAAGAACTTTGCTCTAAGCTAGCTGCATGTTACTGGAAAAAAAATTGTTTGTGGTCATTACTAACATAGATAAATGCTCAAGTGACACTCTTTCCTCTCTCTCTCTTCCTTCCTAACCTCTCTCTTTCAGTTAGATTAGACCATTCTGTTTCCAAGATACCTTCTAGTTTGACTCTCTGCTGCTCAACTGGACATCTCTTATACTAACGGAGGTTGCCTGGCAACATGACCTATAGAACTTACCAGCCACTGTGGCAGCTCTATTTTTTGGTTCACAGGTGGGAGATTTGGACAGAATTTCATGTGGTTTTCACACTGCAATTCTGTTTCATTTCAGTGAATGTTAATGAAGTTTATTATCTACAATATTATTATAGGGTATTGCATTATTCGGTATTGTTCAGAGTTTTTTATTTTTTGTCATAATTATGAATACTTTTGGAAATTTTTAAAAGATTGGAATTGCTCTTCAAAATACTTCATACCTTTTTAGAAACTCATAAATCCAAATTTTAAAAAAAACATAAAAACTGAAAGGTTATTGATAGGGAAGAGAAGCAAGAGAACTTTTTGGGGTTTGGAAGTGTTCTATATTTTGAGTTGGGTAATAGTAACACAAATATAACTATATGAAAATCCATCAAACTGTACACTTGATATTAGAATACTTTACATAATTTAATATATATATAGCATAGTTTAAGAGTTTTAAGAGGTGGTGACACAATGAGTAAATGTATGCACAATAAACAGAGGTTATATAAGCTTGATACATGGTAGTTTAGAGACAAAAATAATCTCAGCTTTTATCACAGAACATAGTATCTTCTTAAAGACTGGACATTGCTGTTGCATTTAATTAGTTTAACAATAGAGGCTATTTTGCCATATGTCAACTATGCTTTTACTAATAACTTGTTATTCATACAGAAGGAGCCTTAACTGTCAGTTCAAATGGGAAGACTGAAGAGAACAGACAGTATAAACAGCCACACACTACAAAGGATTTGTTATTTGTTTCAGCTTCACTGGGCTACAAGCAGAATGCCTCAGATACAGAGATCACATCTGGACATTTACCTCAAGGAGATACTTCATCCATAGAGTCACTGATATTCCTTACTGGTCTGGCCTCTGTGGGGTGTACTAAACTTCCATTTGCCACAATTTCCTGTGGCTGATAAATAGATTGGAAAAATCTAACACATTCTTTAAAACAGATGACCTTAATAGCTTCATTTCATTGTATTTTATTTGTAAAACTTTACTGTATAATCTACATATCAGAGAGTGAGGATATTTTCTGTACTTGACTCACTGAACCTTTTATAGAGCTTAGCATTAAACTTGTACAGTTTTAAAAAGTACTTTTATATTGTTCTTATTTAATTTGACCCTCACCTTGGTATTAATATATATTGCCCATTTTATAAATGAGTAATCCCAGATTCAGAGAATTTAAGTGACTTACCCAAAGTGACACACTTTGTCTAAGCCAGCAATTTTTACAAACAGAATTTGAAGCCAGTTTTCTAATTTAAAACATCATGTAGTTCAATTAATATCTACTGTTTCATTTCACTTAACATCTACTGTTTCATTTCAATTAATATCTACTGTTTCAATTAGAAAAATTTCTCAACAAAGCCAGTTTCTATAAAAATTTGAGTAAATAAGTCTTTATCTCTTTATTTGTTCATCTTCAGGATATTTCTTGCATCAGAGGAGATAATATATACAAGAGTATCTGTCTAAGGCAAATAAAAATGCACAAATTGTGGTACTTTAAAGCTGTCAAATAAATGAGAAGGTCAACTTGTCCAACTAACTGATTCATCAGCTGATGAAACTGAGGTCTAGAGGGTTATAATGATTTTCACAAGTTTCATAACTTCTAATGGCAGAATTCAAACTGGAACTCATTCTGTCTGCTTCTTGCTTTCATAAACCTAAATTTTGAGCAACATTTCAGTATAAAAATAACATAAAGAGCAGAAATTGAGACTCAATTTTTCTAAAAGATAAAAAAAGAACAAGGTAAATTGCCTTTCTACCCTGTCAATTGATATTAGGAATAAAAAGACTCTGTTCTCCCTTGAATAACTAAATTTATGTTAACATAAGTTGAGGAAAATAAAAGATACTACTTATTGACCCTTTCCTATGTGAAAGAGCCTTTATATATATTATCATATTCAATCCTTACCAAAATGTTTTAATATAGTTATTACCATACTCTTTCATAGCTGAGAAAGTAGAAGCAGTTAGGATAAGATCTCTTTAAACTAGCAATTTGCAGAGCTAAAATCAGAACCCAGCTGTTTGATGATAGAACTTGGATATTGTAACTCACACCATCCTGTCTCAGAAATCAGATTACCTAAATGTAGTCCTCATCCTCTAAGACTGAGACTGCTAAAAGCCTACCCAAGATCTATCTTCTCCTTTACTAGGGACACATTCAAAGCAGTTGTGTGTGCAGATAAAAATCACGATATATAACAGCTTCTTTTGCAACAAAAAAGTAATGATGGCTAGATAGAAAAGATTGGGTGGAGTTTCCAGGAAATCTCTTTCAGGAGCATTACATCAGCTCGTAGCATGCCCCTTTTGTCATTGCACATTTTTTTCATTCCTGTTGCATAGAACCAATAGTCACTTAAGAGCCATTAGAAAAACCCTTGAGGATCAAGTCATATGGCTAAGATGGGGGAACAATACGTAAGATGATTAGATTCCCTAATAACCAAGAAACTACAGTTCCAGCCTCATAATTTCAATGACCAGACTTCCCTTATACTGGAGAAAATTTAAACTTTACTTCTTTTAAATCCATGAAATTTTTTTACACATACTCCATTGAGCTTCAAATTCTCATAATAGTGTAATAGCAACAACTCATTTTTGTGTAAAAAGATTACCGAAAGTAGCATTCAGGGTTTCTGGCTCTGGTAAATAAATATTAGATAATTTGAGAAAGAAAAAAACTTAACGTGCTTTAGAAAACTTGAAAAGTTGGGTTAAAATACATATGAAAAAAAATTTCAGTTTTGCTTCTACCTAGAAGGTAAAAAGCCACAATAGAACATCACTCTTATCCGAACAATGAGAAAAGACCAGATAATCTGCAAAATAACGTTTTTTGAGTCCATCAGAAGGCTAGGGTTGCAAGGCCAAGATATTAACTAAATTTCAAAAGGTAACAGCCACACTGAGGAAAGACAGGACATAAACCATTTCACCTTTGTCAGAACATAAAAGGAATAAGTGCTCATTATAAAAGTGGGTAAGAAGAAACAGCTAAAATTGCTTTAAAAAAATACTTAAAGACCAGAATGGACCATGAGAACCATATAGGCACCCTGAGGTCTCTCAGACACAAAGGGATATGCACTCATTCATAAGCTCTTTCTCCTGGCATCTACTGGCCGTTCAGAAGAAAGACTGAGGTCAGGACAGGACACCAAAGAGAGTACTTTAGTGTCCAAAATCCTTTGCAATTTCCCAGACCCTCTCTAATACAAAGCAAAATTTAGCATTTTAGGACAGAAAATCTTCAAATCCCCAGGGCCCTGGGAAAAATTCATAGATTATGGGAAACAGATAGAGGCAAAAGTTATCTGCCCTTGCTGAAGAAGCAGGTAACTCTCTTGAACCCATATTCTCACACTGACAAAGCAGAGATCTGTTTCCACAGGTAGAAGGACAGGTCACTCCAACCAAAGAACTCCAGAAAGTCTAGGAGGCCTTTGGGCTGGGGGCCATGGAAATGTACCGGAATGTTGAAGAGCCAAACACATAAGGTCCAGGTGCACAGGACCTGTCTAAGATGAAGACAAGCAAAAGAACCAACCTAGAGCCCTCCTATCCCCACCAGGTCACTGCACCAAATAACAAGAAACAGCATCTGCCACTGGGGGAGACACAAGAATGTGACAAGAGGATTCCTCTGTTTTATATGCATGAAGGATATACTAAAAAGAAGGGTAAAGAATAAACACAGAAAATCCTCTGGAATTCTAGGTGCCACATTAAGCATCTTATCTGCTGCTGGAATTTGAGGTGGAAAAATCAATCAATTTAAATAATCAGATTATCAGTGAAAAAAAATCATTTGATAATCTCAACAGATACAGAGAAAGCTTTTGGTAACATTCAAAACCAAGCTATGATAAAAACTCCCAGCAAAGTAAAAATAAAAATAAATTTCTAAATCTAATATATGATATTATCCCCAAAATTATAGTAAACAACATTCTTAATACCAAAATGCTAGACACGTTCCCTTTGATTTGGTGATAAATATTTACACTCTTCCCTCTTTTATTTATCATGGTTTGGAACATTCTAGGCAATTCAGGTACACACACACAAACAAACTATAAAGTTTGAAAAGTATTAAATAATATTATCTCTGATCATAGACAACACAGTTTTTTATGCAGAAAAATCAAAAGACTACTAAGAAAACATTAGAATTAATAAATAGATTCACAATCTGCTTTTATGCAAGGTTAATATAAAAAGATTACATTTCTTTATTAAGAAACAATAAAGCTTTTAAAAATATA
This sequence comes from Macroglossus sobrinus, assembly GCA_004027375.1. Classification (NCBI taxonomy): domain Eukaryota; kingdom Metazoa; phylum Chordata; class Mammalia; order Chiroptera; family Pteropodidae; genus Macroglossus; species Macroglossus sobrinus. Next base: position 362,585 of record PVKZ01000090.1, on the reverse strand, counting down.
TAATATATAATAATATTAAACTGCATAAATTGTCTAGGAACAAATTTACCTCAATGTACTACAACTCTATGCAGAAAACCATAAAATATGTTGAGAGAAATGAAAACTCCTAAATACATAAAATATATACTATGTTCATAAATTGAGAGTCAATATTATAATTATGCAATTCTTTAAAAATTGACTTGCAAATAAGTTGAATAAAAACCCAACAACTTTTTTGCCAAATTGGACCAAGTAATTCTAAATTTTATATGCAATAGAACAAGTAAAAATTTCTTAAATAAAATCATGGTGGGAGAACTTGTTTTAATAGGTATCGAGAATAAGTAAAAAATGACCAAAGTTAAAAGAGTGTAACAAGTAGTAAAAGGAGACTAATAGGCCAATTAAAAAGAATAGCTGGCCCTAAAAAAGGAGACATACATGGACACTTGATGTCTCATAATGACGTCAAAGGAGAAAATTTTCAGTATGATTCTATAACAAGTGGATGCTCATTTGGAAGGAAAATAGAAGTTGACTTCTACCTCGTAAAGTATTCACAAAAATCAATTGTAAGTGAAATAATCTAATTGTAAAGAGGAAAAAATAATTAAAATTAAAATTAGAAACTTTTTTTCATCAAAAACTTAATTAAGAGATTGAAGAAGCAAGTTATAGAGGGTAAAAGATATTTGCAACATTTAATTGAAAGAGGCTCTTAATCCAACTATAACTAACTTCTGCATATTAATCTTTAAAAACACACAATAGAAAAAATAGGCAAGACAGTTTAAACAGGCAATTACAGACAATAATACCCATATGGCAATTAAACTACATCACATAAACATATTATTCAACAAGAAAATTTAAACTATATTCTCATAAGAATGGTTAAAGTGAAAAGAACTGATTAGCCAAATATTGGTAAAGATAAAATAATAGGAACTCTCATACACTACTGATTAGAGTGTAATTAGTATAACTACTTTGAAAAACTGACAGTTATCTACTAAAATTGAAGATTTACATGTGATGTAACCAAGCAATTTCATTCCTAAATATATATTCAACAGAGATGCATGTACCTGTGGAACAAGAAACATTTAAAAGAATGTTCAAAGCAACATTAGTCATAATTGCCAAAACCCAGAAATAGTCCAAATGACCATCAACAATACAATGGATAAAACTCAGTAGTATTTTATATAATATATGTATTATATAAATATATAATTTTATATAGTATTTTATATACATAGCAATGAAATTTAATGAACCATACAAAAACATTAGTGAAACCTAGACATATACATTCAGAAAAGGAAACCAGACACATAGGAATGCATGTTACATGATTATTACATATATCAATTCAAAAATAAAGATAAACTAAAATTTTGTATTTAGGGATACAAGAGGAAATGTTAAAACTATATTGAAAACCGAGAAAGTGATTACTACAAAAGTCATGAAAATGTTATCTGTCAGGTAACTGACAGAAGAGGCATAATGTTTGGGAGGCATCAAAAACAGGTTTTTTGGAATGCAGAAAATGTTCTATTTCCTGAGTAGTATGATGGTTACATGGGTATTTACTTGTAAAAAGCATTGATTTTGTTCCCTTTGTGTATGAAAAATCACAATAAAAAGCATAAAATGGCAACAATTCTGTAATTAAATTTTATAAATTAAATATTATGATATATAAGATAAAGTTCAATGACCATAACTCACATCTATTGAGATTTTACTGTGTGTTAGAAGACACTGTGCTTTTCCTGATTTAATCTTTGCAATCTTGAGAGACATTGTACTGTTACATTTCAAATGTGAAGAGGCAGAGGCACAGAGCACTTACGTAACTGACAGAAAGTCGCATAGCTAACGAGGCTGCAATTTCGGATCTGAACTCATGTATTAACATGGTTCAGGAGCCCATGCCCTCAAGCAGTACAGTATGCTACTTCTCCAATATAAAAAAAGGGTGAGATACTCTCTATGCTGGATGCTAGCTTTTTCCCTTGTCAAAATTATTGCTTAGTATGATGGGTAAACTAAGTCTAAAATAATTGGTCTTTCATGAACCCAAGATATTAAATCTTTAATTTAGCACTCTATCCTTGTTTCATTTTAAATTCTGCGAAGGAAAGAAGACAACTCATATTAAGTTGACACATTTACTATTCGAATTTACAATTGAGCAATACCATAAATTACTCTGTCCTGTTGCTCAGCATAGAAGTGAAGGTATACAAGAGATTCGTCACTAACCAGAAGGGATATTTCTCCCTAAAGTCATATTTTTCTCCCTGTGCTAAAACTTAAAGAAGAAATAAAGGCTTAATTTGAACAAGACTTAAATGACAACTTAATAAAGGGGTAAACTCTGAAAACAATCTGTTTCTCTGACTATTGGTAACAACATTTTCCAGTTCGGTCAACTTGAAAAGCTACAAATTTTGTTGTTGTTTTGTTTTATTTTTTTGTTTTTAGAGAAATGATGCACAGTGGTTAACTGCAGAGATGCTGGAGCTTGATTGAATGGACTCAGCTATGAGCGCTGCTATTTTCTAGTTATTTGACCTGGGATAATCTACTTAGCTAAAGGATACCTTAGTTTTCTCTTGGCAAAATGGGGATAACATTAGTGTCTACTTCTCAGAATTATTAAAGGTTAAATTAAACAATAAATGTAAATCATTTCAAACAGAGCTTAGAACATAGTAAATGCCGTTCAAGTGTTAATTATTATTATTATTTCCTGACCTTATTTTCTTCAAAATTTCACCTGCATCTATTCCTTTTTTTCCTTTCCCATTGCTATGGCCTCAGGTCTTGTCCTCATTCCTTCATTCTTACAGTGTTATTTTTTCCCCAAATTTTTCTTGTCTACAAGTCTTCCAGCTGGAATAGTCTGTGAAGACAACATCAGAGTCATATTCATATAAGAAACTTTTTGTTCACAGGATTTTTTCTCACAAAATATTCTCTTTGTTTAATTGTCTAACAATTAAATTTAAATTCTAATTTCATATTCTGATAATCAGTTTTTCCTACAACCTAGCTCCAATCTTATTTTCCAGTGTTATCTGGATTTAGTCCACCACAAGAAACATGAGTTGTTGCCAAACTAATTATTTTACCATTCACTGAATGTGAAGTGTGCCTTTTTAACTCTAAACCTGGGGACACAATTTCTCTGACTGCTCTGTTAACATTTTCACCCACATAAAGATCTAGTGCAAATGCAATCTCCATGATGAAGATGCAATTCAGAATTATATTTCCTTTCCTAAATCTCTTTTTTATTTTTTTATTTATATAACATTTTCAAATTATTTGAAGTGCCTTTATTAATTTAATTACTTTTATTAACTTAAACCACTCTTATGGAACCATAACCTAATAAATTTACCATCTTTATTATTTATGCCTGGGTATATCTTATTTCCTCAAAATTGAAGACAGTATTTTCTCGAGAGTTATTTTTGTCTTTTCCTCACATACTCTAGTACTTCATAGCAAAGTGCCTCTTATATTACAGGAGCATCTGATAAATATTTATCACATTAAATGAAGTAGGATTACTATATGTAATCACTAGCTTTGTCTCTTAGAAACCAAATCTGGGAATAGAAAATAGAAACATTCTATAAATCCTAAACTCTCAAAACAAAGAGTAGTGAGGGAATGCAAAAGACTTGACTCATTTATTTCTAGAGCAATAATATTTTATAGTAAGTTTGAAAATATTCCTCAAGTAAAATGTTACTGATGATTTGTTTCAAGAAGTGATGTGTAAAGAGACTGGGATCAATGGGTGATTGAAATGGGAGAAGATGAATTGAAGATCACCAAAAAGGTGAAAGAGAAAGTGTGAGTGTAGCTAAAGTATTGTAGAGGATGCCCCTGAACTCTGACACACCTGAAAATGAGCAATAAGGAAGAGAACGAGTAAGTCAAGGTGAGCTCTATATTCCAAACTTCTCTATACTGCATAAAGCTGCTGAAGTCATGCAAGAGAAAAGTGTGGTCAGGACTTCAAATTCTGAGAAGTAAGACTAATAGAAATAAAATAAGGTCTCCGTCCTTAGGGAATAACCTTTTTTATTTTTAAAATTTTCTTTACTCAAACAGCATTTTTCAAGGCAATTTAGTTTTGGATTGCTGAGTGATCCTAACAACACTCTATTTAAATCAACTAATTTGTTTTAGTTGAAATTCAGTCATCAACTACTTTTTACTAAAGAATTTATATGTTATTATCTGAGGTTAGGGCAATGTTATTTCGCAAATAAAAGAAAAATTGACAGAATTTCAGTGCTCAAGACCCACCCAGGTAAAGAGATTAAAGAAACTTCAGAATTAGATTAACCTCAAACTTCATTCCCATGAGTGACAGATTTAAACTGCTAGTTTCCTCATATGAAAAATGGAGATAATAACACATCTGCTTCATGATATTATTGCTTAAAATAACTAGATGTTGAATTTAAAGTGCATGAGAGGGAGTAAATATCTAATAAATATTTTCTTCTCCACATCCCTCAATTTCTATAAATCATTTAATAAAACATTGGATAAGGTTGTTCTATCAAATTATTCAACAATCATTTCAACTATTTACTTTTTGTTTATAAGTTTGCCCTGTCTCCTTTAAAATAAGCATTTCAGACTCCATAAGCATTTCATAACTTACCACTCTTTTCTCCAAAAAGCACACAACACACTTTCAGCTTAGGTACATTCAACACACAATAGGATATATATGTATGCTAATTTTATATACTGTATATATACTTGATGTTTGACAAAATGGTTTGTTTCTTCACTCAAAGTTCAAAGAAGTAAAAGTGTCTACTAAAGTCATCTTGCTGTGTAGACAAAGAAGGTTGAAGTTTAGTTTTTTTTTTGAACATGTAAATTAAGAGTATTCACTGAGTACCTTTGTTGTATACTTTATATGACATGATTATGAATTCATGATATTCATTAATAAACACACTTGCATTGAAATAGCTAAATAAATAACTTCCAATTTAAAAACCACTAACGTTTATTGACCATATACTCTATAAATGGAACTGTGCTATACTTTACATATATTATCTCACTTGCCACATATGAAGTAATTCTTAATCTTATATCTATTTCAAAGAAACATTAAATACTTTATTCAAAGTTACACAGCTAGTAAGTGATACATTTAGGACTTAAAGCCAGGAGGTCTGAATCCAGAGTCTGAATTCTTAAAACACTATACTGCATTTTTTTTTCTGACCCAGTCATATTGGGAGACATTGTACAAACATCAGTGCTGCCATCATTAATTCTACATTTTTTTGAAATTTTATTTTATAATTATCTTTCATCAGACAAGGGATTTGAGCATGTGGAGGTTAGGAATCTATGCTTTTGTAATCTCTTCTAATGCTAAAATAATAATATAATGGCATTTAATTGTGTTTTTAATGAATAAAAAAGGATTCTTGGAGAAATTCAGAATTCTAATTCAAAACATTTTTTATCAAAGAATAATTAGATGATTTATAAACCTTTCAGAAAGCTACATACCACTTATTTCCTACTAGTTTAAAGAAGTTCAAGAAAGAAATTGAAAAGCATCATTTGAAATGAAATCAATGACATGTTAGACAATACAGAAAAAAAAAAGCTGTAACATTTTCAGGATAATGTTCAAGTAAAACAAAAATCCAAAGAAATAAGCATAATATATTTAAATTCAAAAATATTCAGTTTCTAAAATAAAAGTTATTTTTTTCTAAATTTTAGTGGAGGCAATTTTTTGAAAGGTTTTAAGTTCAAAGCCAAGATTCATCACTTTGAATAGATATTGAGCAAAATATTAAAAATACTTAAGTCTAAGTTTTCTTATTTATAAAATAGAAATTAAAAAATGAACTTACAATATTTTGAGAAGGATGAAAGTCACCACATATAAATTGCCTGATATATAGCAAATCTTAATACTCAGCAAATCTTAATACTTAATCCAATACTCCTTTTTAAAACTTCCATATCAACAATGGCTAAAATAATATTAATTTGTTCTTCATTCTTCTCAACTTATAAATCAGAGGAAAAAACCTTACTTAAATAAAAAGTGAGAAATATTATGTACAACTTAAGTACATAAAACAAGAAATCAGTCATTAGAAATCTTGAAACTATACAACTTAATTCAGACTTGCAAATAGCCCATCAAATTTTTATATTTTATGTACATTTTTCCTCAACATTCACAAATATCAAGAACTGTAAATAGAAATGTGTTCTTTTATGACTGTCTGCCAAATTCATTCAGCATGACTGCAATTGAGTAGAAAAATAAAAATATATATTACTTACTATATGTGGTGCTTGGCAATTTCAAAATGATTTGCAAACATTCGTCTTCAAAATACTCCTACAAAATACATCTGTGAAAATCAAAAAAAAAAATCAAGAGTAAGCAATTTTCCAAGGTCACAAAAACTAATCCAGACCAACACACATTTAAATACTACATACTTTAACATACTACAATAAAGTTTTGCAAAATATAAGTTATACACCTTGCAAAATATAATTGCTGATGAAGAGAAATATCCTCAACTATATGAAAATATTCTAAACATGAGTCAAGGAGGATATTCTTAAGCAAGAGGTAAGAAGATTCTGCACATTGGCTTAGAATTATGTACAGGAAACACAGTGCCCCCAGAACATGACAGAACATCATAAAACAATTTAAAAATATGAGATGTTTGTAAATAAATTTAGTGGGAGATTTGAGGTGGTTATTAAAATAATTCAAGTTTTTAAAACATAATTTTGTCTGATATTTTAAGATCTCTGAATCAGAAGATATTTTGGCTTTATTTATCTAGAGAATTGCATTAATTCACTTTGTAATTGCATGTCAATTTCAATTGAAGACCACACACTGAGAAAAATGTAGGTATGCCACTTCCACACCTCACAAAAATACACAAGTCGGCATTTTCTTTTTTTCAGAAAGTCAAAGTGATTATAAAGAGAAAGTTATTTAATGAGATTTTATTAATTATTTGTTTTCAAAGAGGGGTTTTGGGAAGAGCTTCTTAACTTCAAAATTCAAAATAGCTCAATTTAAATGGATTTGAAGCTAGAGGGTGTATGTTTTGTAAAATAACTGTCGAAACAAAACATAACCTAACAATAATTAAAATAATAATTTAAAGCACAATGGGTTGTTTCAGATGGATGAAACACACTATGGACGATACAAATAAAATTCCCATAAGTAGCAAGCATCTTTAGTGTAACATTAGTTCTCAGTGAACAACAGAATTTCTGCCCAGAGAAATTTTTCTTTATAGTACTAAGTAGAGATAACAGTTTACTAATACAGAAGATGTGCTTTTGTATTCACCAAAAAAAATTGTAACAAAGTCAACATTTCAACAAGAACAAGCATTGAGTTGAATGTCTAATTTATCTTCCTCTAGCATATGAAAGATAATAGGATGGCATTGGCCTCTACCTGGCACAGGAATGAATGATTTTACTAATGGTCAACACAGAACCTCTCAAATAAGAGGAAATTAGGTATATTTGGCAAATTTATCATTAAATGCCATAAGTAAATCATAAAATTCTTAAGGAACTATGTATTTTATAAATTTCATTTTCTAAGTTTAAAATGTATAGCTTAATCGAAGATGCAAATTAATTCATATATAATTTCAATAGAATTATAATGTAACAATGAGTAGATATGTATGTTTCTTCGTACTTTAGCACATTCATCCTGATAGGCAAGAGAACTAAAATTAATATTATTATTAACTAATTTTATGTGAATTGCCCAATTTCACACAATTGAGCAATGATCCTGGGCTCCGAACCAGCTTTTCTGACCCTGATGACTTCTCACTACAACACCTGTTACTCCCTACCTTGTATCTAGAGCAGAAGTTACAAACTGGGACGTAATAACCAAATCTGGCTTACTGACAATGTTTATTCTAAACCACAGAATTAAAAAAAAATTTAATATTCAAAAGTGGGAGATTTCGCATACAAATCCTCACTTCTAGCTTTTTTGAAAAAGTAAAGATTTTGTAATGCTGGGCTCACAGCCTCCAGAGGATTCAGACATGGTTGCCCCTATTTGGATTGAACGTACTTTCTGCACTCACCTGTTTCCTACTTTGGCAAGCTGTCTTCTACTCTGCCATTTTCAAACACTTGCGTGTTTTGTTCTTATCCTTACCTACCAACTACAACTAGATCTCTTTGCTATGAACCTGGAGGAATGACTTTCCTCGATTATGCTCAAAAAACTTATTTCAATTAGTTGAAGCAACTGCTTATAACTATATTTCACTGGATTCTCATAATCAGATGTTACTAGTTACTTTATTTTAATCTATATCATGTTTTAAAATTTCATGGGCCTAAATTTCCCTTTTTAAAAAATATATTTGTTAATTTTAAAGCTAAGGAATTTACAAACACAATTAATTGGTACAAATCAAGGAAATGAATTACTCAAATAATAATTTTATATTTACCATGAACACATCTTTCAGAGACTTCCTGGACTGATGTGCATCATTTGAAAAAATGATAGAGAAAAAAAAAACCTTCAATTAAACTAAATAAATCAGATTAAGAGAACAGTGACCACTAAAGTTAAAGCTATACAATCCACACATTCTGGTTACATCATGGCATTTTGCAAATAAGTCTAAATATTAATACATTCTGTAGAATGTTTTAAAAATGTGGACCTGGGAGACTGAACAAAATGGCATAGATGATTGTGGCTTTGTTCATATATTCTTGTGACCACATCAAAATTGTGATGGAAACACAAAGGAAACAGCAAAAATTTGCCTGGGGTCTAGATAAACAAAAGCCCTACAGGTGCAGAAAGAAATAAGAAAACACCCTGCAACAGGACTTAGGAGGGAGCAAAGACACAAGGCTGCCCAGTGCCAAGTGGCTTAGTGGGGCAGACACTACAGCAGCTGCAGACACCTCTTAAAGGGGCCATGTGTGCAACCTGACTTTCAGGTAACGGACTAGCTTGCTCTGAGCATTAGCACCTGGTTGGCTGCTGGAGGGGGTGGGTTGTTGGAGCAAGTGCCAAAGATGAGGCTTTATACCATGAAGAAGAGTAGGTAGTATCTACTGCTCTTCTGTTGAATCCTCCCCATTCCCAGTGTGTGGACACAGGGCTGCCATAACTGAGACATCACCAAACTGGATAATAGAGGTCTCTCTGCCCAGAGGATTCCCTGAAACTCCACCTCCCCCAACTCTCGGTTCTATCCAAGCCACATCTAGTTATGTCCTCCATGAGTCTTGTGATACTTGCTGAGCAAGCTCTAAGACCCTCACTGGTGGCAGTTGATCTTGGTCTCTGGCATGGCTTCTTGAGGCAACTATGAGTAAAGTATTTGTGAATTACTGCTGAATTTTAACAGGTGGCCCTGGAGGGACAGAGGCTGGGAGTAAAACTAAGCTGCTGCTGAACCCCTCTCAGGAATATGCTTCTGGACACCTACTACATAAAGCCATGCTAATAAGACCAGGAGACTTAGGAGCTTTGCTTAGTACAGAGAAACAGACACCGAAAGGTAGCCAAAATGGGAATACAAAGAAGCAGAAATCATATGAGAAAACAGAATAGAGATCCAGGAATAATGGAGTCAAGTAATCTAACAGATGCAGAGTTTAAAACACTGGTTATAAAGATGTTCAATGAATTTAGGGGAAGTATAGATGAATTCAAGGAGAACTTTAACAAAGAGATAAAAAACATAAAAATGAAAATGAAAATTCTAAAAGAGAACCAGTCAGAAATGATGAATACCTTATTTGAGATGAAAAGTATATTAGAGGGAATTAACAGAGTGGATGAAGAAGATAGAACCACCAATCTAGAGGATGGGGATGCCAAAGACACCCGATCAGAAAGGCAAGAAAAAAGAAGCCAAGAATATAATATTGTAAGGAGCCTTTGGGACAAAATTAAGTGTAAAAACATCCATGTAATAGGGGTACCTGAAGGAGCAGAGGGAGAACAAGAAGTTGAAAAGCTATTTGAAGAAATAATAATGGAAAAACTTCCCTAACCTGGTGAAAGACATAGACATATAACTCCAGGAACTCAGAGAGTCCCAAGAAAGAGGAATCCAAAGACACACACACTAAGGCACATCATAATCAAAATGCCAAAGGTTAAATACAAAGAGAGAATCTTAAAAGCAGAAAAAAAAAGCAGTTAATTACCAATAAGGGCACACCCATAAGACTGGCAGCTGATTTCTCAAAAGAAACTTTGTAGGACAAAAGGGCTTGGCACAAAATATTTTACATGATGAAAACCCATGATCTACAACCAAGAATACTTTATCCAGCAAAGCTATCATTTAGAGTCAAAGGACAGACAAAGATCTCCCCAGGCAAAAATAAGCTAAATAATTTCATTACCACCAAAACACTATTACAGGAAATGTTGGAGGGACTACTTTAAGAAGAAAAACATGTATCAAAATCATGAATAAAAAATGGTAATAACTACATATCTATCAACAACTACCTCAAATGGAAAAGAATTAAGTGCTCCAACCAAAGGATAGGGTGGATAAGAAAATAAGAACCTTACATATGTTGCCTAAAGAGACTCACTTCATTTTAAAAGACACACACACACTAAAAGATAGGGGATGGAAAAAGATATTGCCTTGATTGTCATAGAAGGTATTGTGCTGAATGAAGTAAGTCAGATACAGAAAGATAATTTTATACGATTTCACATGGAATCCAAAGGACAAAATAAACAATAACAAAAATGAAAACAAACTCATAGATACAGAGAGGATGATTAAAGAAAGGGCAAAAAAATTAAGAAGTACAAGTTCATAGTTACAAAATAGTCATGGAATTATAAAATGTAGCATAAGGGAAATAATTAATAATGTTTTAATAAATATGTAAGGGGGAAGAGGGGTACTAGTATTAGTGGGGTGATCACTTGAGCTCTAATCTCCAGGCTGTACAACTGAAACTATATTATTGTATGCCAACTATAATTGAAAAAAACTCATTGAATTGTACAATGTAAATATGAGCAATTTTCTTATATTTCAATAAAGCTGGGGGAAATTATAATAAAAATATATGGACCTGGAAGTCTCGGTAATTGTCATTATCACAGCCACCTAAATCTGAAACACTTCACACATTGAGCAAAATATATACAGCCAACAAATACAAAAACAAACAAAAAACCTAGATCTTAAGCATCACTGTAAATTGGAGAATAATAAAAATGTTGCTACCTGTAAATAGAAAATTAAACACCCTTTTCTAACAGAGCTATCTTTCAAGCTCCCACTAAATGTATTATTGGGATCTAAGGAGTCCAGAAAAACTGTAATGAAGATAAAGAAAACAAAGGTCCTATGACACAAAACTTACTCTCAGAAAGTGCACTGAACCTATGAAAATATTGAAAAAACTATCTTGGGATATTAGAACACAGACACGGAAAAGAGACAACACTATGGAATTCAAGGTGACATTTTTTTCTGGGAAAGCAGTAAAGCATTCTAAAATGATGAGGTTGTGTTAAAAGGACATAGGCAACAGTTATAAGAAGCTCTCACTAGTCAAATCTGGAACAACTGGCAAATCAACATAAATAATTATAAAAAATTAAACTTTATTACAGAAAATAAAATATAAAAAAATGAAGTATATAAGGAAGAAGGAAAAACTTCTTTTACATAAAATGCCACCTGAAATACAGATGTGTCAATGAAATTAGAAAATCACCATTAGGCAAACATTATAGTTAACTGATTTAATCAAGAAAACACCTGTGGATTAGTACTTATGGGCGAAAGTGTGATGACAAACAAGATATTTCCATAGTCTTAAAGTATCATCTCACAAATCATCTACAATAGGAAAAATAGAAACTTTCAATAATGAAACTTGGCAGAGAACACCTTAACTAAATGACCAAAGATAATCAATAATAGGACAAATACACATGATGTGCCTCCAAGTATAATGCACTTAGAAAGACACAACATCACTTCTGTGGTGTTTCTGCCAAGAACACATAACCTGAATTAATCATTAGGAAATATGAGGCAAACCCAAATTGAGAAAAGTCTTAGTATTATCTGGCCTGAACTCAAATTTAGAAAATTTGAAAAATATCTGGCCTGACCTCTTCAAATTCAAAAGTCATTAAAGTCTTAGGAAATGTTCCAGATTACAGGATGTTTCAAAGACATGATAGCCAAACTCGTGTATGATCTTTAATGCACTGTTAGTTACATAATAGTATATTCTTAATAATGAACTTCTTAATTTTCCAAATTTGTACTGTGGTTATATAAGATACTACCCTTATTCTTAGGAAATACACACAAAACATACTTCAAATAAAAAAATGATGTCTGCAACTTATTCTAAAATGATTTAGGGAGAAATTGTATGTATGTACCTATATACATATGTATTAGTATGTATATAATTATATTATTATGCTTATACATACATACATATATACATACATACATATAGAGAGAGAAAGAGAAAGAGAAAGAATAAAAATAATCAAGCAAAAGATGAAAATATAAACAACTAATAAATCTGGACAGAGCATATTCAAGATTCTTAAATACAATAATTGTAACTTTTCTGTATGTTTGAAATTATATGAAAATTTAAAATTAGAGAATAAAGATAGAAACAAATTTTTACTTTCATTGAGATATGTTGAGAACACAGAAAAATAGATCAATGAAGAATATTTAAATCAAGAAAAAATTTAAAAAATAAACCAGAATCATTGTTCAACTTTTTTGAATTAAGATAACAAGAAATCCAGAATATGTATATAAATATATATTTTTATACAGTTATTTATATATATTTGTATATCTCCTGTATTTTACATATTATATTTTATAGATAATATATATACTTATATATTAAGTATGCATATATTTAAAGATATTACCTATTTGTTTATCATTTGTATATGCATATTAAATCTATAAAATACAAGAAAATGAAAATAAATGTGAAATCTAGTTTGGGGTTTTTAAATAAACCACAAACAATATTATATTTAGCAAATTAAGCAATGTAGGGTTACATAATAAAATGATATTCATAAAAAATTAGTCGGCAATTAAAAAAATAAAAAATTATCAGTCTTTAAAGGTTATCAATGTAAGTGGTTTTTCCTTATATAACTGTTTCCTAAATAAAAATTACCATTTCATTGGTAATTCCTTTTTCAAAAATTCAAAAAATAAAATAAAATTACTTTTAATTCCTAAAGCAATATATTTCATGTATAACTATTTTGTGTTTATTTTCAAACTATTAAAGAGTTATACCATATAAACTATTCTATAATTAGATCTTTTTTTTATTTGTGAATTTACTTTTGTGGCAATATTTTGTTTTTCATTAAAAAGTGAAATTATTTTATTGATTGATATCCCATAAAACATGCTATCATTTATTTTTTATTTTTTCATATGTAAGTTTTTATCAAATATCTGTAAGCAAAAAGTTTAAGAATACTGGAGAGATCCTTTTTTAAGTATCTTTTGCCATAGCATGATTGTTTCCTTAGGATAAAATACCCAGAAGGGAAATTGCTGGATTAAATAACATGAGGCTACTAAGCCTTTTAAAACTATATTTTATTAAAACATATGCACACAAACTTATATGTTAAACACACCACAATCCGGTTATATTGTACAATCACTGCAGCCAGTCATAGTTTTGTGCCTGTCTATGCTCGAATTTGGTACTGGCTCTTCATGTTGAATTGATTCTTGGTATTAAACATTTTGAGTTTAATTACCTTCTAAAATTTCTTCAAGGAGGTTACTCAACAATTTGACATCGAAATAAAAATTGTTTATATGAAAAAGCATGGGAACAGAGCAACTGTAGTAATTACTTATTTGAAGAGGAAGAAACACACTCCTTATTTTCTTACAAAACAATAAACAAGTCCTTCGCAGAACCTAAAAAATAATACCTACAAATAGATAATCTGTCACAGTTTTATAAGTGAAAACATATAAAAAGATTGATTATTACATCACAAGTGATGTAAATGAAGGCAGAAAACACTACAGATCTCCCTATAATCCAAGCTGCTATATCAGATCTTGTTTTCTTTTTTTAATTTATTTTGACGAATCACACTCTTTCTTACAAAATTTATTTAAATCAATTAAGTAGTAACAGAGTGTCAGAATGACTACATATTACTTTTTTTCACTACATATACCATTTACATTTTATTACATTAGTTATTACTTTCTCCTTTTTGAGTGCTATTTTTAATCGACCATTCTCAATGATCTTGCAAATTCCCACAGTTAGCAACTTTCCTAGTTTCTAGATTCCATATTTCATATTCTTAAATTCTGGAGGTTAATACAAATATCATTCTGTATAAGCACCCAATAAACCCTTCTGGAGTCTTACTTGGTCTGCCCTGGTAGGTTACTGATTCAATGAAAACAACAAGCTATGTATCTCTTTACACAGACAATATTTTCTTTATGGTTGATAAGAGCATTGTGTGAGACAAAAACTAAACCTTACTAAAATGAAGATGTATGGCTTTCCCCTTATGTTTAAATCCTGTCATTGTGTCAGAGAATGAAAGTTGATTAACTCAGAGTGATTTACTTCTCTCAAAGTCATGTTGGTTATCTCCATTTGTTCTGCTCTTTGAGGTGTGTGAAAATCACCTGCTTTTTATTTATTTCCCTATCTTCCTAAAAATTGAAGTAGAAGGATTAATATATAACTTCTGAAGTCATCATGAGTATGTCCCCTTTTCCCCATTTTCATTTGGATTTCAAGAACCCTAAGCTAAGTTCTTTGCATACTTCCTGTTGTAAATATGACTTGATAATATTGCTGATAATTTCAATTGTGAAAAATATGACAAAACAGAATCACCTGAATATTGTCTGTAATTTAAAAGTAATCCTTCTGAAGTTCATTAGCCAACTTCTATCAGTATTTAATTCTATGTGCAGTCCACTCCATGACTAAATGCCTAGTTAATGCTTTGACCAAGATCTGGCACCCCTACCCCTTGATTTCTGACAGTGTATATACTCTGTAGACAGTGTCTATCTACACTGTGGCATTCTCTAACTGAAAACTGTTTCATCCATCCCTCTTCTCCATTCATCCACTTGGAGAAATGAGACCTATTTCCTAACTCAAGTTGATTCTCAGTCAATTCTTTGTGCACCTTTTTTTTCATTGAATGTTTACAGCTGGCAAAATGACTGTTCCAAACATCCACCAGGCTCTCTATATAAAGAGTGGTGAATGCCTTCTCCTTCATCAACTACTCCTATCTACTCAAAGAGATATGAGAAAATGTTGATTCCTTCAGCCTCTGAGATAAAGTTTTGCTTAACTCATTCCATCCCACTCTCAGCAAACACATGCTAATGCATGCATGGCATATTTTACATTCTTCACTTCATTTTTTTCTAGTCTCTGTAGAAATTTTACCTTTCCCTGTATATATCCTAACTTTTGACCCCTTCCACTTCCATGAAGTTATTCTAAGAACTAATTAGAGAACAGCATCAGTCTCATTTATACTTATAATTATAAAACCTTAAAAGCAATTAGAGTAACTAAATAAGCAGGAATTTGTGCAGCTGTATAATGCCATGCAGTCACAAAATTCATGTCTCAAATAGTATTTATTTATACACAGAAATCTACAATCTATATTTTTAAAACAACATACTTTCTAAAGTAATGATGAATAAATTAGCAATTAAGTACATAATTATATATATACACATATATTTATATACATATATTTATAAAATTTAGAAAGATGGGAGAACTATACAATAAAATGCTAATTATTATATTTGATTTAAAATATAAGTAATATTAATTTTTACTTTTTATATTTTTATTAATTTTACAAATCTTCTGCAAAAATAAATATCATGTTATAATCCAAAAGGAAAGAATGAATACTAGTTTAAAACTCAGAGGTAACAGGGGCAACAAAGTGCATGGGTAAGAACCAAATACACAGCTGTAAATCCTGCAGAACTTTAGCATTAAAAGAACTGGAAACTCATATAGACAAAATTAAGAGATAGTTAGGTAATAAGAAATTGTCAAAATGTTAATAAAATGTGATTTTTCGATGTTATGTGGCTAAAACCACCAGTTGCCTCACCAATACCTATTCACTCCTCCCTTAGTTGCTATGTGCACTTTGCTGTTCTTTGGCTTTCATCTGCCTAAAATGTGGATATAATGATCGGAACTCTAGCAGCTATTCTAAAAGTGCATGAATCTTAGAATGCCTGCAAAGATCAAAAATCCCCGGTGACATTATAGGACCATCTTATCAGGCTTGCACTTCCAGTATCAAGGCTTCATATTTTGTGAGGGAAAAATAAAGCAGTAATTTCTTTAGGACACTCTAGGTATACATTGAACACAATTTTTAAGTGATACATATTATCTAAGAATTTGTAGGTAAAAATAAAGTAAATATTTCTGTCATGAATTTGCTGATAACTTGACCAGCATATATATTACCAAATATTAAGTTTCATATGTCAAATCATACTTAACCTGAAGAAAAATTAGAGAGTTTAGATGAAAGAAATAGAAATGATTAACATTTAGAAAATTAGAATACATTAAAAATTACTCAAATAGAGAAATTTATATTTCATAAAATAAATATTTTGTATTTTAATTGTTTGAAGAATTATTTTTAAAATTAGATTCCAAGTAATGAAATAGCTTTAGCAGTAGTAGGAGAAATTTTATAATACATTAAAAATGAATTTCAAGAAACTAAAGATTGCTTAGATATTAGTTATTTAATAACAAACCTAAATTTGAAACTGGGATCTTTCAAATCACATGATCAAATTAGACATATGGTGTAAATATGTGATGAACTTTAGATAGAGAATGTGAGTTAGTTTTATATTATTTTTTACGGTCAATATTTGTGCTTTGTTCATATGGTATGACATTGTTTAAACTTACCACATTTATATTTACTTCTTCAGAGAGTAAGTTAAAATTGATTGAAAATGCATTCTTTACTACATTACACCATCCAAATATGTGGCATGGAAGGTTGTACCTTCCAAAGATGGCCATGCCATCTCTCATCCCAGCATCAAGAGATAAATCCATTTCTTTATTTCCTGGATCTGAATAGACGCTGGGACTCATTGAACAAAGAGAATATTCAGAAGCATTACTGTACCAGTTCCAGGAATAGCCTTTAATTGGCTTAGCATCTTCTGTTTCCTGACTCTTGAAGCCCTCATCTGCCATGTAAAAAGCACAGGTTACTCTGCTGAAGAGAGAAGACATGTTGAAGAGCACTGAGGCTTCAGACATGTGAGAAAAGAAACTATATTGGACATCAGTTCATCCAGCCTATATATTACCAGAGCCTATAGTCATGACCTGATGGCAACTGAATGATACACACCAAGATACGATCTCTGAACTACAATCCCATAGTTCTCTGAACCCACAGAACTATGAGATTATAATTGCTGTTTTAAGCCACTAAGTTTTAGGATAATTTCTTTTATAGCAAAAAGACAACCAGAAAAATGTGACCATCCTAGAGTCTAAAATCTTGAGGTATGATACAACAATCTAGGATCTTTTATTCATTTATATAAATATATATATATACATATATATGTACATATATATGTATATGTATGTGTATATGGGTACATGTGTATGTGTGTGTGTGTGTGTATATATAATACATACTCATCAGAATGTGAATTGTCTGCATTGTAATCTATTTTTCTCTGTCTTCATTTCTATCTCTGAAAGTTATCTCATTTCCAAATAAAATTAATTCCAATGGTTTCCTGGCTAGTGCTGATATGTGTACCAACACTGATGTTTTATATATGTGTGTGTATGTGTGTGTGTGTGTGTGTGTATACATATATACATATATATACCTATATGTATATATACACATATATAACATATATATGTACACACACACACACACACACAAATGCATGTGGGAGGCATTCAGCATATACATACATATATATATATATATATGTGTATATATATATACATATATTTATATATATGTATATATATATATATGTGTATATATATATATGTATACATATATATAAATATATGTATATATATATACACATATATATATATATATATATATATAGAAACTGAATCTGTTCCTATGTGAAAAACTGTTGATGTAAATAGCAATTTATATATTTTTTTCTGTGTTCACCAAAGGCAGAACTAAAACCAATAAAACCAATGAGAAAAATTACAAGGAATCAAATTTAACCCCAGCACATGGAAAAAATACCTTACTGTAAGGAATGCCAAAATAGAATGGCCTGCCCTAAAGAAAGGGCTGAAGGAAGAGTTTAAGAAGTTGAATGTCCATTCTCCTGAAATGTTGAAATGAACTTCAAGTACTGGCTAATGGCCAAAGTAAACAGTTTTTATGGACCTTCTTGAAACCATGATTTTGATCAATTTTTATGATTGTCTTTGGAACAGATTACATTAATATTCTTATATCCCCACCATATTCCAGAGATACCAAGTGTGTCACAAAGATTCATTCAAAAGAGCATTGTTAGATTCATAAACCTTTATTGTACTAAATTAGTATTTAATACTTCATCAAAACATTTATTATATGACTAGCTTTGTTATGGACTTTGGTAGGCCTCAGGGGAAAAATGAAAAAGGTCATGCCTCCATTGTGAAAAAGCTTATAACTTAACATGGGAGAACACAACTAACCATGATAACAGTGTGTAAGTTAGCAACACTAATAGAAACAAAGTGCCATAGAAACAGAAAAAAAAATCTGCCTTTGAAATTTGAGGAAATCCTTTAAAAAGAAGTATCATTTGAGCCGACTCCTGAAATGACGAGATAGTAATTCAAGGCTGAAAAGCAGTGCAAGCAAAGAAACAGTCATAGACATCTATGAATTATCCAGGTGACAAAGAAGTAATTCAGTGAATCCTGAAAATATATTAGATGAGAATAAAAGATAAGATATGAGGCTGCAAAGGTCACTTGGGATATATTTCTATGAAGGGTCTTGCATTTTAAACTGTAGAGCTTTCAAAGATTTTTTACATCTAGGAGTTACGCAGAACTACATTTGAAGATATCCTTCTATTGGCAATTTGGAGTATATAACAGACTATACAACATGGGGTACCTTCTTTTTAGAGGAAAATGTCAGTGTTGGTTTAGACTAGGCACAACCATGACTAAGAGCAGGTGGGTTTACAGGATCACCCCTCAAGATCCTTTTCAATCTTAAACTCTGTGACTTATGTCTCTTACAGAGGAAAAGGGTTCCAGGTAAAGTCTTATAAATGACAGAGGTGGCAAGACTCTCAAGCCACACTAGTGAAAATCATAAAGACATTGCTATTTCAAATGCCTAATGAGTTTTACAAGTATATAAAGTACACAATCTTTGACTAGCTGATAATAAAATTTGAGAGAAAAAAAATCACAGGGAAGACATTAGTATTGTAGAGTGGAAAGACATATTCAACTATCCTTCTGGGAAAGCCAGATAAAAATTTGACTGACCTAAATCCTTTTAGGCCTGCATCATTTTCCAAAGTAGCTTTGGAAGGCCCAGGGGACCTATCTGTACATGTGCAATCTAATTAAATGCATATAGTAAGGACTTAATTGTGTAGGGCATTTGCTAGGTACAGCACAAAAATAACTATGCTAAACTACCTTCTTGGATCTCATAATCTACAAAAGACAGATACATGGGATATACATCTACAATTTAGAAAGAAATTTGAAAGCATTCATTAAACTATAGGGACATACAAAACTATATGTACTTATATTGAATGCTTTATGAGAATCAATAAATGGGACAACTCCCTAATTAGTTCCATTTCAAGGGGAAAAAAAAAGCTAAAAGTCAGAGAATAAATGCCAGTGACGAGATCTCACTCCTGAGACTTGCTGGAAGAGAAGAGAAAGTCTCTGCCCTACTCAGCTTTAACAGTCTTAGAAGCCCAAGGTTAGTGAAGCAGTCCAAGGCACAACACATCACAGGACTGCAAGTACTTTAAGGGAAGAGGAACCAACCAACCACAACACAACATTAATCTGGGGATTTAAGCTCCTTTCTTTCCTTCCTTCCTTTTTGTTGTTTTTGGTGGTGGTGTTAAGCCACTCCAATAAGCACATCTGTCCTTACAGAGAGAAAGATCTATATTGGGTGTCAGCAAAAAGGTAAAAATTCATGAAATTTCTAATAAACAGACAGCATGAGCCTCGATTAAGAAAGTAATACGTGAAAAAGTTTGAAATTGGGGTGCATTTTGTTACTGAGATTAATACACAGTGTGTGACATCAGAATTCTTAAGTCCTCTGAATGACTTGCTTGATGGCAATCAGCCAAGCATATCATCAGATCAGAATTCTAGATACTAAAGAACTTCATTGTCCTTGAAGTCCCAGCACAGTGGTTAATAAACAAATGAGGCACACATTTTCCTATAAAACAGTCATGAATAACATAGTATACACCACATTTGTTGAAAAACGCAGAGCAGAGAGAGTAAAAATTCCACAAGATCACAACATGTAGTGATGTGCTCATGATTCCCTTTCTTGATGGAACAGCTTGGCATTATAAAAATAGGGAGCTCTATTTTGTAGATGTTTTTCATGCCTGAATGACAAAATAATCCTTAGAAGCAGGAATGAGAAAATCATCTTTTTAATAGTATGAGAATTAAATAAGGCAGAGACTTGATAGAAAGCAAGCAGAAGTGCAAGACACAAACACAAATAAGTGATTTTGCCTAGTGGATCTCCAGGGTTTTATATTGAAGAGCACTCAGTAATTGCAGGTGAACATAAACCCACTGCTGAAAACCCATTAGTTAGTATGTGCCCTTAAAGAAATTTTGGAGGTGCCTGATCTGGCATGTACACAATGCATTAAATGAAATGGATCTCAAAACCACTGGCCAGATTTATTAATTGATTATGCATGCTGGTTGCTTAAGCAGAAATCATTTCATGCACCAATAAAGTACACTCTATATTAAAATATGACAACATTTTATTGGCCCACAATTTTATATATCAAGTTATTATGAAATGTAGTCCTCTGGCCAATTAAAAGTGCATAGGTTTTTAGAGAATTTTAATAAAATGCAGATGCACATAATACAACTTGACTAAAATCACATTTTTTCCATAGAAAAATAATTTTTTTCCATAGAAAATACATATATGATTTAAAAAAAAATAAATGGATATAAAATAAGATCAGTTAAAAAATGACTAAACATGGGAGTTTTCAGGTATGTTAGTATAGGAGTGGTAAAGATGAAAGGGTATATGAAAAGCTTTAAGGCTGGCTAAAATCTCAAAAGTAAACCTGAGTTAAACCTGACAAAAACATTACACTTGAAAATAGGTGTTAAGAGAAGGTAAAAAAAGTTAGACCAAAACTTAATTTGGTCCAACAAAAGGTCAAAGCAAATTATACTTAATAAAGCAACTAAAAATTTGAAATATCTGAATTATCATACAATATCACTAACATATTTAGCTTGAGGATCCCCAAGCACAAGATTGTGGGTGCCTACACTTAAAAATACCCAGGGAACACATAAAAATGAAAACTCAACTTTCAGTAGAAGTCCTTTGGGAAATACACACACACACACACACACAAATAGGCATCAGTCTTGCTCTATAACAGAAAACAGTATATATCTTTGATTTAATGTTAGTTAAAAATGCATTACAAAATTAATTATATTGCTAAATCTTTCTATATCTTGGTCTTATATTTAGAATGATTGTGCATTTGTGAGTTACAAACTTCCAAAGCACCTGTTAAATAAAAACGAAAGCTGTTCACAAAGTAAGCTTACAAGGTTAATTATCAGTGAACTACCACACTATAAAATAATTACAGGTGGTGTAATATTTTGGCAGACAGATATGCAACAATACAAGAAAATCAATTGTCTGTCTATGACTTAATGTAACCTTGGTTGAAAATGGTTAACCTCATGCACGCTTCACAGACAAAGCAAGAGTTATTACCTGATTTGAAATATTTCTCATGAAGAAATTCATTACAAGATTGTTAAAGCTTATAATAAAGTTTTTTAAATCACTTTAAAATATATTCAAATGGCACACAACTTCAAGAGGAGAGTCAACAGGAACAACATTAATGAGGACCCAACATTATTTTAGGCAGCCCTAGAAAATTGTTTAAATCTCAATAGATAAAGTAGTAAAAAGGTTGTTTGAATAATTTTATTACTTGTAACATAAAAAGGGTTTTTAAACACAGATAAAACATATACCATTTAATTACCTATAAAACTACTTCTTATGTAATAAACTCACAAAAAATAAATTAGTCCTTTATCACTTTTAAAAAAAAATACCTACTTTTTTACTGAACACGTTTTTGGAGTTGAAGAAGTTACAGGTTACATTAAACAATTAGTCTTGGTAGAGTTCAGCTGTCTGGAAAAGGTTCATAAATAAATCAAAAACAGCATGACACATCATTAGATTTCCACGAGCAGTTTATTAATTTATGTATAATTATCATTTGTACAAATTATTATGAAGGAATTAACAAACTATCAATATTCAAAACAACCTATTTTCTTCATATGATAAGAAAAAACTGGAACTCAAATTTTTCTAAATGAGAAATGAATTAAAATTTATTTCAAATTATACATTCTTTAAATAAAAAATAAAAAATCTCCAATTAAACATTTATAAAAATTATTTTAAAAACTAGACATCATATACTGAAAATACGGTTTGTATCTCTAAACAAAAATAATAATGTTTCATCTTTTTCACTGAGGGACTAAGGCTGAAATGGTAATCTTTTAAATTTTTAAATATTTTTCATATTCATACACAAGAAAAAGCACTCTCATCTTTCAATTTCTCTAAGAACTAGCCAAGAAAAAATAATATGGTCCAAGCTGATCAAAAAGCTAAAGGGAAAGTGAAGAATGACTGCTCAACTTAACTAAGAACCTAACAAAAATCAGAAGTAATGTTGAAATTTTCCAAATAATGTTAAAGGGAATAGAAGAAACTTACCACCCTTTTTCTAAGCTAGACCACTTTTTGTCAAGTGGCACTTTAGTGTTAAGCATTGTATATAATTTGTACAACTTCTTGGTATAATACTTATCATGATATGGTATCTTTGCCTTCACACATTTACCTTTCCTTCTCTGTTAAATAAGATTTCAAATATTTCACTAATACAGTCTTACATTTCTGTTTTGCTGGGCTTCAATCTTTTCTTTGACTTCTATTCATTTATTGTCTCCTGGGATCCAATTTTACAATTACTCCTTATAATAAGTCTTCTAGGTCTGAGAATTTTATTTTGAAAATAGGTTAAGCAGGCCAGATTTACTAGGCACCCAACAAACTAAATGTCAGTAGAGGACCATAGAAGAGGAGATGCGCTAATAATAGCTAACATTTATAAAGCACTTGCTAAGTGCCAAGCACAATGATCAGTACATTATATGCAATGTCACCTCAATCCTCATGATGATCCATTAAAGTAGTTATAATTATTATATGGGTAAAAACGAGTATCTAGTATTTAGTTTTGTGAGAATTTGATGAGCCAGTATTTTGTAAACCACTTAAAAGAGACCCTCATGCCCAATCAGAGACCCAGTTTGTATTAGTGTTAGCTACTGTTATTACTATTCCCATTTTAAAGACGCAGTAACTAAAATGCATAGAGGCTAAGTAACTGTGCTTTGTCATTCTGCTTGTAATCAGATGAGTCAGAATTTTTGAACTGCATTTATGCAGGCACCACAGTCTTAAATTTGTGTCTAACACAGCCATGTTCCATTGCCTCCTCCAAACCTGAGTCCCTACATTTTTATTATCTTATAATCAAGGGTTAGTTCATACACTAAAGGTTCTAATTAATTGCCAAGAACTTCACCTTAAAAGGAAATTTAATGGACCTTTGATTTATTAAACCAGATAAGATAACAAGACAAAACAACTCTCACTGACCCCGAGACGCTGTCCAAATCCAGATCACTCAGAAAATGGTAAAAGGAGGTAACCCAAAAGATTATAATCACACCTTTTAGCAGAAACAAGATAGTCACAGCTTAAAGAAAAACTGTTAATTTGTTTTTTCTCATTTCAGAATCCCCTCTCATTTCATCTTATAAAAATACTAGATTTTAACATACTAATTAAAAGTAATTTTTGTTCTCAGTTTTCCACAATAGCTTTGTTTTATACACATCCCAAGCAATGGAAGAAAAACTTCCTTATTCCTTTGTCTCTCTCACTCTGTCTCTCTCTCTTTCTCTCTGTCTCTGTTCTTCTCTCTCTGTTCCTCTCTCTCTCTCTCTCTCTCTCTCTCTCTCTCTCTCTCTCTCTCTCTCTCTCTCTCTCTCTCTCTCTCTCTCTCTCTCTCTCTCTCTCCCTGCCATATTCTCTCTCATTCTCTCTCTCTCTCTCTCTCTCTCTAAAGAGCACACACACACCTCACATGAAAAATTTTTCACACAACCACTGGGTTAGAAATTTCTTGTGGTATCCATCTGTGTTCTCACATTCATTAGGAATAACTAGCATCTTTAAAGCAGCTATTTCTGATTAGCTACAAAATTAAAGTGTTAGCCCAAACAATAAGAAGCAGTGAAAACTGCAAGAGCAGCTGCCAATCTAAAACAGCAATATCCTCACATCTGTCTAATGCTGAAATAGCCATTCTTCACCTATCGTTTCTTCTGTGAAATGATATGTCTCTACAGACACATATCAGGTAATCAAAGTAACTGGTATAACTTAATAACACAGAGGACTATAAAATTTACCATCTCTATCTAGAAACCACTAAAAATGTTGTTTAAAATTATTGTTTGGATATAAAATTTATTGTTTAATATGTTCATGAAAACAGGTGGAATGGAGATAGGATCTTTGAAAGATTCATTTGGTAATCTTCCGCAAAAAAAAAAAAAAAAAAAGTTAAAAGAAAATAAGGCCTTGAATAATAAAAAAAAAATTATATCAAAACAACCCTATTTGGGAGCTGATTATTATAGATTAATAAAACTAAAGCTGGCTGATTCTTATTTGAGTGGTTAATTCAATTAGACATAAAGTAAAGAGATAAACTTAAAGAACAAAGACCATTGTTGAAAAGGCAATGAACATCTTTACTCTAATTAAGATATTGAACAAGTAAAATGCCATATGATTTTACTTACATGTTGAATCTAAAAAACTAAAAAATGAATAAACAAATAGTAATAAACTCATAGATATAGAGAATAAACTGATGGTTGCCACATGGGAGGGGAGTAGGGAGAAGGACTGAAAAAGTAAAGGGAATTAAGAAGTACAAATTTCCTTCATGAAATAAGTCATGGGAATGCAATGTACAGCATGGGGAATATAGTCAATAATAGTGTAATAACCATTTACAGTATCAGATAGTTACTACACTTATCATAGTGATCACTTCATAAGGTACATAAATGTCTAATCACTGTTTTACACCTGCAACTAATATAATATTCTATGTCAAATATAATTGGGAAAAAAAAAACGCTGAATCAATCTTGAGACCTATCCTACCTAGAAAAGTTACAGTTCATTTTATAGATAAACACTACAATATAGCTATACCAGGTATTTTTATATCAGATGCTTCATTTTAAAGAGATGGAAACCAAGATCCAGAGAACTTAAAGACATGCTAAGAATTTATGACTGGCTTTGCCAGAACTAGAATCCAATTCTTTTCTCTTAGCCCAATGATCTTTAAAATGTTGTAGGGGATGACTGCTACTGGGTTTATAAACAAAAGTTCTAAATATTTATGTGCCTTTATACAGTGCAGTCCTCTCCCCCAGCCCCAACCAATTCCTCTCCCCACAAGGCATCACCTTGAATTGTTTATTAGCTCCACAAGAGAAGTTTTAACTCAATATCTTTATGGACCAAGGTGATTCAACAGTGAATGATTGGAATCTGTGGAAATCTGGAGAACTTAATGCACCTAAAAGCAACTATAATTTTAAAAAATCAAATTAAAGCATACTTTGACTAAACAAATGGACCCAAAGTATTTTAGACGATGTCTAAGTTGCCTCACTTATCACACTCCCACTTCTGTACTCTTCCTCTAACAGTCATTACTTCTCTTAATTATCTTTGTATCTTTAAGGACTATATGATCACTGCTATTTCTTCTATAAACTATAGACACTATCTCTTGGCTCCATTTTGTGAAGTGCTAATCTTCCAATTCCAATCTTTCTGCTTTCTCTAGCCCAAATTCCTAACTGCCAACCTTTACCATCTCTCTGTTTATTGTGACACTGCCATTGTTGAAAATATTTGCATTCGTTTTTACAACCATGATTGTCTAAAGATCGATACTGAAGTTGAATGAAGAACAGTAAATACCATTTATAATTAATTAATATAAAAATGTTATTCATTTCATAGCTCACTAAAGTTCTCTACTTTCCTTCTTACATATTCTTTTGTTTTCCTGGAGTTTTTATATGTTTTGCACTATTTTTCTTCATCTTTTCAAATATTTCTTTAACATTAAATGTTTAACATCCTTCTTTTGTCCCAGAGCCTCCTACCAGGCAAAGCTCTCCATTTTTTCACACTAATTCTATAGCAGATTAAAGCAATATGAATTGTCTTCTAGGACTACTTCATAGCTACTATAGCATGTCCTTCTCTTCCTCATAATTATACTTTGCCAGGGTTTGAGCTCAAATAAATTTATAAGAAAGGTTACACTTAGAAAAATATCTTTAGTCCTTATATAAACTCATAATGGCTTTATTCTTTCTTTGTACTTGATTGATATTTCGAGTGACTATGGAATTTTGCGTTGCAAATCATCTTTCTTCAGAAACTTGTAAATTATTCTATTAATTCTTTAATAGCTGTCCTAACTATATTCTTTGTTTTCTTGCAGAGCTCCAATTATCTGGTAGTCACACTTCAGGAAGATTCACAGTGACTCATTTTCTTGTTTGTCTATTTGTACTGAGAGATATTTTTTTTATTTGAAATTATAAATTTTCTCTTAAATATATTTGAAACTTTAATTTAGGCATTATTTTCCTAAATCTCTTTAAGATTCTAATTGTTTTGCCTCTTTTAGGATCTTTTCATGATCAGTTCTCTAGAAGGTCATAAGAAAACCATATTATTGGTTTTCTTTAACCTTGGTCTCTTTTTCATGCTGTTGACTTTTATTAATATTTTTGTCTTAAATTATTTCTTAATTGTCTGGTGATCCTTAGTTGCTGTTCTATATTTAAGGACGAAGAACTTGAAAATGCTGAGCCCTCTGTACTTGAATGTGTCTTATTGATTAGAATACATTACTTTAGGGTAAGCAAGAGCTGAGCATTAGGCTTAAAGACCCTAAGTGCCAAAATAATAGAGACTTTGTTCTGTGTTTCTAAGATGCATCTCTAGTTACTTTTATTGTCCCTCAGCAGTCCATGTAATTTCTTAGTGTCTGTTAAGGGGGGGCATTCAGGAGGGATAATAATAAAAACTTGCCATAGGGATGTTTTCATCAAAGTAGAATCAGTGAATAGAAGGCTGGCTATCCCATCTATATATGTTGATTAAATATTTTGTTTCAGCTCCAGTGTCTCACTTTTGACTTCTATTTTTCTTGGCATTATTGAGCCTCAAGCTTCTCACCTGCAGGACACTCCCATACCTTAGGCAGTTTCCTCAGCTTGGCTTCACTCTATACACTTTGTAACAGCTTGATATCTTTTTCAACCTCTTAATTTAATGCTTGTAAAAGAAGTTTCAGGAGTTTAAAGACATATCTCAATATTGTCTCTTAAAATGGCTACTCATCTGTTTAAAAGCAATTCTACTGACTTAAAGAAACTAAGCTTAAAATATCTAAAATGCAGAAAACCCAAGAACAAACAATTATTATAGTGTTGCATATCACCATAGTCATAATAGCAATAACGCTGTTCAGAATGATTCAAAGGCGGCTCTCTATTAAAATAAATGCAAACTGCACATCTGTACATATCTTAAAGTGCACAGGATAAAAGCAGTACTACTGATTTCATGTTTCTGAAATGCCTTATACTCTGTCCTTTTTGTGTAGAATGAGACACCTGATTAATATTCTCAAAAAAAGATTTACTGAAGTTCAGAATTATTTAATGAGATAGTCGCAAACATATTTGTGGAGGTTATCTTTCTTTACAAAAGAAATAGAAATGATGCATATATGTTATTCTATTTGAATTAGAATTTTATATAGATAATAAGAATTTGTGCATTGTAGAAGCAAAATGGGACTATTGTCTGCTAGAGCAAATGAAGTGTCTTATAACTAGCAATTCAATGTGTTAATTCAGCTGCACCATCCAATTACCTACGATTCATCTCAACTTAGTGCACAACAATTAAACTCTTTAAAAATCTATGACAAAATATCTGTTCTAGGTTTACCAAAGTGGGAAACACAGAAACGAAATTATAAAAATTGCTCATCACAATCCAGCAATAGCATCACAATGAATTTTGACATGAAGCCAGTCGAAAGTAAATAATGAAACACATATTGGATGTTTTATAAGGAAAATCTGACCAAAAAATATGAGAACTGCCTGAACTGAAACTGGCATTTCCTCAAATAAGAGTATTCCCTTGGAGCCGGGCCTGCCCACTGCCAACTGACGACAGGGCCCAAGCACACAATTCTAAAAGTAGACAAAGGTAATGAAATGTGAATTTAGCATCACTGGCCTCCTGTTAAATGACCCAGATGAAAGAGTTGGAGCATCTATCTCTTACGTATTCAGAGACTAAATGATGAAATAAACAGAAGCTCTTTTTATTTACTTTCTTTTTTTTTACAGAATTACAACTAATAGATAATCCAAACCTGTTACATGAAAATTTATCAAACCATAGAAGATAGATAATTTAAAGTAGAGAGCACCACAAAGAAGGAAAAAAAGAAGGGGTAGGAAGAAAGATATGGGAGAAGAAAAAGAATATTAGGAAACAATAAACAGTGTTTACTTATGAAGAAAATACAGAGGAACACTGAAAATTTCTAGAATGTGGGTAAAATCTGAATTATAATCAGGGACAGGCTGGTTTCTAATATTTTTCAAGACAAACAACATGTACTCCCATTTGAGACTGAACTGTCTAGAAAATCAAGAAATATGAGCCTTGAGGATTAAAAAAAGTGGAATTTGTTATGAGAAAAAGAGAAAAAAACTATATTGTTTTAAAACCAGGCTAGTCAATAATCCCATAAACCCTCCCTTGATTACAGAATCTTAAAAAAATTGTTTTAAAGTGTAGATTTTTATTTTAAAAAAAAAGTGGAGTAACTCATTACTGGAGGTATCTAATTTGAATAATTTACATAATCTAATCATATATCAGTCTAAAATAGTATTTTTTTAAAGACTAAATAAAAGTCATATTGAAACACTGTCTTACTGCATTAAACAAAAATATTAAGTAATAGAAAATTGCTGAAAATCAACCAGAAGCCAGAAAGATAAAATGTATTAATCATCAGGGATTAAAACATCAGCTATTTACAGATTACCAGTGCTTACAAATTAGTATAGATATTCCATGATATAAAAAGCTTACCCAAAACATACTTGAGAAAAAAAAAGTATCATTAAAATTTCCCCAATCCTTTCATAAATATGAGTATTTCCTAATGTAATATAAAGAATCTATCAGCAGTATTACAGAAAAAATAAGGTATTTCTTAGTAGGTTAGTTATAAATGTCGATCTTAGGGATTAAAGTCTGTATATAAAAATCTTATTTAGTTATGGATATAAATTTTTTTCTTCCTGTCTGCATAACTATATGTTAATTTCTTCTTATGTTTTTTTTTCTTTTTTTGGGGGGGGTGGGGTCTGCATATAAGTAAAGACAATAATTAATCTATTTGAAGAAAACTACTCTGATTTTTCCATGTTTATTGCCCCCTTCATAATTAACTTTCTTAATTTGGTGCTATGACTTCTAAAAGGTAAACATTTTTGTTTTCAACTCTAGAAGTCTAAGGTTGTTGGTCAGGTTTTCTTCCTTTACTTTCAAACGCAAAACCTATTTAAATAAGAAACAAGACATACAAATCAGGGTTCTCTTTTCAATTCTGCTACTTTGAGCTTTGTGACCTAAAACAGGTTGTTTTACTAATCATTTCATCAAAATAGCATAGTCCTTGTCCTGCTACTTATTAGCTTATTCCAGACAACTTACTTAACCTTTCAGACTCAATTTCCTCATCTGTAAAGTGGAAGTACTAACAAAACCTACTTTTGAGAGTCATTATGATTAAATAAATCAGTATCTGTAAAGCACTTTAAATGGCATCCAGAACATAGTAACCTCTACATTTGTTAAATAAATAAAAATTAATAAGTAAATCTGAAAAATAATACACTGGAAGTAGATCCATTGCTTGGAATAGATTCTGTGGAACCATCCCAGGCAAAAGAGAATCTATCAGTGGGACTTGAAAACCTGTTATTAAAACAAACAAATAAGCAAAACCAAAAACCTCTTCAGGTAATTTCAATTTACAAACTAGTTGTCAACAGTCACACTCAGCAGCATTTTGGGTCAATTTAGCTACATCTCACACACCCACCAAATTCTTTTCCTCTTCAGTGGCCACAGAGTCACTATTCAAAGCAACCTGGGATTTAATAGTATCCGTTAGTTTTACAAAAGCAGTTAGACGTTTAGCTTTATAATTTCCTCTGACCTAAAGTAAAACTGTTTTGTCTTTACCAAGGTGAACAAAGAAATAAAAAAGGAGCAACTGATTTTCAAAGGTTGAGAACACTAGTTAGGGGCAAGGACATAGGAATAAATTGAGACACATGCCTTGTATTTTTTCTCAATACTCATTCCTTGTCCAAGGACACAGATTAGCACCATCTCAGTTACAGTAATTTGTGGTTAACTACCATGAAGAAACAAGTCACCTCCAATCCACTAAAATTTCAGCAAACATTAAAACAGTAAACTGAGGTTAGGGCATAAGAAGATAATTCTTCCCATATATGAAAATCCATTTTTTAACAAAAAAAGAGGTGTTGTATTCATAATATCAAGATAAATATTCGATTAGAGAGTAAGTTGACATTTACTACTACCTCTGAAGTATAATTTGGATGATTATGAATACATGCTGTGCTTTACATCCTTTTTGTTTACAGTGGCTACTCAGCACACATATTATGTTCACCAAAGTACCAACCAACAGTTTAATCACACTCTTCTCTATAATGGTTCACAAGAGCTTAAGACTTAAGTGACAATTCAATGTAGTTTAATGCAGAGCCCCAATTAATTCCACATCATGTAAAAACCCTGACAAATCTTGGACAGTTCCCAACTATCTTAACAATAAATGCTTCTGAGAAAATACAAAAGAAATCTGAATATTTATGTTTAATTTTGTCAAATAACAGAAAATATAATCACAAATATGTTCATACCTATGATGGAATACTCACCACTTTCCCTATATCCCTCTCAAGTTACGTTGGAAAGATTAACTATTAATATGGAACAATTTCTAAAAACTGATATTTTTGCATCTTGCTGTAGGTCTATTATATAGGCTGGATGATTAAGCAGGATAAACAATAAGAAACTAACAGTTTATGAGGACCATAATAATTATGTGGGCATTTGACTGAAGTTGGGCCCTTAGAGAAAAGGCGTGTCTCCCTACTTTAACTTACATTTTAAATGTTATGTCTCAGCAATCTCATGATAATCTGTAGTAAGAACTTTTAAAAATTAAGAACTTCAGCTTAAAAAGGTCCTGAGACATAGTAAGAAAATAAATTAGAAACTCATAACTACAAATGAATTTTAGTTAATGCACTTACAAGGAACACTTGGTCATATGTTAATGACACAGATGTCTTCAGCCACTTTTAATTATTTCTTGGTAGTCAGGCTAAGACCAATTAAATATTTTATTATAAATATACTACATTGAAAACATTCACAGAGGTCTAAATCTGAATCAAAAAGAAATAAGTATCAAATGCATAAAATCTGTTTGATTTATATTTTGCTCTCAAAGAAAACTACTTATAATGCCCCAAATGGATGACCAACTACAACTCAATTAATGTGTATTCATTTTCACAAATTTCTTTAAATTCTCTAAGTATTAAATTTCACAATGGAAAGCTGGACTCTTTAAAAACACATATGCCTGTAATTGAATAGCAGGAGTCCTTAATTAAACAATGTGCTTTAAGATAGAAATTGTAAATAGAAGTCTAATCTGGTAAAATGATAAATGATTTATCAAAGCAGATGATGTTAAATTTTTAAATGTGATTTATGTGTTCAAATATATGCTTAATTGTATATGTGTGAGGAGGTAATATTAAGAAATGTCACCTAATAGATTGTCAGAGTCAATATGAGCATATATATTGCTCTCTTGGTTTGATATTTCATGTGTTTATTCTGACGACAAGAGTAAAAGGAAGGATTTAGAATAAAAGCCCAGTTAAAATTTTTTAATAACTAGGCATGTGGTCACTAAAACTTCAAAGCAGGATCTGTTAGATCTTATTAATTTATATCTACATTCTTATTACTAAAAGAGACACAAACACAAGAAGGTGATGAAGTAAAAGTTAATCAAAATTTGTTGTTTATTGCAAGAGGTGCTACTTGAGAATAAGATGCCTAAAAGGCAAATTAAAAACAAAACTATAATAACTGTTCATTTTCTTAAAGCACAATGAACTTATCAGAAACATGCAGTGTTGTTATTTATTGCACATGGTGAGACTATGTTAATACTTTATTCTCAGCCACTTACTTTTCTCGTTATTCAGAAACACCAATATTCTTATTTGCCTAACCAAAAAGAATAAAAATATTCAGTTGCTTATTCTCTCACCCTCTTCCTAAAATGCCAAAATTTTAAAAAGCTGAACAATCTCTATTACATGGAAATGTTCCTGTACAACTACTGCTTCTAAAAATCAAGTTGGCAAAATGGAAACATTGCATTTCACTCTGACATAATTGTTTAACCTGAAATTAATAGACATTAAGTTAGAAAGTTAAATGTGTCTCAAAATTCGTATCAGTAAGAAATCATAACATATCTCAAACAATAACAGAATTTCACCTTCAGTAGTCTTTGCTATTTTTAAATACAAAAAAAAACTTAATACAGTATCAGGTGATTTATAAGTTATATTTTTAAAGCAAAATTGCCTTGAACATGACTCTGAACATTACTCAATTGTTTTAAGAGGTGACTACCAAAACACCGTAAAAGAAATATTGCAGCCCATTAGTTCCTACTAGTTCCCTGTACCAGGAGGCATGACATTTCCAAGTACTTTGGCAAATGCACATATACCAGTAGTATCATGCCTCTCATATATTTGAAGCAGTAAGGACACTTATAAATGATATAAGGTAAGTGATTCAGTTTGCAGATCAATTTATAGCCCCCAAATATGTTACACTGATACACCTGTTCTTTTATTAAGAGAACTTTTCACTTCTTAAAAATCACACAAAAGTATTCATCCACAAAAGTAATATCCTAGTTTACTTTAAGGTAGAAAGGTTGAGAGATGACACCCATCTGAGCCTCTAAACTCATTTCTTTGATTCTACAGCAACTATTAAAGAACATCAGTCAAGACAAAGACTTGCAAAGAGGGGCAAATTCAAGCAGTGATGAGGTAAAAAGACACAGAGGACTCATGTTTCAACGTTCCTTCTACTACTAGTCCTCTATTCCCATTCATAAAAGACTAAATGAAGCAGGAAAAAAAAGAGAGAAACAGAATTAAACTTCTTGTAAATATAGGCCCATAACATAGCTGGGTGACTTCAAAGCCTATAATTAGATGCATGCTTATCAGTCAAGTTTTTTATTAAGCATTTACTAATTTTCTCACTATGTGCTAGGGTCGACATATCTGAGACACACTCAATCGCATTCTGGAGTCTGGGATACAGAATTAATGTACACCAGCAGTGCTGTGTTGCCTTTGAAAAACCTTTCTTTTCTTCCTCCCCAAATCTGATCTGAGACACAGTGCCTCTTAAGCCCTGAAATGAACATCACAGAAATGGTGAATTAAAAGCATTTATTTAAACAAGCAGGAGCAGCCAGGGAATATTCTCAGTGGAGTTGAAGGTGGGCAGGGGCATATGAAAGAGATGTGAAATCCTGATTTGCCGCACAGTGTGGAGAGATGCATATTTCTTACGTTCGAAGCCAGTCTTTGCCTATGAAAATTCTCCAAATCTATCCATCTCTGAGATCACTCAAACGGGGTTTCAATATTAAGGTTCTAATTTGGCAGGAGAGGAGGAGTTTGTAGAGGTCAGGGGAAAGGAAAGATTAGTAACACATGCAAAAGTCAAGAAGAAAGAAAAAGATGGATAAAAGCACAGAAAATTATCTGAAAAGGTAAGAGGTCCAAACTAAGTCACTAAAAAAAATGATCTTACTTTTCAATTTTCTCAAACCATCAGGTTTCTTTAACACTAGAGGGCATGAACACACACACGCACACACACACACACACACACACACACACACAAATACACACAAGGGGGTAGCAACCTTGAGCAAAGGCAGCCTTCATAAAAAGCTAAATATCTGGGGGCGGGGGGGGCAAGGAAACACAGAATTTCAAGGGGCTGGGGTAGCCAGTCTCTAGCCCTGCAAATAAAATCTCTATGCTGTGCTACTGGGAAGAGTGATCGCAATCTCTCCCAAGGAAACCACTCAAGGATTGAATGCTATGGCAGTTTAAAGCACGCAGTACCCAAAGCCCCTCTCCTCCGCTAGTAACACCTTTGCTTCACGAAATCTCTCACCCTTTCGAGATTAGTTTTCCCTGGATCTCTTAGCTTCTGTGTTTGTCTGCCACTGTCTCTTCTGTAGCGCCTAGTAAAGGCTGGAGATGTAGACTCTCCACCTGGAAATTCAACTGCTAGTAGCCAAGGAACGTGGTAAGGGGAGGGGCGCCCGCAGCTTTCACAGTCCAAACCAGCAGCCGCATGCGCTCAGGTTAGCAGAAGCGCAGAGCCTTCGGACCCCTGGAAGGGAGGCTGGCCCTCGCGCCCCACATTCAGCCCCTCGACCCCACAGCCCAGACAAGGGCAAGCTGCATCCATCCCTGCATCCCCTGGGTCCCAGCAGAAAGGTCTCTGTGCCTGGATATATATGTACAGAAGATGGGCTGGGACATGCTCCCCTGGTCAGGGTGCCTCGGGATATGGGAGCTGGTGTTCGGGAGGACGCGGCAGGAGAGATGAAAGAGGGAGATCAAAATAGGCAGCGAAAGGCAGAAATGGGGAAAATACTGCAAGACCAGCGGGACAGAGTATAACAGGGACACAGAGACATCCCAAGCAAGACAGGGAGAAAGAATGAAAGAGAAACAGAAACATACAGAGGGGTTGGGGAGACAGAGAAAGAAACTGACTCAGAGACAGAAAGACATCCAGAGAGTGTGAGGCAGAGGAGCACTCGGAGAGTCAAACAGAGGCAGAAAGAGGAAGGCAACCGTCGAGGAAGACATCCAAGACCCAAAACATCCCCAGTGTCTGGCCGTGCAGAAGCGCCCGCGCACCGTAGCCCCCGGTGGCCCGCGGCTGATGGGAGAAAGTTGCCAGGGTGGAAAGGCCGAGCTGCCCCACCGCCAAGAGTCACCGAGGCACGGAGGGTGGCCAGCGCCCCCAGCTCGCCGGCGCAGCGGAGAATGCAGGGTAGAGGGCTGGCGGTGGCGCAAAGTTCCGCGCCTCGCGGTCCTCTCTGCGTACCTGCAGCTGCAGGCGAGCGCGCTCCGAACTCCCGGAGGGCCCTCACGGGATCCGCCAGAGCTCCTGCCCCGGGACCGGTTCGGGGTACTGAGCTCTGCGCCCTGTCACTCGCTGTAGGACTTTGCGGTGCCCACCCGGCACTCTGGCTGCCCAGTGGGGACTCGTTCCAGACAATTACAAAGAAGACAGGGGGAGCAATAGAGAGAGACGGAGACCTGCTGTCGTGGCCCAGGATCCCGCGAAGAGGGAACGGCCGTCCACGCACGGAATCCAGCCTCCGACCCAGCCGGGCAGACGCTGGCCCGCCGCTCCGACAGCCGGGCGCGCCGAGCCCGCGCTCACCTGGAACCCGCGCTGGCCCGCGAGCGCCGCACTCAGCCCAGCTCCCGCCCTCGCCTCTGCCTCTCTCTTCACACTTCCCGGGGAGAGGAGCGAGCTGGCTCCGGCCTCTGCCAGCCCCAGAGAGGCGCCCTCATAGCGCAGCGGCGGGCGGCAGGGCTCCGTGAGCGCAGCGAGAGCAGGCGCCCAGGCCGAGGAAGCGCAGGAGACCGATAGAGGGCTCCTAGCACATTGTCACCTCAGCAGAGCTGCTGCCGCTGCCTGGTCACTTCGGCCCCCAGCCCCCTCCCACCCCAGCCCGCTCCCTCCCGGTCCCTCCTCCTCGCGCGGTCCCTCCCCCTCCCGTAGCCCCAGCCTGGAGGCCTGTCACAGGGCTAGTATCATTTACGTAACCAGCACCCCCAGCCCTCCACCCTTCCTCCCTCCCTCCCGGCTCCTGCTCCTCCCCAGGCTGGGGCGGTGCGCACAGAGCGCGCTCTAGCTGCTCCAGGAGCCGCGGCTTGAGCAATGTGCACAAGTCCCGCGATACTTGGTAGGCACAGCCCCGAAAAGCTACTGTGGGGTTGGCCCCTCTCCCCCTCGAACGCCCCGTGACCCCTGGCCGCCCAGGGTCCCCACCGTGCGAAAGCCAGTTTGCGTACACGGTGTTAGCCTAGTGCACCAGAGAGCCTCTTGCAGGAATGCAAGGGGGTCTGGGGCTATAGCTCAGGCTACGGCGCTACCGCACTCCCGCCGTCGGCTCTCCAGTGGAGAGATGTTGCGGGGAACTTGAGGTTTGGGCGCTCTGAAGCAGAAAGGACATGCAAGAGTTTGGCTTCTTGTCCATTACAGTTCGTACGCCCTGCCAGGATCCTAGTATTCTGTTGGCAACAGTTACAGCCAACAAACGCACTAAGAGAATTGGGAATGCAAGCGCTTCCTTGTGCTTTTAATTTTTTTTTTTTTTTGAAGAGGATCTTTGAATTCCTTTCTCAGTCAGGAGGGTATGATCTTTAACACACACACACGCACGCACCCTAAAGTACCTGAATGCTTGCATTTAAAGTAAAGTTATTGGGCAGTCATCTCTAAGTGAATGTGTAGTGTAGCAAAAAAGCTGTGGTACTAAATGAGTTAAAATATATGTAAGGATTTTAGAACAGTGCTTGGCACAAGGCACAGACTTAAGACTCAGATATTATTAGAATCTGAAGACTTAGGACCTAACTCCTTCCCTTCCCCCCTCCCTCCCCTCACTGCCCTGTGGGAAGGACTCTTCTAGGAAATTGGGATTGTTGAATTCAAGTCCTTGCTTTGCCATTTATTCATTGTTTGTTCTCGATTATTTTTGGTCCTTGGCTTTCTTCATTCTCAGTTTTCCTATTTGTAAGAAGGAGTGAATAAGTGTTTTTCTCATCTCACATTGTCACTTCACCCGTCTTAGCTCCTTCATAGTTTATTTGGCAAAACTGGGGAAGATATAATAGCTACTTCAAAAATATTAAGAATCATGTTGTACAAACATATATTAATTATAATCTAGTATGTCAATGAGATACTTGATTATACTCATAAAAGGCAATTCCTAAAGATGTTATCTTTATTTTCTATTTATGAATCAATTATCTAAATTGGTATGATAATTATATTTAATGTCTCTTCCTACATTGTTCATGTTGTCACCCCTTATCATTATCAATTATGGAACACCTGCCAGAGGGACTTCCATGCATGTGTAAGGACACAGGGTGCCACTCATAACATCAGGGACACTGCAATTTCTCTCTATTGCTCCTTCATTTGAGTTCCAGTTCTGCCATCAGGCTACTCTGTATGTCAAACTGAGAAAAGCTATGAACCAGCAGGTAAAAATTTTGGGTTCTGATGCTGACAGAGCCAGTTAGTACACATATATTCTTTGAAGACGTATAATCCCTCATCTTTATACTCTTCATCTCTAAAACGTCTCTAAGACTGCAATACCATTTTGCAGTCTTTGTAGTAATAATTAACTAAGCAAGAATTATAAATCTAGTTGATAAAAGTTGTATATGTAATAATACAATAACATCATCCCAAAGTGTCTCCCTTGGAATTATTAGCTTTATAACACAATATTCCAAATCTCAAGATTCTGTAGGTTGTCTGGGTGATTTTCTGCTCTGGCTGGCTTAGTCTGGGCTGGATGGTCTAGGATGGATGGCTTCACTTGTCTGCTTGTTGGCAAGCTGATTAGGGATGGGGCTCAGCAGGGATGGCTCATCTTTGTTCAGTCTGATCTATCATCCTTTAGCAAGCTAGCCTTGTCTTCCTGTGTAGTGGTAGCTGCATGATTCCAAAAAGCAACAATAGAGTACAAGCTCCAGTTTAGAGCACTTATCAAGGTTCTGTTGATATATATTAGGTCAAAGAAGTTGCATGGCCAAGCTCATATTCAAAGGTGGAGTAATATACTCCATATCTTTATCTGAAAAATCAAAATGTAGAGAAGAATACACACACCAATGGGAACCACTTAGGACTATTTTTGTAACCTATCATACATTCTTCTTAATTACCAAAAAATAAAAAATTCCTTGTAGTGATTAAATCTGATAAACATTATTATAATCAAGTGATCAAGGTTAAAATCACTAATAATGGAACCAGGTGACATTATAGGCCTCATGATGTAATGCACTAAGCAGTATATGATATAATTCATTTAATATTCCAGGCCAAAAAATATGCATCATTGACAATAATCATGATGAAGCAAAAGACAAATTTAATCTGAGGGAAACACCACAAAATATCTTCTCTATATTTTCTGAAAGTATCACTCTGATGAAAGTCAAATAAAGGCTGAGGAACTGTTACAGACAAGAGGTGATTAAAGAGACATGACTATTAAATGCAATGTATAATCCAAAATGGGATACTGGACTGAAAAAAATATTTATAATGGACATCATTGGGACAATTGGTTAAATATGAATAAAGTCTGTAATATATGTTCCATGAGCATTTTATTTATGTTAAATTACAATTAGTTTTGTATCAATATTAAATGTCCTAATTTTGATAATTTTACTGTGATTACTGAAATATTTTGGGGTAAAAAGAGCATAGTGGCTTCAATTTATTCACAGAGGTTCTGAAATATCTATAGAGAGAATGATAAAGGAAATTTGAAAAACTTTTAATGGTTGATAAATTTGGGTGAAGGCTATATGGGTCTTTCTTGTAGTAATTTTGCAACAGTTTTTACATTTGAATTTATTTTTTTAAATGAGAAGAGAAACAATCTTTGCTTATCTCACATGAAGATTAAGTGTAACAATTTATGTAGATGAGTGTTGAAATTAATAAAAATCTATATTGTATTTTTTTCAAATAGAAAGGTAGGAATTTATCTTTAATTAGCAAGAAGTTAGTTATTCAAGTATTTGTTTAGATAAATGGGATGACCAACACTGTACAATTAATCAGCTATACAGCACAGAGCAACTTAGGAGATATATTAAAGACAGGGATATGAATTAAGCAGGTACAATTTACCTAGTTAATCAAAAGCCCCAATTAAAATAAAAAAGAAGTGATATTTCTAGATAGATAGATGATGGATAGATAAATAGATGGATGGATGGATGGATGGATGGATGGATGGACGGACAGACATATTGTTGATATTAAATTGTCTGGTTTTGGCAACAAAAGTAAAAAGTGTTATATTATTTTGAGAGTTTAATATTGGATGAATAAGAAAATGGAGATACAATTATTAAGAGAAACAGAAAGCAATAACCTCATTTTCCAAAATGAAAATCCAATAATATTTCTTAACAATTATAATACTTCAGTGGCTTCTCACCGCTTTTAGGAAATAGTCTAAAATCCCTAATAAACCTTACAAGAATTTTTATAATCTGGACCCTGCTTACATCCTTAATACCTACAATGAAATAAGCACTGGACAGAATAAAAAGGGAAATAAAGACAGATTTATGAAACTTAGAGTCTAGTTCTCCATCCAGTTAATACGTACTAAGTGCTTGCATCACGCACTTGGAATACAACAGTGAGCAAAAAGACATTTCTATGCTTTCATGATGCTACATTTTAGTGTGGTATGTCCCAAACCAATAAACAAATATGTACTTCTATCAGGTGAAAATAAATTCTCAGAACACTGAAACAGGTTAAGAGCTGAGTTTTCCAACTAGGGTACTACAAAATGTTCATATGATATACTGATCATCTTACCCAACAGTAGTGGCCAAGGAGAGTGACCTCAAGTTGCCAGAGTACATAGCCATGTAGTCTCTAATCATAAAAAAGCTTATTCAGGGCTCCTTGGAGAATGGCCTGAGCAAGTGGAGGTCTGAGAGTATGTCTCATTCTTCCTGAAGGTGGAATTGATAAGGAAGTGTCTACTTTTAGACAATTATTTATTCATTAAGCTGTAGGCCACTATCAAAGGTTCATGAAAGGGTTTGAGGATTTTTTCAGAATATAAAGAACATTGTATGCAGTTCAAGGTGTAGCTCATTGCAAATGGGAGAGCAAGAAGGTTGAGCAGGAACTTTTAGTGAGCATAGACCTAGTAGATAACCCAAAGTTTAACAACATAAATATAAGATAATTCTGTTCTATATGCTGCTGATTTGCTATTTTAGTTGTAGCTATGGCAGCTGCAGATTGGCTGTTCTGACAATGTTTTGAAATTCTTTAAATATAAGCTTTATAATTATTTCACAATGTCTGATAAAATTTTTGAATAGATTTGAAATATATATCCACAAAAATTCAAAATATCAACTATTAATGAAAGAAAAGTAGAAGTGGTATATTTTAAATACCATTTCAAATGACATAAGTATTTGGTCATAAATGTAGATGTTTAAAATCTTTATCATGTATATTTAAAATTTTCTCACTCTTGATGATCACTGACTATTACACTATCATTTAAAATATCTATTCTGACCCAATGCTTAGCTCATACAGCAAATACAGCTATTTCAGTATAAAATCTGTTATTAACAGTTGTATTTATGGAGGGAAGATCTCACTGAAATTTTTTGAAAGATTTTATTTGAAAGTCTTATACAATTCAGTAGATCTTAAATATATTATTTTTACAATATTTTAATAATTTGAAAAGTATAATTAATTTTTGATGAAGCTCATATCTGCTGTAGTTTATCTCACGATCCACAAAGCCCTGTACTCTTCTTAGCACCTAACGGGGTTGAACAATTATGTTTTTCTATATTTGTGTGATTGATGTCTATTTTCGCCAATATACAGTAAGATACACCAGAGTAAATTATAGGTTATTACAGTGGCAAGGGGGGTGGAGGAGTTGTAGATTCACTCCAAGCACTGTGCATGTACAGTAAACTTTTGTTGAATGAATAAATTACTCCAACCATCTGCTAATCAATGGTTAAGCCTCTCCTATAAAACTTGCTCTTTTTTATATTTCTTTTCCCAATAGACTTTTTCTTCCCTTGCTTTGAATTCTTGATCAGGTAATCATTACTAACAAAGAATTAAGGGAAACAATTTTCACCTTGCAACAATTTTTTCAGCACCACGGAGAGCGACGAATGAGTGTCTCTCCCCTCCAACTAGGTGGCCACACCAGCCTGACTATGCTATTTCTTGGCATATATGGACATGGATAAGTAAATAAAGACATGTGTAAAAGACAGTGCCACTATTCCTCATTCATAAACAGAGATAAGTAAATGGATGGAAAGCAGGACATGGTGGAAAAGTATTGGCATTCACTTAAAGGAATATTGTTTTGCTGTTACTTATCTTCTCTGTATCTGTATTAAATAAAAAGGCAAATATAAAGTAAAATGTAAAATGTCATCAGAGTTTAAAGCATAAAGCAATTACATAACCACAAACTCAAAAGTTTTTCACTTATATATACAGTGTAGACATACCCCTTTTTAGAAGGTAAGTATCAGGAAGGCAGGGACTGTATCACTGCTTCCCAGACCTGAGTACTACTACATAACAGAAAGTCATTTACTCATTAAATAGATCCACTAAATTATATATGTATATCATCTTGCCAATGTTTTACTTATTTATTAAAGCTCATGAATACTCCATTATATTGGCAAAACTATTTTTACATCTAAGAATCTAATAATTTCTATTTAAAACTTGAATATGAATGCTTATTAAAAATAAATACACTGCAGGTGACCTGTATTTTTTTTATATTTTAAAGTTATATTTAAAATATCACCTACTTGCAATGAAGGATTTTCCAGTGTATTTTAATTAGTTGTTTGAAGCTTTATTATAACTCCAGTAAACAAAATGTAACAACCACAAAATCTTTGGGTTAACAAAGAACTACCATATTCCTTCACTCCATCAGTGCACAAATGGAAAAATTATTGTCTTATGAACTTAAAGTAAGTCAGATATAAGAAACAAAGAAATGTATTGAAGCCACTATTTTTAAATTTTAATACTTAAAGATTTCTAGAACCATATTAAATTTAGAATATGTCAGAATAGCAACAAGAAAAAATATCCTCTAGGACAACATCAAGCATACAAACATTCACATCGTAAGAATACTAGAAGGAGAACAAAGAGAGGAAAGAATTGAAAACCTATTGGAAGAAATAATGACAGAAAAAATTTTCTAACCTGGTAAAAGAAATAGACATGCAAGCTCAAAATGTTCAGAATCTCAAACAAGTTGAATCCAAAGAGGCCTACACCAAGATACATCATAATTAAAATGTCAAAGGTTAAAGACAAAGAAAGAATCTTAAAAGCAGCAAGAGAAAAGCAGTTAGTTACCTATAAGGGAGCTCCCATAAGACAGTCACCTGATTTCTCAACAGAAACTTTGCAAGCCAGAAGAGATGGGCTGGAAATATTCAAAGTGATAAAAAGCAAGGACCTACAACCAAGAGTACTCTACCCACCAATATTATCAT
Source organism: Macroglossus sobrinus (assembly GCA_004027375.1). Taxonomy (NCBI): domain Eukaryota; kingdom Metazoa; phylum Chordata; class Mammalia; order Chiroptera; family Pteropodidae; genus Macroglossus; species Macroglossus sobrinus. The sequence goes on along the minus strand of PVKZ01000090.1, from coordinate 319,265 downwards.
TTAGAATTGAAGGTCAGATAAAGAGCTTTCCAGACAAGAAAAACCTAAAGAAATTCATCAATATCAAACTAGTATTACAAAAAAAATGTTAAAGAGACTTATTTAAGAAGAAAAAATTAAAAATATAAATAATAAAATCGCATTAGCTACATAGATATCAATAATTACTTTAAATGTAAATGAATTAAACATTCTAATCAAAAGACATAGGGTGGCTGAATGGATAAGAAAACAAGACCCTTACATATGCTGCCTAAAAGAGACTCACTTCTGATTGATAGACACATGCAGACTGCAAGTCAAGAGATGGAAAAATATATTTTATGAAAATGAAAACAAAACGAAATAAATGCTGGAGTAGCAATACTTATATGACACAAAATAGACTTTAAAACAAAGGCCGTAATAAAAGACAAAACACGACCCAGTAATTTCACTGCTGGGTATTAATCCAAAGAAACCCAAAACACTACTTAGAAGGGACCTATGCATCCCTATGTTCATTACAGCATCATTTACAATAGCCAAGATATGGAAGCAATGTAAGTATCTGTCAATAGATGAATGGATAAAGAAGTGGTACATATATGTAATGAATTATTACTCAGCCATAAAAAATAATGAAATCTTGCCATCTGTAACAACATAGATAAGACTAGAGGATATTATGCAAAGTAAAATAAGTCAGAGAGAGAAAGATAAATACCATATGATTTTACTTATATGTGGAATCTAAAAAACAAAATAAAGGAACAAAACAAAAACAAACTCGTAGATACAGAGAATATTTTAAGGGTTGCCAGATGGGAGGGGGTTTGGGAGATGCGTGAAAAATAAAAAGAGATTAAGAAGTACAAATTGGTAGTTACAAAATAGTCATGGGGATATAAAGTACAGCATATGGAATACAGTCAATAATATTATAATAACTATGTATGGTATTAGATGGGTACTAGATTTATCAGGGTGATTGTTGGGAGCCATTCTTGCTGAATGCCCTACAAACAGGGTTAAAGTTGCCTGCAAGCTAGAAGTTTGCAGAGCAGGTGGGCTCTGTACTGAAGGAAGAAATTTGGCTTAATGTAAAGAGTTGAATGTTCCTTGCCCCAAGTAATAAGAGACAGAAAACAGGAACAAGGAGGTTTTGAGGGAACTTATGTAAATGTCAGCAATTGTTAGCGTATCTGTGGGTTTTGTTTCTCATGCATTTCCAAGGGTATAAATATGCTATGCTTAAAAAACTCGGGGCACAGTATTTACTGTTAGCCCTCCCGACCCTATCTTTTGTCTCTGTCTCTTTTTTCTTACTTTTTTCAATCCTCACTCCCCCTACTGGGAACTGTTCGATTTTAGCCAGCAGGCTCCGGCAGGTGATCACTTAATAAATTATATAAATGTCTAATCCCTATGTTGTATATCTGAAACTAATATAATATTATAAGTAAACTGCAATTAAAAATTTTTAAATATTAAACCTAAAAAACCCAATTACTCAAATTTGTAAATAAAAGAGAATTTAAAGTATTTAATTGTATCTTTGCCCCAGGAATATACAAAACAGTTCTCAATATACAAAATATACAAAACAGTTCCAGACTTTCAGTTATATCTATTTGACTGACATCTTTGTGCTGGTTCTCTAAGCAAGAGGTCATTATATATATACATATGTATGTGTGTGTGTATATATGTACATATGTGTGTGTGAATCTGTGAACTGTAGTATAATTCATCTTCATAAAGTGAATGCCTGGAGTTATCTTTCTAGGTGTGTAATTGTTGTAAGATACTTGATTGTGAAAAGTTAGTTTAATAGCTACCACTCATTAAACAGACAATAGATCTATGTATGCCATGTGATATATATGTGCTACATTGATTGAAGATTTTTCAATAATTAATAAAAACTTTTCAAAGGGGTTAAAAATTGAAAACTAAAAATGCTTTTCTCCCCACAAATTTGCAGACTATATAGGCTGCCCATAGTTAGATTTTTTAAATTATTATAAAACCTAGTATCATGGCCTCTAGGCACTCATTAGAGAAAGAAAAGCACAGTGATAGTTAACTATATTCGAATGAGCTTTTCAAAAGTGGTGATTCTGCTTCCATTTTCATCACAAACAAACAATAGCAATAAGTAAATAAAAATCACACTCATTCTCTCATCAACTGATGCAAAATTGTGCATTTTTATCCACATTGTCTTCCTTCTCAAACTCAGGGGGCCACAGTTTGTAGACTCTGAAGCAACACAGACATTGACTAAATGTCTAATTTGGTAACTTAGCAGCTATGTGACCTTAGACATGTACCTCTCTGAGAAGTAGTAAGTTTGTTGATAAAATAAGTATACATTGTGTTCCATAAGAGACTTTTTAAGAACTAAATGATGCAATATATATATACCTGGTTCACACTAGGTCCTCAATATGTGATACTATTTCTTTTTTAAAAAAAATACCAGTTTACTATACATACATAATTATTTTAACATTTTATTTTTTTATTTTCCCCCTCTCCCCTCTCCCTTTCTCTCTCCCTTCTGGTAATCAATAGTCTGTTGTCCGTGTCCATGAGTCTTGGTTTGTTTGAACACGTAATACTATTTCTAAGTTCTCTGTATTTTTAATTCTATGGTTGCTCATTTTGAAAAATAATTTGGGCATAAGGTAAATACAGAATGATTTCATGTTCCCTGCTATGGGGATAATTTAGGAATAGGAATCAAGGTGATCAATGCTATTTGGGTACATATGAGAAAATCTTATTTGCTTTCTCCTCTTCAAATTGCTAAACTCAATAACAGCATGAACTTAGAACAGAAATAAACATTTATAATATGAATAGGCACCTAGAGCTAAATGCTATCCCTATCGTTTGTATATATGCATATGTTCTATCATCATATACACACATACACATGGGCACACATATGCATACACATTTCATTCCCACTTTAAAATGTGAGCTCCATGGGCTTTACTTGTGTCAACCATTTTTAATTATCTCAGTAGGTAAAACTGAGTGCCTGTCATCTAATAAGGCCCAATAAATAGCATGGATCATCTTATAGTCTTATATTCTTCTCTCCTTAATAACCACTGCATATAAGAAAGAAACTGGCTTTTTATCAAAGTCAGTTTGTGATCAGTCTTTTTAATGGCCTCCTGTTAGATAATGAAAGTTTCTCTCTATGGAGATCATCTTGCCCCAAACCACCTACTGAACTCTCCATAAAGCTTTGCATACAGAAGACAATAGAATTCGACCAATTTAGCACTGAATAAATAAGCAAGTAACTCTATCTCATATCCCTAGATTGATGTGAAGTTTGCTTAACTAACTCTGGCAAGTACAGAGATATCCTAAATTGCTAAATAAATAAAAAATGCAGGAAGCTCTGAAGAAGAAACAGGAATAGAAGCATGATGTGTTCATCAGGACTCAAAGCACTTTGATAACTCCAACATTTTCAAATTCAGAACTTTCTTTACAAAGCTTTATGTAAGATAATTTCCATTGGAGCACAATATTTGCCTTTGCTAGTCCAATTTACAGTTTGCCTTTGCTAGTTCAATTTATAGTTTCAAAAGAAAGTATAAAATCCCTGAATAAATGTATGTATTCATATGCAATTTACTTAGCCATTACTAAGAGGTGGATTAACTAGGATTCATTTTTCCCACTTTTTAAAATCTACCTTTTAACTATTCAGGTTTCGTTATCCGTGCCAATAGAAAAAAGAACATTTTATACATGTGAATTATGATCATTTTTTTTCTGTGAAATACCATCCTACAGAACTATTTGAACAGAATTCGAAGTTAATTATTCTGACTAGTAACACTAAACAGTATTACTGCATTTACTGTAAGCCTTTGCAAATTCTTTCATTAAAAACTATAGAAGTGATGATTTTTAGATTTTAAAATAAACACGCACTCTCTGGATAGAAATTTGGATGGATATTTCAACAATATTTAGAAAGTGATTCCCAATTTGTATTTTATAACCACTATCTATGTTTCAAAACCAAATTATGTTGCTTTTTGTTTTCCTAATGTTAAGTAAAAGCTGGACAGTGTTTTATTCATCTATTTCTTTTGTAAATTATTAACCTCTCATTTCCTAAGATTAATATCAAAGAAAAAATACTGTCAAAAATAGCACATTAATACTAAAAGAATACTAGTCAGTTTTCCATTTGTCTCTTGTATTAAGGAATATATTTCTCAATTGATCATATTTCAAGACTTAGGAGAGAAAACTGAAAGCCAATATAAAAAGGTATGGAATAAGTAAGGAGAGACATCGGCCAGAACCTCATGAAGCTGGAAACTCATTTGTTTATAAAGAATAGACCTAGCTACAAAGAGCAGTCACAAGGATTAGGAGCAGTATTCTGGTGACACAATGATTCTAGTAAGTACTCTGTGGATACAAATTTTGTATATGTGAGTCTTCACATCTTAAAAAACAAAAGAAATTAATATAATATTAATACAATATTGATATCTGGCTGTTCTTAAAAATTAGAAGAGCTAAAAAATTAAACCTACTTTGCTAAATGCAAATTGGAGCTACTTCATGGGACTAGGCAGCTATTATCTCTCATATGGATTATTATAACAGTCTCCTTTTTCCTTGCCTCCCTTCCTTGAATCTATTCTCAACTAGGAAGCTGAACTGATCCCATTAAACACAAGTTAGATCACATTACTATTCTACTCAAAATTCTACATGTCACCTCACCTCACGCAGAGTAAAAAATCAGAGTCTGTATGGTGGCCTTTCTAACCCTTTTTTACTCTGCTCCGGGCAAACTGACACTCCTGCTATTTCTCAAATAGTTCAGGCATTATTGTCCCTCGGGTCTTGGCATTTCCCATCCCCTTTGCCTATAATGCCTTTCCCCTAGGCAGCTGTATCTTGTTCTCTCACTTCATTCAAATTTTAACTTAAATGTCATGTTCACACTGAAAACTAACCACCTGATTTAATACTACACCACTGATACCCCTATCTCCCTTCCCTAGTTGACTTTCCTCCATCGTTATCACCACATACAGGTTTTAATTATGCATCTTATTTATTCTGTGCCCTCTCTTATAATAGAAGCAACTTTAGATCATGGATCTTTGTATGTTTTACTTCTTGCTATATTCCTGGCTTTAAAAAACATACATGGCATATGGCTCTTTCATAAATTTATTTGAATGAACAAGTGATGGATTATGATTATTTTCCCCATATTGCTAACAAGGAAACTAGAAGTTACTTATATAATTTGTCCAAGATCACATAACTAAAAATAAAAAGGCTACATTCAAACCTTGGCAGTCGGATACCAAGGTTCAATATCTCAATCATCAGTTACAAATATATTAAGAAGAGTTATGTGATTTTCAGGAAAAATAGAAAAAAACAAGATACAAAATATTACTATGTGACTAAATATTCAAGCTCCACCTTCATTCTTTTATATCACGTGTCTGACTTCTAGAAAAACAAAAAAATCATGACTCTTGGTCTAAATAATGAAAACAGAGAAGGAACCAATGTTTTTATTAGTGCTTTGGCCTTATTGCTTCTCTCACAACTGCCTACTTAGCTCTCCTCCACTATTTCTGGATTTGGGTTGATTAATACTATAGGGATATTTGTTTGAAATTAGAGTGACTTCTACTTTTGCTCCTTTAAAATACAGATTGTCTTTTAAAGTATAACATAATTAGAGAAAATTTCACAAATCACATGAGCATATCTCTGTGAATTTAACAAAGTGAACACACTTGTACCAATATTATGCTAGTAAATATATAAAAAGTAGCTGCTTTACCTCAAAACATCTTGGAAAAGCACAACTTCTATGGCATAAATACTCCTGGGATGGCTAATTTTAAGCTACCAACTAGATGGCAACCAGCTTACAAAATTCAAAAATTTAGCAATCAACTTTTGCAACTTGATGCAAGACAGTTGTAACATATCAAAAATTCAAGAAGCCTTATATCATGTTTCCCCTTAATTACAACTTCCCTCTTTACCCAAGGTAACTAGTATCCTAATTTCTAATGTTTAATTTTGAACTTAATATAAAGAACTCATACACATTCCTTTGTATGTGGTTTATTTTTCTCTGTGTTTATGAAATATATTTATATGTTTCAAGTAGTAGATAATTTTCAGTGCAGTATAGTATTCTATATGTTGCTTTAATTCATATATATTCTCTAGAGTTGGTAAACATTTGGTTTATTTCTAGGCATCAGTTATCACAAAAAATATTGTTATGAAAATTTTTATACTGTAATTTGGTGAACACATGTACTCATTTCTGTAGTGTAGTTCTCACCACACCTTCTTAGAAGGATTCCTAGATCAGAGATATATCAAGTTTCTTAGAAACTGCATAAATGATTCCAAAGTAATTGCATAAATTTAAACTAATTTTTAGAAGGTGTGGGAATTCTAGGGTCTCCACATCTTTGTCTAGGTGAGAAATTTTTAGTCTTTTTAAATTGTATGTATTCTGGTACATCTGATTTGGATTTCAATTTATCTCCCTGATGAGTGAGATTAAGCATATTTTCATATATTTAGTGAACCATTCAGATATTCTCTTTGTAAAGTGGTCAATTTAAGTCTTATGTCCATTTTTCTTCAGGTTGTATGGTTGATTTGTAGTTCTTTATAGATTCTGAATATTAGACATTTGTTGGTTACAAGTATTAAAAATATCTTTTCTCACTCTGGGACTTGCATTGTAATGCTCTTAATGGAATTCTTTAATGTACAGAAGTTCCTTATTTAGAAAAATCTAATATATCTAAATCTTATATATCTATTATCCATCTATCTTTCTACTTACCTATCACAGCATTGAGATAAAATTCACAAGCCCTAAAATTTACCCATTTGAAGTATAGTATAACTCAATAGTTTTTAATATATTCACAGAGTTGTATAACTATCACCAGGACAAATTCTAGAACATTTTTATCACCCTAAAAATAAACCCCATATTGATTTGCTGTGACTCATTTTCCAACAGGCCTCTCCAGCCTTAGAAAAACCATAAATCCTCTTTGTGTCTCTATATATTTGCCTATTCTGCATTTTCATGTAAAGAGAATCATACCATATGTGTTCTTTTGTGACAAGTTTCTTTCATTTAGTATAATGTTTTCAAGGTTCATTCATGTGGTTTCTAGAATCAGCACTCATCTTTTTTTAAAGCTGAATAATATTCAATTACATAAATGTCTCATTCATTCATTCATTCATTCATTCAATATTTGAGTTTGTTTTCACTTTTTGGCTATTATGAATAATGCTTCTTGAACATTCATATACAACTCTTTGTGTAAATATGCTTTCATTTTCCTTGTGATTCCACCACGTTTAACATTTTAAGAAGCTGCCAAAGTGTTTTCCAAAGCAGAGGCACCATTTTATGGTCCTACCAGTAGTGTATGAGGGGTACAATTTCTCATATCCTTGACAGTGCTACTTATCATGTCCTTTTAATTACAGCCAGTCAGTAGGTGTGAAGAGGTATCTCATTGTGGCTTTGATTTGCATATCCCTGATGGCTAATGAGGATGAGCATGTTTCCATATGTTTATTGGCATTTGTAATCTTTGGAAGAGATATCTGTTCAGGTCCTTTGCTTATTTTTTTGCTTTTACTTTGCCCATTTTTTATTCAGATTATTATTTTTATTATTATTATTAAGTTCTAAGATTTCTTAATTCTTTTTTATGTCTAGTGCATTAAATAGGGTTAAGAATCCTTTTCCCACTCTTAAGTCATAAAGATATTCACTGATACTAATTTCTAGAAGCATCACTAATTTACTTTTGAAACGTGAACCTATAATATGTTGGGATTTATTTTTATGTATGGTATAGGTCAAAATTAGCTCTTTGCACATGGATATTTAATCAATTCAACATTATTTATTGAAAAAAATTATTTCTCACTGTTCTAAAGTTCTATATGTTGATCTACATGTGGAACTATTTCTGGAGTCTATACTTTTGCAAGAACTATTTCACAGCAATATCACCATCAAAATTAATGAAGTATGATAATGTTTTGATTTCAGTAATGGAAGTTGTCCATTTCTTCCTCTAATTCTTCAAGATTGACCTGATTATTCCTGGCCTTTTGCAATTCTATATAAATTTTAAAATCACTGCGTCAATTCCTCCTCTCCCTCCCTAAATTGCTGGTTTTGTTTGAGTTATGTTAAAACCATATATTACTTTGTGAATAATTGTATCTTTAAAATATGGACCCTTTCTATTTTATAGTATGTTATATGCTCTCATTTATTGTGTTTCCTTTGCTTTCTTTCAATTATATTTGAAGTTGGCTTTGTAACTCTATTGTTTATTTTTTTATAGAAATTCAACTTTATTTGATAATATTTGTTGTAATTTATATATTTATTTTTTAATTATTTCTGATGTATAGGAACACAATCGCTTTTTTAATATATTGATTTTATATCCAGCAACATTGTATCTAGCAACATATTATTTCTACCAGTTTTTCAGTGGGTACTTTTGGATTTTCTGGGTTCTTAATTATGTTATTTGGAATAATGACAATTGTATTTTTTCTTTCTTTCCAATACTTACACATTTATAGATTTATCGAGGTATAGTTAATAATGAACTTCACAGATTTAAAGTGTACAATTTGATGAATTGACACATGTGTAGTCATAAAACTATCGCAATGAAGTATAATAAACATATTCATCAATCTACAAAATTTTTTCATGTGTTTTTGATGTATTCCCCCATGCACTACGCACTAACCCCTACCCATTCCTAGGCAACCAATATTCTGCTTTATGTTACTACACATTTGTTTGTTTTCTAGAATTTTATATAAATAAATTACATAGTATATAATATTTTTATCTAAATTATTTCACTCAATATATTATTTTGTAATTCATTAATGTTGCATGTATCAATAGTTTGTTCTCGTTCATTGCTTTGCTGATGTGTATTCTATATATATATTTATTTATCCATCTGTTGACTGATGGATACTTGGGTTATTTTTAGGTTTCGGCTCTTACAAATAAAGGTACTATAAGCATTGGTATACAAGGTATACCAATGTAGATATATGCTTTTCCCCCCTAAATACCTAAGAGTTAAATAAGTAGATTATATAGTTATATTTTTAAAGTTTTAAGAAACTGCCATACTGTTTTTCTCAGTAGGTATATCATTTTACATGGTGTATTCTGTGTTCTTGCAAGAATTATCTGATAAATTTTAATTAAGTCAAGTCAGTTGATAGTGCTCTTCAAATCTTTTACCCATTTACTGATATCCCGGGTTCTTCTTCTATGTTATTAAAAGAGCATTGTTGAAATCTTCAACTATTTGTAAATTTGACTATTTCTCCTCTCCATCTGTGCATTTTTGCTTTATATATTTTGAATCTCTGAAAATCTTGCTAATTAGTAATCTAGTAATATAGCCATTGCAGCCTTCTTTTAATTAGTATTAGCATAGCATATATTTAAAGTTTCTTATAGGTAGTATTGTATGTGGTAAATGTCATAATACATGTTATTACTTTTACTTTAAATAATTCACTATATTAAAAAAAATTTTACTAATAAAAATGATTTTTTATATTTATCTATATATCTATCTATATCTATAGATAAATAGATAGATAGATAAATAGATAGACGGACAGACACACACACACACACAAATTTGGTGCTTTTTATTCAGTTGTATAGATGCAGTTTTTTATCTGGCACCATTTTTCTTCTGCCTATAGGACTTCTATTATCATTTGCTGTGGTGGAGGTCTCACCTTGTTTGTTTCCTCTTTCTCACAGATCACTGTCTTCCACTGCCCAATAATCATTGTTTGAAAAATGTAGTTTCACACATTTTGCTAGAAGCAGAATTCTAGTGTTTATTTTGATTCACTTCCCTGCCTCATTTCACAGCTAAGCAAGAATCTCATACTGGATTCAATTTGTTTACTGAGTATAAGAAGTTTAACAGCAAAGTTTGTAGTCTTTTTCCTATTTTTTAAGGAAAAACTTTAGATATTTCACTACTAAGTATAATTTTTGTTGGAGGATTTCATGATGCTCTGAGTTTAATGTAGTTTCTTCTATTCGTAGTTTTATCATGAATGTGTCTTAACTTTTCTTAGATGCTTTTTGTGCATCTATTTATTTGGTAATAAAGATTTTGCTCTATTATTCCATTAGTGGAGTGAATTGCATTGACTGTTGAATGTTAAAACAATCTTACATTTCTAGACTATATTCTACTTGGTCCTGATATAGTATTCTTTCACATTTAATTAGTTTTCATCACCAATATTGTATTTAAATATTTTTGCAGCTAAATTAATAAAAGAGAATGGCCAGTGATTTTCCTTTCCTATAATGTTCTTGTCGGACTTTGTAGTAAAGATTTTGCTAACTATTGAAAATAAATTTTTCTATTCTCTGAAAGAGTTTTCATAATATTAGTGCAATATCTTTCTTATGTATATTATAGATTTCACCAATAAAATAATCTGGGTCTATACTTTCTTTGAGAATGTTTTCATATAAATATTAAATGATTTCAGTAGCTATGAGAATTTCTGATTTTCTGTTTCATCTTGTTTTCATTTTGGGTAAGTTTATTTTTAACTTAAAATTGTGTATTTCTCTAAATTTTCATATTTATGGCATAAGGTTTTTAAAAATAATTTTTTCAATTATGTTTTTATTATCTATAGAATATGTAGTAATATTCACCTTTACTGAAATTCCTAAAACTTGTAATTTGCATTTCTTTGAATTTCTTGACAGATAAATTTATCAGATTAATTGTTAGTATTTTTTTAAAAGTAATATTTGGCTTTGTTGGTTTTCTGTATTTTATAGTTGCCAGCTAGTCATTAATTTCTATTCTCATATTTATTATTTCCTTCTTTCTATATTGACTTCATTTAATTTGCTTTTCTGACTACTTGAGATGGAATCTTAGAGATGCCTTGGTCAAATCCTCTTATATTCCCTTCACCAGGGCTGAGAAGAAAATGTTCTTTGTTGCTAACGGTGTGTAGCTGTAGCCACCTCAGAGGATTACCCTCAGGATACTGAAACCCCTTCATCCATGTAGAGATTCATAAGTGCCCAGGAGCTTAAATCACACTTTTATGGCACACAGATTCCTTCAAATACCTTTCGCCAGTGCCATTGAATCTCTTACTTTCTGGCCTGTAGTTGAGAACCTTCTTCAGAGAATTGCCTTTGGAATACTTGAGCAGCCTTAATTACTTGGAGAGCTTAAAGTGCCTAGAAGTTTACATCTTCCTGGAAAAGAGAACAGTCAATTATGATTCAGAGGTCCAAAAGCCGCTTCTCTTGCTTCCAGAAGAGATTCACACTGAGATGCAATTTTAGCTCTAGAATTCCCCCACAGGATCAGATTGAGGCTAGTCTTTAGGTGAAATCACAAATTTCTTGGGGTTTTCCTGTTTTTGTTTTATTATATTTCAGCAAAGTTCTTCCTCCACTTTCTTATTAGTTTCCGTGTGGAGCAGGGTCCCCAACCCCAGGGCCGCGTACTGGTCCATGGCCTCTCAGGAACCTGGCCTCACAGCAGGGGGCGAACAATAAGTAAATGAGCAAAACTTCATCTGTATTTGCTGCCATTCCCCAGTGCTAGCATCATTGACTCAGCTCTGCCTTAGATCATCAGCCACTGGATTCTCATAGGAGCATCGGACCCTGGTGCCAACAAGGTTGGGGACCATATCTGAAACATTTCCCAATAAACCTAGGACTTAGAGAATGCTCCTGGGAGAAACAAGCTTAAGACATAATACACATTTTTCTCTTAGTACTGTTTAATCTGGGTAACATTAATTTAACATATATCTTATTTTTATTATCATTTAACTCAAAATGTTTTCTAATGTCTATTATAATTACATCTGGATTATTTAGAAGCATGTTACTTAATTTCTAAATACCTAGGAATTTTCATGCTATCTCTTGGCCATTGATTTATAGATTATTCCCACTGTGGTTAGAAAAAAAATTCTGTATATTTTATTCCTTGAAATTTATTGAGAATATGATGTGTTCCATATATACTCTTTTTAACTTTGTATGTAATACTCTGTGTGCTATATATGTTCATGAGCACATGTTTGTTAATCATATTATTCAAATCTTCTATATCATATTGATTTTTTTGTCTGCTTACATGAGTTCCTGAGAAATGTGTTCAGAATCCTTATAGATTTATTTATTTGAATCTGTCAATTCTTTCTATATAACAGGACAGTAATATTAGATGAAATAAAATTTATAATTGCCATGTAATTTATCTTGTTAGATAGATCCTTTAATTATTGCAAAATGTGTTATCTTAAGTAATGCTGTTTATCTAGAAGTCTTTGATAATAATGTGACTACCCAAAATTTTTTATTTGTTTTTATATGGAATATTTTTTTTCACTCTTTCACTTTTCACTTTTAGGTATCCTTATACTTAAGATGTTTCTTTTATAAACAGCATGAGTTAAATTTTATTTTTATATTTATTCTAGAAATCTTTATTTAGAAAAACTTTTTTTAATGTGGTTATCTAATTCTAGTCTTTCATTATCTTTGAGCTATTTTATAGCTCTGTAAATGTATAGACATGCAAATTAAGTCTGGTTTGGTGGAGGGTCAATTGTCTTCCCGCCCATCCTGTGGAAAATGTTTTGCTAGTATATATACATATTCATTTCTTTCATAATTTACACATGTATCTGTTCTTAGGATTCTGTTTTTAACTGACTATAACATATACCAGATTTACTCATGAGTATGAGTTAAATAAACTCTTTAATAAATGTTTATTTTTATTTTTATAAGAGTCATGAATTAATTTGTTATGAGAATTACCTATCATTGTCTTCAAATTTAAGTAGTTAGACCATTTGTATTTAATGTAATTTCTGTTTAAGTTTACATCAAACATCTTATAAATGTTTATTTCTCCCACTTATTTTTCTTTCATTTTTAATTGGTTATTTTTACCACCTTCTAACTCTCATTCACTTGTTAACTATGCATTTATAATTTCTTTGTGAATATCTGTAGATATTATAACATGTTTTCTATTTTTTTCTCTTCCCTGACAATGGTAGTTTTTACAACTTTATATCCCTTTACTTCTCTCCCACCTTGTATATACTGTAGTATATACATCTATTTAAAACTCTAAGCAATATATATTGGTGTTATATAAAACATCTATTTGGATTTCCCCATATATTTATTTTTTCATGCTTCTTTATTTCTGTATTCCTATGTTTTTAAAAGTAATCTTTCTTCTTCCTAAAAATTTTTTTCTTTTTTAGTGCCTATCTGCTGATAAAGAAGTCTCCACATTGTTGTTAGTTTGGAAAAGCCTTTACTTTGCCTTTATTCTTGAAGGATATTTTTACTAGATATAGAATTCTACATTGGCAGTTTCTCTCAGCTCTTTAAAGATGTATTTCACTGTCTTATTTTTTCTTTTATTTCTGTCAAAAATAAGCTCTCTTATTGTTCTTTCATTGAAAGTAATGCTTTCCCCCTAGCTGCTTTTAAGATAACAGTTTGACAGGGATATACAGAAGTATGATATTTTATATTTACCCTGCTTGAGTTTTCAAAGAAATTCTTGAATTTGTGTCTTAATATCTGTATTGCTCAGGATTCTCCAGGACAAATAGACTGTGTATGTATAAATCTCTATATGCATATATAATGAATTTGGATCATGCTACAATTATGGAAGCTAAGAAGTTCCAAGAACTGTAGTTGACTAGCTGTAGACCCAGGAGAGATAACATGTGGTTCCAGGGTGAGTTCAAAGGCCTGAGAACTAGGAGAGTTGATGATGTAAATTCCAGTCTGAAAGCTTGCATACTCAAGAGCCAAGAGGAATCAATGTTTCAGACTGAGTTTGAAGCCCAACAGAGATCAATAATATCTCAACACAAGCAGTCAGGCAGGAGGAGATTCTCCTTATTAAGCCTTTTTTGTTCTATTCAGGCCTTCCATTGACTGGATAAGGTCCATCCACAATTGGGAAGGCAATCTGCTTTACTCAGTATACTAATTCAAATGTTAATATTATCCAGAAACACTTTCACAGACATACTCAGAATAATGTTTGACCAATGTCTTGGTACTCTGTGTCCCAGAGAAGTTAATTTCTGGAATATTTCAATCTCAGTAATTTTAAAGTCATGTATCATTAACTCCAAATGTAGATTACCTGGTTGATTGTTTTTGTAATTTTTCTTTTAATTTTTTTGTTATTGTCCTTCTGGCATTCTTGATATTTTTATTTTTATTATGTTACTTCCTATGTACAAGAAAAACAAAAAATTAACGGAGGTTTTTTTCTGATATAACCTCTCTTTAAAAACAAACAAACCAGTACACCAGTAAACCAGTAAAAGATGACCTTCTTTCAGTTCAAAACTGAGCTAGTTTGAAGTTGTTTTTCAGTCCTTAGTAAGTTCACTCTTCTTCTTAGGTGTTATACCTCCGGGTTTCTAAATGTACATCTTGAGTGTTAATCCAGGATTCTTTCATATGCCACAATCTCTCATATTTGTCTCATTAGCCTGTGAGACTGTCAAAACTCTGTTCAGTTTCTTATTCAAAAGTGCCTCTTTTTGGTCAACATTTTGGCTTCATAGCTCTGCATGACATGAATTGGCTTTTTTTTTTTTTTTGGCAAATAATTTTAAAAGAAAAAGAATAGACTGTCAGGTTTATTTCAGTTTAGTTCCCTTCTTACACTGGCTCCCTTACTAGTTCTCTGATGTAGGTCAGATTCCCCCCACCCCCATCTTTCCTAGTTGTTCTCAGTGGTAAAGCTGTTCCACAAAAAGCTATTTTACCATTATTGGAAATAAAATTTCTCCAAATCTCTATTCTCTTCCCCCACATCCACTTTCATTGTACTTTCATTGTTTAGAAAAGCACATCTCCTATGATTCCAGTATTTGCCTCATTTGTCTTCCCTTGGATCAACAAGCATAAATCCTTAGCCTGAAATATGTCAACAGTGAAAATCAAAAATGTAAACACCATCTTTTGTGTACTTTGTTTTGAGTATTGAGTTGAACCTTTTAGATCTCAGAAATGCATTGTTAAGGACACAACTTACTAAACAAGGACCTCATTATAATTCTGCACTTACAGATGTTCTGCTTTAAACTTGAAATCTAACCATAATACAGATGTTCATGCAATTTTCTCAAAGACACATGTTGAATTGTAAAAATTATTAAGAAAGTAGAGGAAGAGTATAAATACTATATTGTATATTTCAGAAAGTGCCTCAGCTTTGGGCTGAGACATAGAAGTACTCAGATCCAAGCTTGACCACTTACTATCTACTTGACTTAGGACTTACTAGCTTTATTTCTCAGTTTATTTTTCTATTAAATCAGTTTTTAATATTTATATACTATGAGGTTTTTATAAATTTAAATGAAATAATATGTATAAAATGTCTAATTCAAAATCTGCTAAAATGAATGCACTCAATCATGTTAGTTATTCATAGTTTTTTTTTAAAAAAAACAGTTTACAATGCTAAGTAAAATTCTAAAAATTAGAATTATGCTGGAATCTAGGTTTTGAAATTATAAAAGAATAGATTATTTAAGTTGAATATCTATTTTTAAGATGAAAAACTTTTACATATAAAACAAAATATATTAGATAAGAGAAATGATTTGATCTTCAAAATAATTCCTTTACAAAAAAAATATTAAATAAAGTTCTTACTGTAGACCCTTTGTACTTAAATGCTAGATTAACTGCTAAATGTAATAGAGTCATGAAATCACAAAAAAAAGTAGGAATAATTCAAAGTAAACCTTTAAATGGTTATGAAACTTTAAAATCTATTCCATTAAGTACTATAAAAACTTGCATATTTAGGTATAACTTGTTTTGAAGTTGTTTTCAGAAAATCCTGACAATCTAGAATTGTAAGAGATTTTATTTAAAAGATAAGAATGATCACATCTAGAAAGAGTAAATAACTTTTCAAGATTACACACAGAAAAGGGACAGGAAATACCAGATTAAATCCTGTGCTGAATACCTTGGATTTATCTCCGCAGTTGCACTCTCCATTCTTCCACTCTGCACTGTGGTCTGAAAGGCTTCTGATTGGCTTTATCCAATGGATGGCACTATCAGGAGATTAGAGGGAAGCAGGAGAGTGAGGTCAGAGCATATAATCCTCCTACTGCCTCCCCCTGGAGTTACACTGAGCTGGGCTGACACTATTTCTTGCTGAAGGTTATATTTTCTTTCAGTCAGTCCTTACCTCATAGCTGTTAAAAGCTATTGTGATAAGCCACAAGGTACTGCACTATCCTTTGTGGTTTACCTGTGCTCTGCCCTTTATTAAGCATTCCTTAAATTACTCAATTGTAAATGCCATTTTTTTCTTTTCTGCCTGCACTCTGATACCCACAGAAACTCTATCTTTAACTGAGCTCAGAAATTTTTGTTTCATTAGCCAACATTTTTCTCCTTTTGAATATGATAAGATGTTGCTGTCTGGAAAGTTATTGATGTACTATATACAGATTACATAAAATGACCCAATTCCCAAGTATGTTTACAAGGCCAATCATTCGTTCACAAAGTCACACATTCATATCTTTATTTCTTAACATGTAGTTTTAATTGTAAAAGTAAATTTATGTAAATAAATACTTTAGGGTAATAATAACAGAACACCAAATATTTTCAAAACTTTCAGAAAAACAATGTCTCCAAAACAGTTCAATGAAATGCTATTGCCAACAGATTTATATTACATTACTTATTAGTTTATATGTTTATTTATTTTCCTATTTGTAATCAAAAAGTTCTTTAACACATTGGGGAAAATTACAGAGAAAAACGCATTAATAACACAAATAAGAGTTACTAGGTGCCAAGCACATTAATTGACAGTAGAGAAAATAAGTATAGTTACCTGCCAGGACTACCTTTCCCCATCTCCAATTTCACCACTTTTTAAAAGAAATATTGTAAGTTACATTCTCCCCAGTACTTAGTCATCCTCTGGTGAAAAACTTAGCTGTTTATAGAGTCAGTTTTTATGACTGTGGCTGTACATTTACCAGCTTAAAAATAGTGTTCTATTTACTCTCTGTTTTGAAGCTGGGAGTCTTTTAGTTTATGAACACATAATGACTCTTTAGTGGTTCAGAAGAGAAAGTCTATCTAACATAGGCCCGGTGTCTAATATTACCAATGATTAAAAAAAAAAAAAAACCCTGCATATTTCAAAACAGTTTAGAAAAGTTTTGCATCCCAGAATGAAACTTATGAATAATCTGTTAGATACATAGAATTCAAGTTCAGAATATTGTGAAATGGTTTAGGTGAGTCATAACTAATAATTTTTCCTTTACTCATCAATAATTTCTACATGTTATTTCACCTTCATTGCATTCAGGTATTGAAGCCATAGTTAAATTTGTCTTCTATTGATATCTTGAGATAATTTGCCAACCAGAAATGAAAATCTAAGATTAAAGTCTTTAACATTATTTTATCTTAACCCAAGATCAGTGGGAAAAAATCATTCTATATTGTTATATTTTATTAAGCACATTAAAGCAAGTTCAATGCTCTTGCTAAATTCACTTTTCTAAAATAGACATGTTACTTAGCAAAGATTAATCTGATATTCAATCTTAAAATGGCCAAATTGTCTGGACTGTGGCCTCATTTTCTATCAAAATCTAAGAGTTAATATGTTGATTTCCATAAGTCAAATATGTTCTTAAAATGTATATTTAAATATTTTAATATGACATGAAATAGCACTAAAAATGTAACATATGCGATACATGGATAAATTTTACTCTCTTTTGTATTATGAAACACAGACTTACTAGATTTTAACAAAGGCTTTATGTATTAGAAACAAGATTTATACTTATGTTATGCATTTCAATTTTTAAAAATTATAGTAACTTTTTAAATGAAAAAAAAATACTCATGATTCCAATTTATCAGAAATCATTATATTTAACATATTTTTTAGCATGTAACCAAAATTCCTTTCAATAAAATTTTTTTGAGAATTACATTCTTTCTTTGAATTATTTTCTAATTACTCAAAGTATAACTTGTGTTAAAAATTGTATCAGCCTTTGAAAGACAGGTAGCAACCTTTAGAATCTTAAATTAACTGACAAAAATGTACATTATTGCATGATGAACAATTCTTATGTTTTAGAATTGCATATGTTTTGCATGTTAGTTTTCTTGGGACCCACCAGTAAGATTAACCAATATGGCCCTACACTCACTGATTTTACAACCAGATATACTCAATAATGTTATGTGCTTGGTTCAGATTCTTTTAATTACAAAGACAAAAAATCTACTCTAGTTCAGGGAAAGAAAGCACTATTGTAAGCTTACATGTGGAAAAGATCTAGAAGTAGAATGAAAAGCATCATGAAAAGAGGCAACTCCAGGGACCAGATTCTTTTTCATTCTCTCTCATATACTAAATGATCTTTTTTTTTTATTTCTATTTTTCTTTGCATATTTTTCTACTCTTCTCTCAATTCACTTACTGCCAATTCACTTACTCAGCTTACTCATACTTTATGGCAGTTCAAATATTTAACTTGAAGATTTGTTTATTCAATTTATTCAATTTGAAAAGCAAATATTTACTAGGCATGAACTACGTTCTAGGTATAGATGACTTTATTTTGCCATGGCTCCAATTCTGTTTTATTTTCTGTCAGTTTCTTTCCTCCTAATATGGCTCTTATACAAACCTATTATATGCTTTTTTATGTTTCCAAATTTAAGTTCTCCAAAAAGCAAATGACTCTCAATGACAGAAGTTATAAATTCTGGCACAAAGGTCATTTTAACTCTTTAGATCTATTTTGTTTTAAGCACATACACTGTTTAAGAATTTTTTTTAAATCGAATGAACTCCTACAATTAAAAATCAGGAAACTTTTACCAAAAAAAAATTCTAATTTCTGCAATATCTTGAAAAACATCTAAAGTTCTGGCAGCACCAGGCTTTGGTGTTTGTTTGTTTTATAAACAATTATTTTGAACTGATTACCTATAGTCTCCAGGTTGCCACCACTCCCAATGGTGTCCCACACTATCCTGAGATTCTTTTGTCTGTGGGCACTGGTTTATTTTAGAGGAGAGCCCCTAGGCAGCAGAAAGTGAGCTACTTATTACTGTGGTCTCCTTCAATCTTTTACATTATCTGCCTGGCCTCTGGGAGCTTTCTGAGTCCTATGGCCTGAGTTTGTCCCAGCACACTAAGTATATCATAACACAGCAGTTAGCCTGTGATTGGGTGCCCCTGGAATAAAGCGCACTCTCCTGATTCAGGAAGTGAAGGTGGCATTAGTACAGAAAATACATGTGGTCTATCTTACACTTTTTTGCTTTACGATGGTGTGAAAGTGATAAGATTTCAGTAGAAATCATATATTGGATTTTGAATTTTGATCTTTTCTAAGGCTAGCAATATGCAGTATGATACTCTCTCATTCTCTCATGATGCTGGGCAGCAGGAGCGAGGTGATTTTGCCCAACTGTAGGCTAATATAAGTGTTCTGAGCATGTTTAAGTTAAGTTGGTTAGGTTAAGCTATAATGTTAGGTAGGTTGGTGTATTAAATGCATTTTTAACTTACAATATTTTCATCTTACAATGGGTTAATCAAGATGTAACCTCACTGTAAGTTGAGGAGCACCACGATAACTACCTAATTAACAGAATCTAAAGGCGATGCAATTTCTCTTGTAAAAGTGTGAGGACGGGCAGGACAATATAATAATCTATATAATGAAAACACATTGAATACGATTAAATAGAAAAAATTCCATCAAAAGAAGATGTAACAACTTTTACCAGTAACATGGCTCAGAAATTAAACAACCCCTTTCAGAATAATAACTGAAGCCTGAAGGGTACAACTATCCAATAGCACACACAGTAAAGGAATACATGAAGTGGAAAGCTTGGTGGGACTGAGCCCCTGAGCTCTCACCATATTTTCAGAGCTGCCAAAATAAAAGCCCCTAAAAATGTTTCTCCATGGAAAGTTGATTTTTATAGTCTCTGCTTCTAGTCTTCTAACAAAGAGGTTGGCAAACTACAACTCATGGCCCAAATCCGGCCTGCTGCCTGTGTTTATAAAGAAAGTTTAGTTGGAACACAGCCATGACCATTTGTTTACTATTGTCTGTGGCTGCTTTCACACTACAATTTCAGAGCTGAGTAACAGCAAAGAGACTGTCTGGCCCACAGAGCCTAAAATATTTACTATCTGACTCATCACAGAAAAGTTTGCCTATCCCTGTTCCCAAGACATAGCTAGATACCCAAAATATACTACAAAGTGGTCATTCTAATGCATCTTCTCCTTCTACCCAATCTAAATTCTGCTTCAGTTTAATTTAATTCCTTCATTTGGCCTTGGTCAAAATGAAGAACTACAATATGATACCATCAACAATATTTATTCACCCTGAAATCTGTTAGCAAATAATCAACTGTGTCTGTCTGTAACTAAAACTCTCAAGTTTTATTTTTTGCTAATCATACTCCCTGGATAAGCATTTGAATCAAAATAAAGTTCTTTCATAACTACTTACCTAATTCTCTAAACAACTTAAATCTCATAAAAACTCTATTTATTTTTAAACTTGTTTTGATCATGACAGAATTGACTTATTAAGACTCTTATACTAAAAAAATAAAATTTTATTTTATACCTTGATGGGTCACATTACCAAAACCATTTGTAATTTACTATAAATAATATATCTTTTAGAAATAATTTTTAGTAATGCCTGTTGTGATAGTTCTTATCTTTACTAGTTTCTTCTATGTCATCACCTTTTTGTCCGTGAATATGTATTATGATACAGACATTCACCTAGAGTCAGATTGTATTAGCATTAATGGAACAGTAGGTTCAATTTGTGCTAGCATAGGCTTTTAATATATACTCTGTTAGAAACAGTCCCAATGATTACCCCCCCAAATATATAATTCTCTTCTTTTATTAACTTCGAAAAATTAATTACTTAAAATGAAAATAGAAATAAAATGTTTTTCTTTATTTCATCAATAACCAGCCAGAAAGTAAATTGGAAAATTACATCTGGCATACAAACAGCAAAGTGAAAAATACCTCATAATTATCTAGAAATACATAATGTGAATATAGAAATATAACCATAAATTATTTTAAAAGACTTAAAAGAACTCAATAAATGTAGATGTGATGGTTAATTTTATGTGTCAACTTGTCTGGCTCATGGGGCACCCAGACATGTGGTATTATTCTGGATGTTTGGAATGAGATTACCATGTAAATATGCTGACTAGAGCAGATTGCATTCTGTAATCTAAGTGGGCCTCATATAATCAGTTGAAGTGGTAAATAGAACAAAAAGGGTAATACCCGCCCTGAGTAAGAGAGAATTCTTCTGCACTAATATAGACTGAAACAGTGGCCTCCCTGGGTCTCGAGCCTGCCAGTCTTTAGACAAGAACATTGGCTTTCTGGGTCTTTGGTTTGCCAATTCAGCCTGCAGATGGTGGGACTTGCCAAAGCTCAAAATCATACATAATTATATAGAAATACCCATTCTATTGGATCTGTTTATCTGAAGAACCTTGACTAATACAGAGGAGAAATGCTTTGTTTCAGTTATTAGTCAGAGTCCAGTCAGAAAAAAACAAACAAATAAAAACAGTCGAAATAGAGAGGTATAAAGCTTTTAACGAGGTGACTGAAAAAATAAAAATTTACAGAATAACAGAGTGAGAAATTTTGGAAGCTGTTATGACCATTAGGGTTGACGAAACAAAGGGGAAAAGTTGGATTTATTAAAACCTTGAAATTTGAGGAGAAAGTCTCTCAGAGCTGAAACTCAGACCTGTTAGAAGGGGGCACTGGCAGTTGGCGCTGGAGTCTCTGAGGGGCCATGTTGAGACCGGTTGTGTGAAGGTTGGAAAATCTGCAAAATGGGTACAGCTGCTGCTACAAGAAGGAATTGCTACTGCCAGTGCAGAGAAATGTTGCTAGGGAGATGCTCACAATAACAGAAGCCTACCTAAAACGACAGGAAGCTGATGAGAAGGAGCTAATCGCCAGACCTTTTCTTACCTTGAAGCCTACCTCTAGGACTCTCTAGTGGCAGAGCATGACACAGAGCCACTGGTAAAGAGAAAACATGGCTTGCATAACCCAAATTTTAGCATCACAAAGCAATATGTAGAAAAGTGGGGTTGAGACTGAGAGACAACAGCATAGTAAATGATATAGCAGATATTCATTTTTCCCAAGTACATTGATAGATATAAATGAACTGGGTGGTGGGTGATTAAAAATATTTTTAAGTTCAACTGTAATTATAAAAACCAGGCAAAAGTCATCAACAAATATAATAAAGTAGTTTTACACTATAAATATGAAAAGGCATGATAAATGATAATACTTTGACTCATATCAGGGATATAGTATAAATTAATTAAATAAAACAATTTGAGATAAAGACTGTATGTCTTTGAATTTATAATAATTTATACATGATGCTAGGAAGAAATTTGAGACCTTTTTATATATCACACTTAAAACCAAATTCATTTTTATTTGAATTAAAATTTTAAGTATATAAAATGAAGATACTAAAAAGTAGAGGAGTAATGGTTATTATTTACTCAATTTTAAGGTATAGAAAGAATGTATAAGCATACAAAGAAAGGAAAACAACAAAGGAAGAATTGCACTTACTTCTATGTATAACTTCTATAAACAAAGTCATTACATCCAAATGAAAAGAATAATGATACCTAGGAACAATTTTGCAAAGTTGTACAGAACAAGAGCTACAGTTCTTGGCATCCAAAAAAAATTACAAATAAATAAAAACATTTCTTGCTAGAAAAAAATGAGCAACGTATCTGAACAAATAACTGGCAAAAAAATGTGAAAAATTAATTCTGTTTAATAATTAGAGAAATGCAGATAAAATTAAAAATCTATATTTTTTGTATGAAATTGGCCAAGGCAATAATACTGGTCATACTAACGGTATTCTCAGACTCAGCTGGTAATATTAATTGGTACAGCCTGCTCAGAATATAAGATAGCAATATGTGCCATACATCTAGGAATCTAATATAAGAAAATGAGCAGAGGTATAATCAAAGTTTTGGTAAGGGTATATGGAATTTTTCTATTAAATTAATAGAAAACTGTAAATAAACTAAGTGTCTAACCATAAGAAAATTGTAATACAGCCATGTGATGAAATATTATGTTGCAATTGAAAAATAAACACGTGGCAAACTGGAAACCTTCCAAGACATGACAATAAAAAAATAAAAAGAAAATATAAAATAATGTTTTTAGATTTTAGGTAATATACAATAAATTAATAACCATTCTCTGAGAATGATGAAATGATAAGTGTTGTTTTACTTCTTAAAATATTTTTTAAAACTTGCCATTCTTAAAATCAGATTAGTAAAGCATAATTTTTCTTTTTTCATATAAGACTGTTAAAGGGAAACACTGAGTACTTGAACATCATTCTCAGGGCCAATAGATTCCCTTCTTACTCCCTCAAAACAAAATTTAGAGACCTGAGACTTCTGCAATAACAGATATATTCAGTCTTCTCTAAATATCAACTGCTAGTTCTTTAAAATTCAATAGAGTATAAGCATATTTTCTAGCAACTAGCATTTGCCAAACATTAACTATGAAATTCTATTTTCTAGGTTAAGCTATAAGTTAAATGCCATGTATATGTTTATTATTCCAAATTTAATTTTCTGATTTCTTTGTCCCTGAGCTCTAGATTCACACATTTAACTATCTACTCAGCCTCTAACCTTAGAGGTTAGATAGAGTTCACCAGTGAATATACACACACACAAAAATATTTTTCCCTCTGCCCTGTCCTATTTTCTCAGCACTCTGCATTAGCCAATTCCTCCTCCTCATTTTCTCAAGAGAGCATCTAATCATTTATGCCAAATTTTGACATTTCCTTTATCTCCAGCTCTGTCCTTAATCTATCCTGTTCTAACCCAATTATATGCTACTATTTGGGTTCAAGCTCCCGGCATCTCTCCTGTACTACTGAAATAGCCTTCTTTCTGGTTCCTTCCCTTACATTGTTGCTTACCTTCGCAATTGCTCATTTGTCACAAAATAGCTACAATGTCTATTTAAAATATTAATTAGATGATGCCATTCTCTGGTTTAAGAATCTCCAAAAATTTGTCTTAATTTTGGTTTCCCCAGAAGCAGATCTTAATAAGGATTGACGTACAAAGAATTTTATTTGACAGATGATTCCAAGGAATACTAGTAAGGGACTGGGGACATAAGATAGAAAAAAGAGAAAGCCATAAATGCATTACCAAGCAAGTTGCCACTATGAACAATTCAAGTTCTTAGCAGAATTCAGTTTCTTGTGGTTTTAGGACTAAAGTTTCCTCTAAAGTCTTTGCTGGATGTCATCTGGATACCATATTCAGTTCCTTAAGAGTATTTGCCAAGTGGTCCTTTCCACCTGCAAGCCAGTAACAGTACATTAAATCACTCTGGACTTCTCTTCTGTCATCACCCAGAGAAAATTGGGTACTTTTCAGAGTTCATCCAGATAATCACCCTATCTTAAAATCAACTGCAAAAATTCCTTTATAATAAAATCCAGATTATTGTTTGATTGAATAACTAGGATAAGGCCTGGGATTCTTGGGGACCTATCTTAGAAATCTGCCTACCATACTATCCTAATGTTCTAGCAATCTACCAGCTTGTCCATAATATGGTATAAGGCTGGAGTAGTGGTTTCCATGGTCATATTCCCATTGTCATACCTCTTTCAAATAAATTTTAAAAAGTTAATTCCTTGGTCTAAGGCAGTATTATGCTGAATTCCATCTTGATAATTCAAGTTGAATTGATTTCAAGTGAACTCTTGAATAGTAGTATTAGATGAGGTACTGTTGGTATGAAAGGTAAATCTACACCAATAATATGTATTCGTCTAAATAATGATGAATTGATGCCTCTGCATAGATGGAAGAGGTCTGGTATGACAACTTGTTCAAAATTGCCTGTTAATCGCCTAGAAGAATGGGGGCTCTGAGCTTTTTTCTAAGACTAGTTAGATGTTTAGCAACAACAGTAGCTAGATCAGCCTTGGATGCATGCATATTCTTCATCCTTGCTCCCAGGCCCTTTCTACTTTGGGCTCCTTCTGCAAGCAGTGGAGTGGTTGAGGGCATAAGCTAACTGATCTCCATAGGATAATCATCCTATCCACTGATTATTCAGAATGGAAGATGTCCCTGGTAGTCACTAAGGTGACACAAAATGATTCACACATTTTTGTGCTCATTCCCTTAGATCTATCTATATGCTCCTTTCCCAGACCTCATTGCTTTAGATCGTCAAGGTTTACTTCTTCCATTTAACCAAACTATTTGTCACTCATTCGAAATCTGTGTATATCCTTAATTTCAACCACTTTTCCCTCCCCTCTAAATTGATGACTAGATAAGTCCTGCTCAAAGTTCTGTTCATTGGAAGAATTTCTCCCTTGCCACTGTATGTCAGAAACACCCTTACCTGTAGCTGTAGTGTATCAGTTATCCATTTTAAACTTTTAGCATGATAACAAGACCATCTATCTTCTTTTAAAACAGCTTTATTAGATATAAAGCACACATCATGCAATGCACCATTTAAAGTATACAATGCAATGGTTTTTAGTATACTCACAAAATTGTGCTTTTGTCATTATAATCCATTTTAGAACATTTTCATCACCTCCCAAACTTTCTATTTCTCTCAGTTCTAGGCAATTGCTAATTTGCTTATTGTCTCTGCAGATTTGCCCACTCTGGACATTTCACATAAATAGAACCATACAAAATATAATCCCTTATAACTGGCTTCTTTCACTTAGCATAATGTTTTTAAGATTCATATATGAAAATTATATAATTGTATTAACCAATGTTACCCCAATAAACTTAAGTTAAAATTTAAAAAAAATCTATGTTGCAGCATGTATCATAATTCAATTTGTTTTTATGGTTGAAAAACATCCCACTTACAGATATAACATATTTGTCATCAGTTGATGACTTTTGGGTTGTTTCTACTTTTTGTCTACTATGAGAAATAAAGCTATGAATATTCATGTTTAAATGTTTGTGTGGGGCAATCCACCTTATAACCTAGCCAGATTTTTTTCTCCATCAGATGATCCTAATAACATCCTCCATTAAACCCTATATGTAATTACACTGAAGGAGAGTCATTGGTATAACAGATGCATGTGGTTCCAAGACATCTACTTAGGACTGACTCCAAATGTGCCACTTCTCTTGTATGGGAAATTGTTGCTCTTCCTGCCAGACCTTTAAATTTGGTGGGTGAAAATAACTAGTTTATGATGGAAACTCTGCTAGCATAGACACTTAATGTTCTGTCATCAGGCATTCTCTCTACCAGGGACCAATACCATGGCAGGAAATGCTTCTTGAATAATGAAGATTGCTCTTCTGCATAATGTATGATCTTGCTCCAGAAACCAAAGACTCTGCTTTGCAAATTTCCTATTAGGTGTTGCCTGAGACTCAACATGTTGCCATTATTTATGAAGTATACTTCTAGAACTCTGGAACTTACCAGATCTTGTGGACCAAGCAAAAGACTACTTGTACCATGATCTGAATTTGTCACAAATTGTGTCTCACTGAAGACCCTATTCAAAGCTGGAAACCTTCTAAGTAGCCTGATAAATAGATTAGAGAAATATTTCTAAGTGTAGCACTAGAATGTCTCCTGGTTTCCACTGCACTTAAACTAAAAGCTGAACAATATGTGCCATGGCATGCAGATTACTTCAGGAGTTGTTTTTCCTCACTGACTTTTCTTATCACAGCTATTACCACCCCTCCTTTGCTCACTGTGACTTTCTAACTGCTTCTTGAACATGCAAAATTTGATCCATCTTCTGGACTTTGTATTCTCTGTACCTCTGATGTGAATGCTCTGTTCATGCATCTCCACAGACTGGCTCCTTCCCAAGAGTCCAGTCTCTATTCAAACACCAGCCCCACAGGTTCTGAGAGTCCTTCCCTGACAGCCTAATAGTAGTTCCTCCCTACATTCTTTCGTTAAATTACTTTCCATTCTAATTCCCTGTCACTTTTCTTTGTAGAACTTATACCTAAAATTATAATACATATTTATTTATTTACTTATTTCTCTGCATACAAATGTAAACTTCACAGAAGCACAGAGCTTGCTTCTCTGGCTTACTGGTATATATGTCTTCTGTCTAGCACACTTGCTGAATGAGTGAATGAAGTAAATAGAGGGATTGTCATGAATAGGCATTGTATAGAAAGAAACTGACATTTCAACTGAATAAATAAATGTATCGCAGGGTGTAGGATTAAAAACTTAGGTGCGAATTAGATTTTAAAAAATCTCTGGAGTGAAGTATTTTTTAATACAAAAGAATAAACCTTCAGCACATTTTAATGGAACACAATAAAAGGAATTGACACCTATAACAAAATCTTGCCTCAGGATTTTATGACAACTAACTATTTGAGGACATTTTTCTAAATGTTTCATTCTGTTGTGCAAAAAAAAAAAAGAATGGAAACATTTTTATTTCAAGACATGCAGAGTTAATAATCTAACTTAAACAGACCTTGTTATGAAGTAGCTTACAGCTATTACCTAAAAGTATTCAAGATTTGTATAGTTGGAGAGTAATGAGTATGAAGGAGTAAATCTTAGAGGTATTAAAAGTTATGACTTTCTAATTGAGAAGTTTTATTTGAATATTTTATATCCCCTAATTTGATTACTGGGCTCTACCTGAATGGAGTGAGGTGACCATACCTTCTCAATGGTTTTCCTAAATGTCCCAGACACTTTACCTAAGTTATACACACCAGGTTTATTCACAATCAGGTGGGTGTATTAACTCTAGGATGAGGGAGAGATGACTGAACAGAAAGTGTGAGCAAAACCTAAGAATTTTATTTTTTCAAAAGCTCAATATAATAGTGTCAGTAGACTAATAGTGTCCAGGACTAGTGCACAGATGACACTATTTTGTACTGTGCAGACTTTCCAAATGAACTGCATTTCCATTAAGAGATATATCAGCTAAATGGAGCCAATATGCAAGAGAATTGTCAGACTAGTGAAGGGTTTAGAAACAACAGAAGAAAGGAGTGTTTTACAAAAAGCAGGTAGAAGCTTGGGTAGGAGCATGTTAGTTCTCTTTAGTATTTAAAGAGCATGTATATATTCTTTATATATATCTATATATATATATGTATATGTATATATATATATATAAAATATATATAACTAAAAACATGTGTGTATGTGTGTATGTGTGTGTATATATACATATATATGTATATATGTGTGTGTACATATACATATATACACATGTATATGTATATCTATTATTAAAGTATCAAATGGCCCAACTGAATTTGTAGTCTTGTGAAATACATTTTGCTCATTCTGTATATGTATGTGTATGTGTGTGTGTGTGTGTGTGTGTGTGTGTGTGTGTGTACACACACACACACAATAATGAATAATATTTACAGGGAGTTGGATTGTAGTTCACTCTGTGGAGAATCTTCCTGACAAGTAGAGGTGTCTCAATATAATATGAATAGCACTGTTCAACATCTCCTCATTTTCTATAATGTTGGATTTTTCTACCTCCATCAGTTAAAAGAATGAGCAAAATGTATTTCACAAGACTACAAATTCAGTTGGGCCATTTGATACTTTAATTATAGATACACATTATATATATATATATATATATATATATATATATATATTTTATATATATATATATATGTCAAAACTAATAGAATATAGATTGGGTCCAAATATAATGGTGATTCAATATAGATTTATTAATTGTGACAAATGTACCACTGTGATGGGGGATGTTGATAATGGAGGAGGCTATGCATGAGTGAGGGCAGGAAACTTATGGGAAATCTCTGTACCTTCCACTCAATTTTGCTATGAACTTAAAATTATTCTAAAAATAGTCTTTTAAAACAACAACAAAAAAATTCAGTTAGGACAGAATTAGGGATCAAGATTAGAGTTTATAATACCTAAAAAAGAACATTTTTGAAACTGTGTGGGGAGAACATTGGCATAAAAATATCCAAGATATTGACAGAAGATAAGGGAGAAAAGGTGGTCCTGGATGATTTTATTGCTTTTTTAGATGTGCTAATGTTTTCAAAGGTGGCTGCATTGATATCGCCTATCTTATAACCTATGGCAATGAGAATGTATAGCTCCTCTAATCTAGAAGTGAAGTCTATTTCTACTATCTCCCACTTTACTCCCTGAACCTAGACTGCTTGTGACTGTTTCAAAAAATAAAATATAGAAGTGATGATCCGTTTTTCTGGGCCCAGACTTTAAGATGCCTGGCAGCGTATGTCTTCTCTTTTGCAAGACGGCTTCTATGTCACAAGGAGTTAAGATTAGCCTGCTGTTGAGAGATATATGTAGATACTGAAAGATGAAACACCACAAGGAAAGAAATAATATGAGGAAGAACCAAAGTGCCAGGTGGGAAGCCTTGAATCATCGGGCCCAGCCCTGCTACCAGATGAATGCAACTGACTGAGTGACCTAATTGAGAATAGACAGATTAGAGCATCTCTGCTGATTCTTGCCCAAATTCCTCACAGAACTATGAGAAATAAATTACTGTTGTTAAAAGCCCTTAAACTGTGGGATTACTTGTTATACATCAATGAATACCTGAAACACTAGGTGCTTATGATCTGCATATGCATTGTATCAGACTGAGATTTCCAAACACTGATGATATTTATCTTATGCACAGAATATGATTGGACCATATGGCCTCTGATTTTTTATACCCAAATACTATAGGAACTTCCTTCTACGTACTCTGCTTCTAGGAAAAAAAAAAATAAGATAACATATTTTTTCCCCATAATCCATGATAGAGATGTTATGAACTGAATGCTTGTATTCTCCCAGAATTCATATGTTGAAGCCCTAACTTCAATGTTGTGGTATTTGGAGTTGTGGCCTTTGGGAGGTTATTAAGGTTATACAGGAGCCCTCATGATGGGATTAGTGGCCTTGTAAAAAGAGGAAGATAGCTCTCTCAGAGTGTGTGTGTGTTTTCACTGAGAAAAGGCCTGGCACCTAGATCTTGGATTTACCAGCTTCTAGAATTATGAGAAATAAATTTTTACTTTCTGATTACAAAATTTACTCAAAATTGCTTGGGCATAAGATGGAAAAATTGAGAACAATTATCCAGCTGTAGTTTTTTTGATATCCTGTAAACATTTTAAAATATTCAAAATAGCTTTATACAAATATGTTATTACATCATACATTTGTTTTACCAATATGCAAACTCTTCAGTCCCAGAGAATACTAAAAAAAAATGTTTTTACACTTGTTCACTCCTCCCTACCTCCACTTCAAGAATATTATCCCACTCATTTGTAACAGAGGAATATATAGTACTTAGCTTAGAAATCTCTAAAAAGAAAATAGGTAAGAATTCAAAATTCATATGCAGACTCTAATCTAAGGAATGAAATACAGTGATGAACCCAACAAAAAATAAAATCTCTATAAAAAGTGAAGGATACAGATAAAAAGAGAAAAGGTGAGATGAAGAGGGAAAACCATTCTAAATGTTTTTATATATTTTAAACTATCGGCAATTTTGGTGAATAACACAAAAATTGAATGTAAAATTATTTAGATAATTTGGTAAGAATGAAGAAAGCCTGGAGGATCTTTTAAATTAAGTCAACAGTTCTATAAAATATCACCATTTACATAAGAAAGAGAACAGTTTGCATGCATAGGAAAAGCAGTATATATATACCTAGAAAGAAATTGTCAGTGAACTGCAGATAATATCAAAATAGGAAAAGCATTGGGTATCCTAAGCCTCTACTGCAGATAAGCAAGGAAGAGGGCAATATTAAAGGAAAAAGAATATGTATTAGTAGTTGGAGGAAAATAATCTATAGGGGTATATTCAAACAATGAGATATATTCATACAATGGAATACAACAAAACAATGAAAAAGAATAATCTATTGTATTAGCAAAATAGTCACTTAAAAGGAGCAAACAAACAACAACGGCCAAATACAGGAGTAATAAAACACATAGACAAATTTCATAGATATGTTAAGTAAAAATACAGCCAGATACACACACAAAAAAATTATGCTGTATGTATGATTCCATGTTATAGAAAGTTCAAAAACAGGTAGAACTAACCCAATGGTGACAGAAGTCAGAATAGTGATTACCTCTTGGGCATGAAAGTGTGAATAACATGGGCACAAAGGAACCTTAAGGATTGCTAGAAATGTTTTTCTTGAACTGGGTGATGGTTAAAAGATGCAAATATATGCAAATGATTATTAAACTGCAGAACTAAGAGTAATGCACTTTATATGTCGATTTAAAAAGAGATAAGATTGAAAAAATGTAGAGGCTCTGTGACAAATGTGTTAATTTTGGAAAACCCTGGTGTAAGCACTTGAAAAAAAAGACTGTTGTCCCCCAGAGCAGCCGAGCCTGTGAAACAAAAAGAGGCTTGTGTAACTGACAATTGGAAGAACCATTCTGCATATATTAAGACATCACAGACAGGGAAAACATAGTAGTTTCAATTATGAGCCCTAAATAAAAAGCCACAAGGGTAGAAGCTCCAAATTGCAGGCTTTGGATTGCAATTTATGTACTTCTCACATGGGCAACTCTATGTTGCAACTTTCAATGATGGTAGTAGCAGAGATTTACTTATTCAACAATGGTAATTCTAAGAAATTCAGAAGGAAAGCTAATAAGAACATATATGTAAAAAGTAATTACCAGGAAAAACAGAATACAAATAAGACAAAGATAAAGTTGATGAAAATAAAAGCTATAAAGACAGATAATTGCTATGATTACACTTTAAATTTGATTCAGCTTCTCAGCAGCCAGTAAACAGGGGCTAAAGCTAATCAGGTTTTTAATTCTCATTGTCAGGAAAGGAGACAACTATCAGTCTCTCAAAGGAAGTAAAAGTCTGGAATTGAAATGATGTTTAAATTCATGCTAAGTGATACCCACGGAATCCAACAATATAGTAAAGTAGAAAGATCACTGAATTGAAATAAAACCAACGTAGATTTTGATCAAGAACTCATCACTTTTCAGATGGATAATTCTAACCTCTATGAACCTTTCAGTTTTCTTATCTTTAAAATTAATAATACTGATAATAATAATAATGTAAATATGCTTGCTATATGCTGTGTGCTGAATTAATTCCATCCTCACTAAAGCCTTATTAAGGAATTTATACCCATTTTACTAATGATGAAATCAGGGCTAAGAGGGGTTGAATAACTGGACCCAATCAACATGGGGTAAAAAAAAAAGATAGTATTTTTTAGCCTACCCCTTCAAAGTGGTTATGTAAATCACCTGTGATATTTGATAAGTCTTTTTGAAAATATTCTACAATGTGAAAATTAAAATTGACATATAATTATTTTATATCTATTTATGAGAAAAGCATTTTACTAGACAAGTTGGAGTCCACAAAAATGAAATGATGTTTGCCTTGATTTAATAAAAGGTCACCACTATCTAAAACCAGTGGCCATGATAGGCCCTCATATAAGAATGTTTTTCCTTGACCCCATCCTTTCTTGTACTTTTCAAAGTATTCTGCAGATCTTTTCCACATCCTCATTATCACCTCCATATTCTTCAATTCTCTATATAACACTCCTTGTTTTCCTACTTGGTATTAATTGAAATAATGGAAGCAACTGTAAAATAACAATGATACAAGCAAGAAAAGAAAATCGATGGAATGTAAGAAATTATATTTATAGCACTTGAGATGAGAGTTAACTACAATAATTATAACTTCAATTAGATAAAATTTCTTACAATGTAATTTAGAATACTAATAATTTAATATGACTAGAGGGAATAAAGATAAAGCGAAGACAACAACTACATATAACACTTGAAAAATTTTGTTTTTCTGATGTAATTGGAGATTTTCAGGTCAAAAGAAGAAATTAATCAGCTAAGAAATATTACAGCATATTTGTATATTAAAGGGAATAATTAATTAGAAATGGAACAATTGTTAATGCAATGGAATTATTTGAGACACCAAATCATTGAATGAGAAAGAGGACATGAGATCCAGTGCCTAAATGGAGGAGTTGGTCTTTAATAAAGATAAGCCATCAATTTTAACAGTAGAGAAAGCAAACTATAAAGAAGCAATACATAATGTTGGCTGTCTTTAAAAACTGCTATTTTCTCCTTTGTTCTTTTGAACATAGTCTAAATTATGTTAAGATTTGCCTTGAATCAGTGATAACACTATAATGGACTGGGCTTAACTAATCATATTCCCTTTTTGATAACAGTTGGTGTAGGAATAGATGAATAATCCAAATATGCTCAAAGAGATACAGGAGAAAGTTTATTAAAAAGTTTAGAAAACTTTTTTTCTTTAATTAGATAGGACAGACATTAAAAGAGAAACTCCTGTTATCTATGTTTGGATGTGTTAGTTTTCACATGATGTTGGAGTTGTGGCAGCTATCTTATAATCAAGAGGATCATAGAGATGCCTTCCTGAGCTCTAATAGTTTAAGCATGGAATAACCATTCCTGAAACCACATCTCTGGTTTTCTTTAATAGGATATTAGGAAGCCTATTTTAAAACCAATTTGCTGCTTGCTAGGAAAAAGCATCTTCCCTGGTTCAATGAGCAACTGAGTGCATGTAAATGGGGTTGAACATTTTGATGATAAAAAGACTAGAATATTCTTTTCTAGTGGCTTCTATGTTATCAGTGAAGCAAGAACAGAATTACCAACTCTTCATGAAGAAAGTGAGAGTGTTTAAGATGTTAAAGAGGAAGGAAATATAACACAATCATATTGAGGAGTAGGCAAATAACTTCACTAGGGAAATACAGGACTACTTAGCACTCCTTGGTTCCTATTATTGACTATAAACTTAAAGTGCAAAACTATCAACATGGTACCACTTTTGTCCCCAGAACTGTTCAGATATTCAGGTGTATATACAGAGTAGGCAGAATGATAAGCTTAACATTTTGCCAGGCAAGTTTTGAAAACACTAGAGAAAGGCAAAAAAATTGAGGGCCCCTGTAAGAGAGTAATTAAAGTGATTGATCATGGAGGGTAGTATGGGTAAAGAGAAAATTGAGAATAAGATAAGGCAGATGACAGTGAAGAATAGATTAGGTCAAAGGTTTGGGTGTTTCAATGGAAGCAAAAGAACTGATGGAGAGGAGAAGCTAAGTTAAACTAGAAAGAGACCATGTAAATGGTCAGAGTAGACTGCTTACAAATGAGTTTTGTGAGAGGCTAAGTATTGGACACATCAATAAAATATAGTCGCATGGAATAATGATAGGCTATAGTTAGAAAGGAATGAGTTAGGTACTAAGATATTTAACAATGAAGAGAAGAACCTTGGAAATTTTATGTGACAGCAAAAGGAATAGATCTACTCTGAAATAAGGCATTCCAAATGCCTGCCTTAAAAAAAGGGAGCATAACGGAGAAATAACATGAAAGTGGTAATGAGAAATAAGGAGGGCAGTTATACCATCTCTAAGTCCTGTGGTAGTGAGATGTGGCAGAAAATATAGGCACAAATTAAGAAGGCTGCAGGGAAAAGTTAGCTAAATTTTATAAACTTCAGTTTCTCTAACTACAGAATATCACTAATATTCGGTGTCTAGAGTAGTTTGAGAATAAAAAGAGATAAAATATAAAACACAAGAAAGCTGTCAGTATTGTAGAAAAGAGTCACATCTCTGTAATTCATAATTTAAAATTCCTATCACAGTTTTAAATATAGTTTTTGGTGTTTGTATTGACTTTTACTTTGTTGTATGCTCTCTTCAGTAGACATTGAAAATCCAGTGATGTGGGTGGGGTAGCCTTTAAATCTTAAGTAAAGAATACATTTGAAAATGGTTCCAAGTTAGTAGTTTAGCCAGTCATCAATCAAAGGTATATGTAAATTTTCACTAGGAAAAAATACCCACATTTAATCTAAGGTTCAACTGAATTTTCATAAAAGAGATTAAAAAATTATGAACTCACACTTAAAGAAAAATCACAAAATGTACAAGAATACAAGATAACATGGACAAATGGAAATACTAGACAATATTATCTAAAGATCTCAAGATTGAATATTGGAATTATCAGATATTAACTTTAAAATAACAATTTATAATATATTTAAACAAATGTTATAAAATCATGAAGATATGAGCACAGAACAAGACACATTGAGAATAAACAAACTAATCTATAAAATAGTCCATGAAAGGGAATAAGATAATTTCGAACATACACAGAAATTCACAGGTATTGATCTATTTTTTACACTGGGGGACAGGCAATAAACCAGACATAAAAAGCTGAAAACCACATGATATCACTTATATGTTGGTTATAAACCTAAAAGCAATAAACTAACAGACAAACAAGCAGAGACTCATGGATTTGGACAATAGACCTAGTGGTTACCAGAGGGTGGGGAGAGGAGGCAGGGAGGCAGATAGGGTATAAAGGGTCAAATATGTGGTGAAAGAAAATCTAACTGTGGGTGGTGAATACACAATGCAATTTATATACACACACACACACACACAAATATATATATATACATATATATGTGTATGTGTGTATATATATACATATATATGTATATATATATATATATACACACATATTAATTTTATTATGGTAACATTGGTTAACAAAATCCAGTAAGTTATATATATATATTTTATATATATATATATATATATATATATACACACATACACACACACACATTTATGTATATGTTATATATGTATATAAATAACATATAACAAAATCCAGTGTTTTAGATATATAGATATAGATATAGATATAGATATAGATAGCTTACTGCTAAATTGTACACCTGAAACTTACTGGATTTTGTTAACCAGTCTTACCATAATAAAAATTAATTTTAAAAAAGTGAGTAAAAACTAAAAATAAAAAATATAAACTGAGAGATGAGAACACAGGTCTTCATTGGATCACTATTCTTTATATCTTTCATATTTTTATAAATAAATAAATAACATTAAGGCCATTCTAAGAAATACTGTATAGCCATTCAAAATGAGGAGGCAAAGATAGCTGTCTAATAGAAAATATATCTTTGACATATTTTTCAATGAGAAAAGGAACTCTGTGTAATATGTACAAGCTGATTGAATTTCTATGAAGCAAACATAAAAACTTTAGTAAGTTTATACTTATAGTTAGCACTAAATATGTGTATGTATAAATCTATCTATCTAGTTATATAAGTAAAAGGTGAGAAAATTTCTGGGAGGATATATACTAGTGTGTTATAAGTGATAACTTACAGTGAGAGAAGAGGAAGGGAATTGCTAAAGAGAAAATTTCACTTTTTACTCGTGATATTACTACATGGATTAAGCATATTTAGTAAAGATAATAATCACTCTTGTAACCATCACCCCAGTCAAGAACTTTGCCAGCCATCTAAGAAGCCCTTATACACTCTTAGTTCCAGTCTCTATCTCCTCCCTCTCCACAAAGTAACTACTCTGTTAACTTTTATGGTAATCATCAATTCATTGCTATGTGTTTCTTTATACTTTTATCACCAAGGGTACATTCTTAGGCATTGTAGCTTTGCCCAAACTTTTTTTTTTAAAACTTGGTATAATTTTAAATCCCTTTAATCCACAGGTTTCACTTCCATGCCTTTGTTCTTACAATTTATCACTTGAAGAATCTAAACCATTTGACCTATAGCATTTCACAGTCTGGAATCTGCTGATTTCATATGCATTTGAAAAATCTATATGTTCTGCCTATTTTCCAGAAATGAACAGGTAAATCCAGAG
This sequence comes from Macroglossus sobrinus, assembly GCA_004027375.1. Taxonomy (NCBI): domain Eukaryota; kingdom Metazoa; phylum Chordata; class Mammalia; order Chiroptera; family Pteropodidae; genus Macroglossus; species Macroglossus sobrinus. The sequence goes on along the minus strand of PVKZ01000090.1, from coordinate 282,064 downwards.
GGCTTACTCAGACTCATGTCCAATCCCTTTGACAAGACTACAATGGTATTGCTTTCTTTCTTAGAGAGAAATGTGACACATGGTTGCCTCTTTTTTGCTTGTGATGTTGGCAGCTGTTAAGGCTCAATGTCTAGATCCATTAATTCATTGAAGATTGCAAATTAGTAATATTCTGCTTTTATCAGTTATTACTTATTTTTAGTTGAAATGTTATTATAAAGATACACTTTTTTAATCTATTATTTAGTTACTCAGTGGTACAAAAAAAATGCTTTTCCCACCCCTATTTATATTTTTAAGAGAGTATTTGATGGATTTAAATCTATTTCAATTTGATGGATTTAAATCTATTTCAATCATTATCTTTATTGAAATACATATTATCCCGTGTTTGGCCAATGGAAGCTTCTTCGAATTGACTCCTTTTGACATAACCTAGTGATTTTTAACATTACCCTAGTATTCTTTGATAGTTTCATCACCAATTGGTATAACAAGATGTTCTAGGCTTAGCTTGGTTATTTGCTGCCCCAGATCTGCCATCATACGTTTTCAAACAGCCTTAATATTTTGATGGTAAATGGCAGGTGCTAGTGATTCTAATTGTTCTTGAGGTCATCGTTTCTGGACTCTTTGGTGGTAAAGCTAGGGGAAAATATATATATATATATATATATATATATATATATATATATATATATATATATATATGTGTGTGTGTGTGTGTGTGTGTGTGTGCGTGTGTGTGTGCGTGTGCGCGCGCGTGTGCGTGTGTGTGCACGTGTGCGTGCGCACATGCATATTTATAGAGAGACCCACATACAATATTCATATATTTATATATGCATGTGTGCATATATATATGTACACAATATTTATACATACAGGAGATAAAATCAGAAAATTTCATGATCACTTATTTTCTCACATATTAAACATACTTAAGTTTTAGAATAATAATATTAATACATTACATAGTAAAAATTCTCAAAAAAAAACATTTTGGCATATATTATTCCTATATACCCTTCCCCTTTATTTTTGATAATTTCTATATCTACTATATCTACGCAATCTGTGCATACTATATTCTCTCCCTTTTAACTCATTAGAATTCTATAAGTAATTAATGTTCTGTATTTAATGTTCATCACTACTTTTTGTGTTAATGAGGTCCCAGTCATTTTGGTTGTCTGAATGGTTGTCCTTTAGTAGATTCCTAGGACAAAGAAAAAATATTTTGAGTTTAGATATGTCAACAGCAGTTTCTCTGTGACCTTTATGTAAGAAAGCCAGTTTTGAAAGATGTAAAATTTGTGGCTCACATTTTTATTTTTTGAGTATCTTAATAAATTAATTTGATGTTGGTATAAATCATCTGTGTTGAAGTTTGATGACAATATAATTTTTCTCTTCATTATAAATTACTTGCTGTATTTTAGTATTTTATACCCTTGCTTTGATGTTTTTTCAGAGATTCCTATGATCTATATGTTGGTTTTTCTTTGCCTAGTAATAGTTCTCATTACTTAATCTAATCCTTTTGACCTTTTTCCATTTCTTTTTGATTTTTTAATTTTTCTCCTTAAATCTTCTACTTTATAATTTCACATATTATATTACATATGCTCTATTATACATTATATAATTACATATATTTATACTATATTTCATAATTTACTATTCATTTGTTCTTATGTTTAATCTAGTTTTAATTTTTAAATATATTCTTTTATATCTAAGTTTTTCCTAAGTTCTATCACTTACTTTCTAAGCTTTGCTAGTTTTTATTAAAGTTATTCCTTTTGTTTTGTAACATTTTTAATGTTTTACAGCTCATTTAAAATTAAAATTTAATTTTTTATATTGTATGAGTCTACCTTTTTGGTGTGCTTTCATTTTCTATAGATGTCATTTTGCTTTCTTTAAATTTCAATAAAATGTACGAGATTTGACATTGTACTTTTCTGTTATTCATTGTTACATGAAATCAGTTTTTTTTTTCTAGAACTTCTTTAAAGAAAAAAATGAAAGCATTTGCTTTAAACAAGTAAAAAATGCATTTTTTCCTTCACCCTTTTAAACTAGTCACTAGGTTTTTGTTTATTTTGTTTATTTATTTATTTATTTTTTGAGCCAAGGAAAGCATGCAGGTATGATCATCAGATACAGGGTTTTCCTTATAACTCTTGTCATTTCCACCCATCCTCCTTTGTTGGTAGAATCTTACTAATATCTACTTCTCAATTATCTTCATATTAACCCTAATTTCTATTCCATTGCCATGTCCCAACCCAGACATTACATTCCTACTATTTATGCCATTCTATTGGTTTAAGGATGCTAAAAAGGCTTTTGAAAAATATAGATGTTTTCTCCAACAGGTTGTACATTAGGGGGCTGGAAAATACAGCAAAAATTAATTATAATTGTCAGCTCATACTGCTATAACAAAATACCATAGGCTGTGTGGCTTAAACAACAGAAACTAATTTCTCGCAATTTGGGGGGTTGAGAAGTCCAAAGATCAAGGGCCAGTAAGGTAGGCTTCCATTATGAGGCCTCTTTGCTTAGTTTGTAGGTGGCCACCATCTCACTAGTTTTCTACATACCTTTTCTTTGTATGCACAATGGTGAGGAGAGAGAGATCTCTTTCTCTTCCTATTCTTATAAAGGCACAAATTCTATCAGATTATGATTTCATTCTTATGATTTAACAATGATTACCACTTAAAAACCCCAATGCCAAATACTATCACATTGGGAGTTAGAGCTTCAGCATATGAATTTTATGGGAACACAATTCAGTCCATGGCATTAATACAATGAAAGAAATTATCTACAATAAGACAATGAAAATATCCATCTGGATCTGACACATAGAGAAAGATGAGTTTGAGGAAGATGGAAAAGTATAATACACTTAGCTTAATAGTCCATCACTGGTCTTGAGGATGATTCTGAACTTCCACAGGCAGTCTGAATTATAGAAATTAACTTAGAAAATACAGGATGTCATCAAAACAAGAATCTCCAATTAATTATAATAAATATGAAATCTAAAATGTGTTATGGTTTGGAGCACTCAAACTCAGAAAAGTAAAGAGCATACACCCAGAAAGCAGGAGGGTAAAAATTTCCTCTACAAACATGTTAGGTCAAAAAGTATTATTTCTAATGTATTTTGTTCTCACAGTGTTACTGCAGGTAGATGCTCAGCCCTGAACTTGAGCTTCTACTTGACAGGATTCAGTAGTTTTAGAAGTAGTTTGAGCTTTTGGTTTCTGTAATGCTATGACTAAATGACATAGGCTTGCATAGGAACACGGATTTGTGAAAATTGAATAGAAATGAAAGAATGTTGAAGTTATTTCTCCTCTGCAGGATGAATACTCTAAGTTATAAAAATAACTCAGGATGTATTATTCACGGGGATAGTTCATAAAATTGGCTTGCATATTTACAGATGTTTTAAGGACTATCAACCTGAAAGTGGCTGAAAGGATTAGATGGACTCATAAACACAGCACAGTGAACAGTGCCTGGAGATTACATAGTACATCTCTTTCTCTAGTATAAGGTTTACAACAAAGTGATTGAATAGAGTGACATCTTACATATCCTGTGACTAATACTAGAATATCTAATTGTTAGTCTACAGCCATACCACCCTGAACACACCTGATCTCGACTTCAGAACAAACCAAATAAAATATCCTTAAATAAGAGATCAATGTGACTTTTATTAAAATATTTATACTGGTTAATAAAGAGAAAGTCAATAGAAACATTCAGTTTTTTTTTTTTCAACGCTGTTGTAGCTTCCAGTTACATCTGGGTTTCCTGAATAAACTCCAGGGTAATAGTACAATTATTCCATTAATGGATTCTAAAATTTTGTGAAAGGCTTGAATGCAGAGACTCTTAACTATTTATTATTTCTAAAAAACTTAAGGCCATGTGACATTTTTCCAATCATGAAAATTGTTACCAAAAATATTATCTACATAGCAAGGACAAGCCACAACAAATCCTTATATATACAAAAAAAACAAAACAAAACAAAACAAAACAAAAAAAACCATGCTGATCAGTGGTCAATTAACTGGCTGGGCATGAACATGTCACTCAACAAGATGACAAAATGACTTATACTGCTGGCAATTTTAATGAGAATCTTAGATGGTTGGTAGCAGGTAGGTGTTATAAGCAGAATGGGAAAGATGTAGGAGACCAAAAAAATAACTGAAGTCACAACAGAAGAGGACATGAAACAACTAGTACTACACATAAGTAAAAACAATAAATAAGAAAAATACACACACACACACACACACACACACACACACACACACACACACTGGGAGGAGAGGGAGAAGTAGAAGGAATGGGGGAGAGAGGGAGGGAGGGAGCTAGAGACAAGCACTAAATGGTGGAGAAATAAGTTGATAATGACAGAGAATAGCTGGTCACCTCATCAGTCAGCCTAGGCAAAATTATGCTGAGGTAACAACCAACCTAAATTATCCATGCTTGACAAAAACAAATACTTATTTCTATGACTTATGACTTAAGTCATAAGTCAACTGTAGCTTTGTTTCATTCCTTCATTCTAGGATTTAGGCTGAAGGAACGGTCCCAATATAGTACATGCCATTCCCATAGCATCCATCTTAGGAGATAAAACATACAGGATTAAACACACGCACACACTCGGTATAGAGTTTGCCTGTATGTTGTTTTATCTCTAGTTGTTCTATATCAAGTGAATTATACATATTATCATGTGATGGTAAAATTTGTTCAAAGTAAAATTTAATTGGAAATTGAATAATTTAAGTGAATGCTAAACTGTTCCCTCATCAAATATATTTTTATTTGTCCAGCGAAAAGTGAAAAGGCAATAGGAGAAAAGGCAGAGCAAATCCTGAATTGTAAGATCAAGACAAACTAGCTCTGGCTGGCACAGGGCAAGTTATGTGTTGATTTAAATCAAGAAAGGACAACACAGAACAGTACTTCTACAATTTTAGTGTGCACACAAATATCCTAAGGATCTTTTTTAAATGCAGATGCTGATTTAGTAGATAAAGGGCCTCCAATTCTTTATTTCTAACAAGCTCTTTGCAGGTAATTTGAATGCAGGAGCCCACAAACAGCCAAGTGCTAAACGATAGTAGAACCTATGTTACAATTACTCTAGAAAGACACAGTAAAATATAGAGAACATACTACTCCACCTTCTTCAATCAGCTTTGGGTCAAATATCATTGTATTTTTTATCTGCTCACAGGGATACTTCAATGGACATAGGCTGACAATAGCAAGGGATGAGGTCTTAGCAAGGTCAAATAGCAGGACTTTGTACTGCCTGTCTTCCTTGTAATTTTTCTCTACTTCATTTCAAAGGTTCTTATCTAAAGGTTTATCTGAATCCCACAGGAGTGCTAACCTCTGTTTGCAAAGGGAGATTTTTAATTCTTTTATTGCATTTCTATTGACCAAAAAGACTGTAGCTGATGGGCTCTTAAGGAAAATGCATTGAGCCTTTAATCTCTACCCATGATGGCTGGAGGTGAAATTGTATCATAGAAAATATCCTAGAGGAATCCTGTGAGGTTAAAAAAGTTGAACCAATGCGATTATGAAGGTTGATCTTCTGTAACATGTATAAAGTGAATGCTATTTTGTCAGTCCAGAGAGTGGTTTGAAAAGGACTTTAGTCAGATGACAACCTAACACTTTTCAAAAGACCAAGAGCATCACTGAGTCATTTTTTCTAACTACTCATGGAAACACAACTTACCTCTCTCCAATAGCAATTTATAGCCTAATGGCAATGCTTCTGGGCATTTTTCTCTCTCAGATGGAAACTGGGTACTAAACACTTATACTGTTAAACAAAAAAAGGTTTCTGTCTGTAGCACATCTAACAGACTTGCCATTAGTCTCTTTGTTATTGACTTCTCTTTCTCATTTGGTGATGAGGCAAGCATTAATTATGGTCCCAGTACTAGTTTTTATGTTAATGCTCATGGAATGCATTATTAAGTTTCTTTGATAATATAGATTAAATAAAATTAAAGCTTAAAACATCTTTCCATTTGTCAAAAAAATGAAACTCAAATGAAACTGCAGAAATAAATTTCATTACATCAAACATGTAGAAGATAAATTTTCTTTCTTTAATGATTTACATTTATTTGCTGAAATTATAAAATGTAGTTTTTGTTCATAATGGAAGAGCTGAGTAACTAAATTATCAGGAAAGCATGCCATTAATTTATTAATTTTTTTTTAATTTATGGCACCAAAGAAAATATTGAGAGACAACCAGGCCACTTTCACAAGTGAGCTACTACACAAAAGTCTATTAATATGCACTTCATTACATTAGAAATGGAATATACTAAAAGATGTATTTTATAGCAATATCATCTATGCTTGTTTGGAAACATGCATTGAATTTCAAACATTTTATACTGTCAAGGATGTTTTATTTAAAATTTAATATACTAAATTTATAACTTTTGATAATTACTTAATTCTAATCTTTATTTTTGTAAAAGATGATTTGCCATGACCATTGGTAAGCCAGAGCTTCAAATCATTTATTCCAATATGAGCTATTTCAGTATCACTGGATTGCTTGTGGAATATAAACATTGGAGTTTGTTGAGTTACGACAGATGTTTTATTAAGTAACGCATATTGCAGGGTCGCAGCACTAGTTATTTTTTGCTTGTGTGTGCTTGTGTGTGTGTGTGTGTGTGTGTGTGAAATACACATTGTATTAGGTAGAAAATTCTCTCTATTCTTCCCTCTCTCCTCTGTTCCAAAACTGGCCCCACATTCTCCCAATCTGTGGCATCCCAGGAGCCTGACCATGGGCAATGAGTCAAGTAGACAGTATTGATGCCATGCACTATAATGGGTCTCTTCCTGCATTAAATACTTCATCTGTATGAACTCCCCATCTGCACAGAAATGTCCTCGTTGCTAAAGTCACAAGTATGCAGGAGTTGAAGCCAATGTTTGCACTGTCTGATCTGGAATAAGAACACTCTATAGAGTGCAAGAGAGGGCTCTCTTCCTCCTTACACTCTGGTAAAATTTCTTCTGCCATTACATACCAGTCAAAGGTGGTGGAAAGAGCACGTGCTTGTTTGACAGCACTCTAACCCACAGACCCTATGATGAGTATAAAATGTGCAACATGTAGTTTAAGTAAAAAAAAAAAAAATGAATTGACTGCCTGTGGACATACTTCTCTCATCCTTGATATAGCACGTGAATTTAAGAATCTTATGAAATTGAAAGTAATCTTTAGCAACTGGTGAAAGCAAACAGACCTGATGGTTAAAATGTAAAATAATCTTTTTCCATTAGTGAATATCCACGACTGGTTCTGTTTGAACAATTAATTATAACCTCAAATTGGGTGGAATCCAAGAGGAAATTAGGCATATTTTATTTAGAAGTCATAAAACAAACTTCCAAATGTTGGTTTTTACAAGATGCCTTTTGCCCACAAAAAGCTAGAGAAAATGGGACAAAAAGATGCCTAGTTAGAGTTGTTATTTCTGAATATGTCTCTTGTTTTGGGTCCAGGAGCTTATCAGGTAATCCTTGTGATCACCGGCAGGTGTGTATCAGGTCCAGCCTCCGGTAATTCAGTTCATTGTTTCCTCCACCAAGAATAGTATTTTCAGCTTTGATGTCAGTAAACAGCACATTTTCTACTACCTCAGTCAAGAAAGATATCTATGGAATTAGCTAAATTCTATAATTTCTCCCAAATTGACTCAATTTTTCAACTAAAGTGAATAGTTTAAATAATGCAGCAGGGATTTTGTGTTTATAAGTAATAATAGTGTAAATGAATTGTCAATAGCAAGATAGTGCAGCTTTTAAAGAGGAATGAATACAAACTAACACTGTGAGAAAACAAATTTAGGCAACTCACCACCACCACCCTCATGTAAAAGCCAAACTTGCTAAGCCTGTGTAGACTTTATTTTTAATTTAAGCATCACATGTGTTTTGAAACTGTGGCAAGAACAAAATGGAAACAACTGTGCTAGAGCATTATTTTATCAATAAGGAAAATTTTCTTTACCAGAAATAAGAATGACAAATCTTTTTACTACGTTTATTATTGCTAGAACTTGTCTTATTTTTGCTTCAAAAAAATCTTAAATTTCACTTTAATACAAAATTATACTAACATACTTAACAGAATGCAGTCTCAGAAAATAAGCTAACACTCTGAATTTAAATATTTTGAACCTCAATGTGTTTAGCTTCAGGTTACTATACTAAATTACCTTTCATGGTGCTAAAAATCTTTCTGAATAACTTATGATAAACTAATTCTAAAAAAGAAAATATTTAGAAGAGACACTTTAAGAAAATTGCCAGTAAAATTTCCTAAATTAAAAAAAAATGGTAAGACACTAAATTAACTAATGTTTCAATGTTAAAATTATTTTATATAAAATTTTTTGTATTTTTAAAAATTTTACATGAGACAATTTAAAAGTTTATTAATCTAGATCTTAAGAAAGAGAAATATAGTCCTTTTATGTTGGATAATTGCTAATACCAAGATTTTAGCTCCCCATCTTCATTTCTCTGTTTCTAGACTAAAATGTAACTCAACTCTTTGTAATGACTGCTAAAACAGACACCTCATAGTAAAAAGGACAATTCTTCCACCTTCTGAAAATTTAAAGAAGTATCACAATATATGTAGCATTAATAGAATCTACTTCCTTAAAAGAGAACATTTACATACACTGTGGGAAGTTATATCCTGTGACTGCCAAATTTCCAGAGTATTCACCCATCTGTTTAACACATGTTTCTATTTTGCTTGCATTGTATATTACAGACATACATGAAATATTGTTGAGATAAAATGTAAAGAAATGCTGCCTCTCATTTTACCATTAGATTATTAGTCCTTAAATCCAAAGATTTGAATTTCCTTTCGATACAAAATTGGTAAAATGGAAAGGCTGTTTTGTTGTGTGAAAAAGAACAAAGTAAACTATTATCGCCTTTGTCCAATTTTGGAAGAGTATTTTCTAAATCAAAATAGGTTTCCTTTTTTTATAATTTTGATTCTAGAAGTGAGAAAACAGAAAAAGAGCATTAGCAAGTGACATAATTTGATCATGGCATTTGAGGAACTATGAATTGAGAAACATTCTACTGTATAATTAAAGGTTTAAGAAGCTAAGTTTTAGATTGTTGAATATTGTGCTTAGTTTCTAAAAATACATAGATTTTAAAAAGTATAGACTCTGTATTGAAATAATTGTTTAAAACATTACCTCAAACATCAAAGTCGAATTTAATAAATGGAGAAATCTATTATATTTCTGCTAGAAAACATGTATATTATAAATGTGTCATTCTTCCCAAATTGATTATACAAATTTTCTGAAGAACTATTTGACAATATGAATCAAATGCCTTAAAAACATGATTATCCTCTTCTAGAAATTTCTCTTAAAGACAGAGTGTGATACAAATAAGCATTTCTATAATACAAGAAAATCACTTTTATGACCAATAGTAGCAGGTTGATTACATAAACAAAGGTATATAAACATTATTACATATAAATCATGCATTAGAAAATCATGCCTAGAAAAAAAATAATAAAGATGTTGTAAAATTTGTCAGCATGAGTTTTAAGTGATAAAGGTAGATTATAGCAGGGGTTCCCAGCTCTCAAGCCACAGACCAGTACCAGTTCATGGCCTATTAGGAACGGACTGCATAAGAGGTGAGTAGCGGGCAAGCCAGCAAAAGTTTCATCTGTATTTGCAGCCGCTTCCTAGTGCGAGCATCACTGCTTCAGCTCCATTTCAAATCATCAGGCATTAGATTCTCATAGGAGCACTGGTCCCTGGTCCAAAAAGGTTGGGGTCTGCTGGATTATAGTATACTATAAATTCATCCCACTATATATAATTAAAATAATTACATATAGACATATGCATAGGAAAAGATGGAAAAGATATAAACCAAAATTTTATAGTGGTTATTAACAGGTAGTAAGATTATGAAAAATTTCTTCTTTATAAAAAATAATTTCCCATGGATTCCAAACATTCTTTCATTGGTTTGCTTTATGAGTTATGAAATATTTCAAATACAGATATGGACATAAAACAATACAAACGGCACACCACTCAAATTTAACATATATGAAATTTTTGAGGTATGGAGTTAGATGTAGTAAACTATATATAGGAGGAAGTAATAAGGAGATATCATAAGTCAAAACATAAGGGATACTCCCAGAAGATAAACACTTGATAGATACAACAAGGCTTGGCTATGGCCAATTTATAGAAGTGGAAATGCAGCTTGAGATTAAAATGGACCCTCAAAGTAATAAGGAGCCATTGAAGGTACGATGAAAGAAAAGAAATGAGAAAAATGAAGTTTGTAAATTATTTTTCTGGTACATAGCCTTTTCTAGGAATAGAAATGGAAATCTATTCTCAGGAGATGACTTCTTTTATTTTAACTTCAAGATTAGGTTATCTTCTCTTGGTTTCAAGATACACTGTTAGCTATCTCACTTCCAGGGTTTTTCCTTCTTCCTTAGATTTCCTGCTGGATCCTCTTTTCGCCTCTAATCCTATTCTCCAAAGTTTTATTCTTGCCATGTTGATTTTCTCGTTATGAATTTTCTACATGAGAAATGTAATCTGTACTCACAATACAGATTTTTACATCAATATGAAGTGGTCTCATTCTCGAACTCTGTTGGAAAAATTCACTTCCATTTTTACACTAAACCCAATGTAATACCTGCTAGATTACTTTTCCTGACTTATTTCTAGTGTTTCCATAACCATTTCTCAGGGCTCAGTTTGGTGAAGAATATTTTTCTAAATGCACTCACTGGTTGTTGATAGGTCTCAAAAGATTCACTAACAAGCTCACTAACATGGTTGCTGGCAAGTGTATTAGTTTGCTAGGGCTGTCTAACAAGGTACCATAGACTGGGTGGCTTAATGTTTTTTACTTTCCTACAATTCTGGAAGATAGATGTTCAAGGTCAAGAGGTTGGCAGGGTTGTTTCCTTCTGAGGGCTGTTAGGGAAGCCTCTGTTTCAGGTGTCTCTTCTTGGCTTACAGATGGCCCTCTTCTTCCTGTATATTTACATCATCATCGGGTATCTATACATGCCTGTGTCCAAATTTTGTCTTCCTATAAGGACTCCAATCAAATTAGATTAGAGCCCACCATGATGACCTCATTTTAACTTAATTAACTCTAAAAAGGTCCTATCTCCAAACATGGTCACATTCTGAGGTACTGGAGATAGGACTTCAACACATGAATTTGGGGTGCACACAATTCAACTTCATGCAGCAGCCCTCAGGTTCTCCTGCCTGTTGACCATAGATAACAGTTTCTTGTTGCATGGGCCTGTCCATAGGGCAGCTCACACATGGTACCTGATTTCCCTTGGAATTAACAAGATAAACGTTGAGAGAGAATAAGCAAAACTGAAGTCAGAGTCTTTTTATAATCCAGTCTTGGAAGTGACATGCTATCATTTTTGCTATATTCTATTTATGTAAACTGGTATTTAATCCCAACTATTTGTAACTCTGTGTAGAATTGGAATAATTGTTCCTTCTTTGTTTCAACTTTTTGTTTATTTTAGCTTATTATTTATTTTTTTTATTTGAACACAATTTTTCTAGGGAAACAAAGTGCTTCATCTTGAGCACTCTGAGATTGGTGAAAATCATAAATATTTAGCTTCATATACTGCCTAAACTAAAGCCTCCTTTCAAATGGCAGAGAGTTTTCTTAGCCACAAAGAGGGAATCCATGCTCCAGGGAGTAACTGCCTACTTATTCTTGCCCGGCATGTACGCCAAAGCTTCATCATCCAGTGCATGTTGTACATCTCAACTAGAAAGAAAACTAATCAATTCTCTACAGATATGTTCATTCTAATTCTGTGACATCAAGAAGTCTGTGAGTGCATTTTCTTGAAACAATATGAGGTAGCAGGGTGAGGATGAGGAAAATGAGGCAATAGAAAGTCATACCACACTCCTATGCCTGCTCAATGACAATGCTAATGTGACAACTTTATAGTTTCTGACACTATGATTGTTTTCAATCCAATACACCATACTCTAAAGTGACAAAATGTAATATCAAGTCTAAAGAATAATTCTAATATTTTATGCAATGAGACTTCAATTTTCTGGAAGCAAATGAATAAAAATTCTCAGTCCCTTTGCACATGATGTTTGACCTATTAGGAATGCTCATACCACTGCCACTTCACTGAGCTAACACTTGCTTGTATCTGAGGTCCCAGTTTATATGACTGCCTTTTAGAAACATTCTTATGACCATTCTATATGTCCACTGTCAAATTATCATCAATTTTAATCTAGTGTCTTGTAATCTCATATATAGTTATCCATCTTCTCTATTTAACTGTAAGCTCTAAGGAGACAGGAATCATGACTCTCTTAGCCATCACTGTATCACCGGCTCCAAATTCAGTGCTTGGCAAATGACAGGTCCTCAAAACACTTCCACAAATGAGTAGGCAATATTTTTGCTGCTCTCAAATTTGGATGAAAAGTAGGCTGTCATTTGGGCATATCATTAAAAATAGAAAAAGTACCTCAAAGGAACATTAGTTGTGTGTCCCATAGTTTTTCCATGTGGAAGTAATTTCTCTATTGATACCTATAAGGTATTATGTAGCCATTGGTGTTAGGGCTTGACTCTAAGCATCAGGAAGATAAAGTACATAGATAAGATGCTCTTTTGCATGTATAAGTCAGTAAAAACAAACATTTATACTAAGTCTTGAGGACCAGAAATATGGTTAAATTGGGAACACAAAATCAAGACTTTGAACTAGAGTAAGATTTGTAGCAATAAGATGTTAAGCATCAGCAAAGACTACTCAGTGTGATTACAGTGTACAGCACTGAGGGACAAATAGCCCACCTTGATAGTTTAAATGACTTCAGAGTTTCAAGAAGTAGGTTAAAGTGAGGTTTAAGAAGAGTTACATTAAAGTCAAATGTGCAGAAAGATAGCTTCAAATGTATAAATTCTAAAAGTCTGTCCAAAAGAAGATTGTTACTATGGATTGCATGATTTAAGATATGAGCTGCATGAATTAAATAATGGATCATTGGAATAGAAGAGAAACAAAATGCCATCTACTTTGTAAGACTATAATCTGGTCGTTTTACTGAGATAGGAGGGCAGTTCACCAAAGCTATCATTGACTCTGATGGTGTCTTGCTGAATCATGCATTGTGTCAGAAGAATAGAGAAGTTTCTTTAAAAATGAATACATTACATTTGCCGCACATGTTAAACTAGACGAAAATGAAGCTGAACAGTGAACAAAATGTATACAGTTCTTGAATTATTCAGAGACTACAGGAACTGACCAAAAAAAAAGCTGAAAATCTTGTGCTACGTATGGATATTACATTTACATCCAAGAAAAATTGGAACCAGTTTAACTATTGTAATCCATATGTTTTGTGAAAACTGAAGTCTCAGGGAACTATCACTCATGAGAAATTATACCTTTTCTTTTTATTGTGACTCTGAAAATACACAGATCAGCTTTGCCTTCCAGATTATTTTTATAACAAAAAATGGAATGTGGTAATGCATTTGGGACTAACACTGAAATCCCTGCTCAAATGAATAAAAAGAGAAAAAAGAGACAACCGAGAATCAGAATTAGACATAAAGTGAAAAAAATAACTAATAGTTTAGAAATACATTTCATAATAAAGATTGAAAAGAGAGTTATTTAACAAAGAGAATCAGACTAAAATCTTTTAATATGGTTATTTTTATACAGTTTCTTCTATTACAAGTCATCAAATACTTGGAAACGAAGTTTAGTAGGAGAGATAAAAGTCTATTTTAGTAGACACGTCCACTGTTTTCAATATCCTGCTCTGTTCTCCCTATGGAGGGGGGATTGCACACCCAAGCATCCTGAAGTTAGACCTGCTATGTGAGTGTAAACAAATGAAATGTGAGTGGGAGAGAAATGTCTCAATTCTGTCTATGGACACAATTGTCTGCTTAATTCTCCAGGACAAGCTTTCTTGTCATAACTATCAAAGGAGCTCATTTGATATGCTTTGTTGCATTAAGCCACTAACATTTTCACATTTTGTTACCAGAGCAGAATTTACCCAACCCTGTCTTGAAGTATGATGCAATGATTTCAGGACTCATGCCTTCATATATAAGCTTGGTAAATAAATTTAGCCACTAAGTTTAGCATTTAAGCTTTTTTTCTACCCCTCACTTTGCTTCCCCTTACAATCAAGAAAACTACTTGGTATAGGATAGAAATAGAAATAGAATTAGAATTTGGGGCAGAGAAACTTTGCAGAGATTTATCATAATACTTTAAATCTGTTGCTCATAGTCTAAATGCTTCTTATTTGCCTGTGAAACTCAAAACCCGAGAATGGACTTCTTTTGTTTCCTCTTCCTCTTGTGGTGCTCCCTCTTCCCAAATATGAACCTATACTGGGCCAAAATATATAGTTTCCAAGAAATATTTAGGACATAAAGTCTAGCATCTGTTTTCTTCATCATGTATTCAGCTCATATTATACTACTTATATTTAATTTTCTGTTGACTTAAAAATACTCTAAAGTTGTTCACTCATCTTTCTAAGACCAAGAATATTATTATCTTTCTATTGTCTTCCTCAGAATGCATGTGAAAGTGGTCTTGAGTAAAAAAAAGTACGGGGGTAAACACAATATTGTCCTGCCAACACCATTGGCAATATTCCATGGTACTTCTCCAAAAAGGGGTAGTATGAATAAAATACTCAAGAGAGTTTCAAAGTTTTAAAAATGTTAAACCAATTACTATTGCCACTAGAGGTTTTGCAAGCACATCCTTCATGGTTGCTTACCTAAGTATCTTGATCTCATTTTTTATTACTCTCAAACTTAGATGATTGCATTAGATCTCTCTAGAAAATGTACCAATTTATAATTTCAGCAATGACCACTTTGAGATGCACAGCATTTAATTCCTCTCCACTCCTTCCTCCTGCCACCACCTCTCATACAAACAGGTTATACTCAAAAATACTGGAAAGTATCTGGTACACTGATCAAAAATAATAGAGGTGATTTCTCCATTTCTTTAATTTTGGCTCATTTCTTCCCCAAGAATCTATGAATCCTTTCAGGGTTTTATTTCAATTTGAAACAATCTTGATTGTTAACAAACCCTATACACAAGCCACTACCATTTAGATATGTGTATTATGAACACTTCTTTTCAGCAGCTTTGCAGTTATTATAAAATGCCAATCAGCCTCAGAAAAAAAGAAAGAAAGAAAAAAGACTTCCACAAGTAAATTTAGTTCACCTAGAATGGGCCTTAAAAAAGACAGGAAATGAAGAAACCACTTTTCACCATGGGTACTCCATTTTCACCGAGGAAAACTTGATTCAGACATGTTGACAGGCTAAAAGCAGCCTTGGCTAGAGCAGAGGAAAAACTTAGTGCCTTAGTAATCAAAGTGGAGAAACTTCTAAAATAAGGAGTCTAGGAAATGTTTCATCTAGGAAGGCACAAAGCCTGGCTGCACTAAGGTTGAAGCAATTACTGAAATGTCAGGGCTGCACAGTAAAGAGAAGCAACAAAGATTCTAATGGAGGATGACAGGCTTTTTTTTTTTTTTTTTTTACATTTACTTTACAAATGTTTTCAATAAATGTGTGCTTTATAGGTACTTAGTTCAGAAATCTTTGGGATAGATAACATCAGGAATAAAAGACATGAGCAATTGAGAAATTGAAAGAAGCTTTTCTTGGGTGTTAATCCTTTTCTGGAATTGACATTTTGGAGCTACAAAAAAAAAAAATCATTTAATAGCTGCAGTGAAGCACCGAGGATGTTTTGTCCTTGAAGAAAGCTAACTGGGTGCTCTGGAAAAGATAAACGGGGAAAACCTAAAGCTTTGATACTCTTTGGCCTTACTGAATACCTTTCAAATAAATTTTTAGAGCTTCTCAAAACTGAGTTAGGGGAGAAACTCCAGTCTTGTACAGGTGTTTCCAAAGAATGGATACAATCAGCTGTGATGAATAAACTCTCTCTCTCTTTGCATCTTGATTTTTAAAAATTACTGGATACAATTTTCAAAAGTATTTATTCTCAACCATGTTCTTAAAGTGCACTTCAAAAGAAATAGATTTCATTATTTTTTTTATTTTGTTTCCATAATAATATTCACACCTATGCCAAAATTCTGAATTATATAAAAGTCTTGAACAGGCAGAACAGATTTTCCTTATCCAATAATTGTATCTGTACTAAATTTTTTATTTATTTGTTTCCTATTCATTGATTTGTATTTTCAATTAAAAGGTTATCACCTCATTTGAAGGATGATTTCATAACTTAGTATGAACTAATTTCTAATAAGTAATCTTAGAATTTTTCTAAAGGTACATGTACACAGTAGGTTAAAAAAACTCAAGTTTTTCAGGAGTATATTTAGTATGGAGAATTTCTGGTAATTGTACAGGACTTAGTCATTCAATATTGTTCAGTGCATCGTGTTGTTTAAGTAAGACGACAGAAAAATAATATAATTCTTGGTCTTAGAAAGATGAGTAAACAGCTTTAGAGTATTTTTAAGGCAACATAAAATTAAATATAAGTAGTATAATACAACTGAATACATGATGAAGAAAACAGATGCTAGACTTAATGTCCTAAATATTTCTTGGAAACTATATATTTTGGCCCAGTATAGGTTCATATTTCGGAAAAAGTTGGAGAAATGTTTATAGGAAAAAGGTAAGTTATTGTTAGTAAGTGAATAGTTTCTATGATAAAGTAGTGCTTTATTTCCATTTATATCTTGGAACTTTACCCCCAATAGAAATCTGAAAAGTAGAATGTATCAATATATGAATAAGACAGTGTGGGGTTACTATAAAACCTCCTTATCAATTCTGACAATACACACAAACTAAATTTCAAAATTGCTACAGTAATGACATTAATACTTACTTGATAATATTATGTTTCATGTCAATATTTGACTTGATTCTGTTTCTATCAATGTACTGTATCTAAATTAATGTCCCAAATAAGTTTTAAAAAGTAAGAGCATTGTGATCTATTTTTATAACTCTTCATGACATTATTCTAGTAATACATTAGGTGTTCTAAAGAGCACAGAAACTTCTTTTTCCAGTGTTTTTACCTCTCTCCATTTTCCTCCATTTACTTATAAAAGAGGAAAAATTGCATTACTTCTTATTTGACCCATTAAGTCTATACTCCTCTTTGTAAAAATACTTTGGGTTAATTAATTCTACTTCTATAACAATTGAACATAATTCAGATATTTTCTACTTTCAGAGAATATGTTTGAACATTTAACAAATTTGATCTGAAGTATAGGATAGGAGATTATTTTTGTTCCTCAGTAATTTTTTTAGCTTTCAGTTGATTTTTTTATTTTAATTAATTTAAAGTATATAGTACATTGGTTTGACATTTATATAGTTTATAAAATGAACCTCTAATTGCTCCTTCTCTCCTCTGGTTTTCCACTTAGCCAATATATTAATGCTAGCTACATTCCCTATGCCATGATTCCCTTCCCCATGACCAACTATCAACTACTAATTTGTACTTCTTTAACCCTTCACCCCATTCTCCTAGCACCACAAACCCCTCCTCTCTGTCACCAAATTATCCACTACATTTGTGAGTCTGTTTTTGATTAGTTTGTTCTTTTTGTTCCATAGATTCCACAAAATTTTAACATAGATAAATTTATCAAAAAGAGGGAGGAAGAGGGGAGGAGGAGAAGATAAAAAGGAGGAGGAGGAGCAGAAGAGGGGAGAAGGAGGGAAAGGGAGGGGGAGAGGGAGAGTTATATATGGTTTGTTATTAGAATTTGCTTTCAGATTATTATTCAGTTTAGGTTTTATGGCTCAGTATCATTTCTAAAAAGTATATAGATGTGAATTCATGTCAAGTTTCATGTTAAAGATTAAGATTAGTGGAAAGAGACAGATCATAAACAAATAGTTGTTAAAGTATGAGTAAGGTATGATTTGAGGTCTTCAAAAATCTCTCGAAACAAAAATCTCTATTTTTTTCTTCAGCAGCTTATTATGGTACCATTCGTTCTGCAAACTTATTTATATACTGTCACTAAAGTGTGAAAGTAGTAATACTTTTTCTTGTATTACATTTATTTGGCTTTTGAGATATGTGAAATTTTTAATTATCGAGGTGGCCACCCATATGGCAGAACCTCAAGGATGCTAAGTGCCTTTCTTCTCTTGAAAAGCAAAGAGTAAGAAAAAATAAGGAGAAAAACACTTTCTCTTTGACACCTAAAATTTCTTCAGTAAGAAGACCTTATTTCTAAACCACATAAAGCTTAAATGCAAACATACTTAATATTTAAAAAACACTAATTGAGCTATATTATTTAAATTAAAGTGGTAAATAACTGATTTACTATCCAATGATGTAATAAGGACAGGTTTGATTGTGACACGAGTGTTTAATGGGTGAAAGGTACAGAGGCTAAGTGAGAAAAAAGAAAGACCTGAAAAAAATAAAAGGACAATGGAAAATAAGTCTAGGGCACTGGAGCATATATTTTATATTTTTGCTGAGGAAGGTCCAGCTCTGGGCCCTCAAGAAATGAGATATGCGACTTGTAAATTTCACTGAGCATTTTGAAGACACTGGTCTAGATTGGTGAATTCTGAAATGGTAAGTAGAACAACATAAAGAGGGTCAAATATAAGGTGATGGAAGGAAACTTAGCTTTGGGTGGTGAACACACAATGCAATATACATATGATATATTACTGAACTATACACTTGAAACTTATATAATTTTATTAACCAATGTTACCCCCAATAAATTTAATTAAAAAAAATAAATAGTAAGGCTGAAAAACAGGAAAGAATGTTGAAATACAAAGAAAATGTTCTTATACTTAGGCGATAAAGGCTTATACACTCGACATGTGCAGAAATGAAAGATGGTATTTGAAGCAAGTTTTGTTTTGCATAGTTTTCTTTTAAGAATAATCTTAATGTATGATTTAAAAGAAAAATCAAGTTTAAATAAATTGAACTGATAAAATGTGAGTTACTGGTCTTACTACATTTTGCTACAAGTAGACAAGAAAACTGAAATCTGTTTGACTTCATGAAAGAATTATTGCAACCAAAGGTGTGACCCTTAAATGACTCATTTAACAAAGCAAAGCACAGAATATACGCACTTAAATTAATGTATTTACATGATTATAAATTTGTCTTCCTTGTCACCAAAGCATTTCTCTCTTTTTGGTCTAAATAAAGCAAAATATTTATTTTTATAATTTGGTTTTCCACAAAAGAAATTAAATTGATCATAATAAATTATTCACATATATGACCTTATTTATATGATTGTCTTCTGAAGACAATGTTTTGCACTTCAGGCTTAAATACTCTCAATCAACTCTAAGAATTTAAGAAAAAAAAAGTGTATACTGACTAGATTTCTCCAATTTTACTATATAATCTCATAACATATCTTTTTTGCTTCTTAGGTAGAAGATTTCTGTAGAATATACCTTTCGAACCACCTGTTTAATGGACATTCTCTGTTGAAAATGTGGTAGCGAATGAGAGGAAATAACTTCTTGCAAGATCAATACAGTATAAACATTAATCACTTAAGTCTACAGGAAGTGTCCATTACTTTATACTCTGGTAAAGAGAATAAATGGGAGATAAAGATCTGGGCACTTATTGTAATTATATCTTGGAGGATACTAATAAACGCCATGCCAGGAGATATTTTAAAAATAACCAACCACAATAAATACAGCCTTGTTAAATAAAGAAATAAACTAAAGTTTGAATTTCATCAAAACATCCAGATTAGGATGCTTTAAAGACAACTGAAAAGCACAATTTCTGAGGAAAATTATGATATATGTGCAAGTTCATAATTTCCCTTTACAGAACAGCTTGAAATGAAAAGAAATAAAAATATAACAGCAACACTGAAACCAGGCAATGATTCTAGCCTCATGTTATGAAATGAAAAAAAAACATTAGGTAACTAATGTATTTTGCACTTACCATGTTATCTGGAGATTAGGAGATTAGAAAGACTAAGAAATGAAGGAGATAAACATAGATCTCATACAAAATTATTGTGTAAAATATGGATTTTAAAACTCTAAGAAACACTTAAGAGTAAGAGTAAAAATTTACATAACAGCTGTCATAGAAAAATCTCCCAAATTCTGTCCACTGAATTGGCTTAAGAGTAGCAATATCTCAAAAGCAATAAACACAGCTAGTTCCTAGATCTTGGTTTCTAATATAATTCAACACTGAAAGGAACCAAGGTTCCTGGAAGAGATAAATATCTGATTCCAAGGCTGAAAAAGGGAAAGAATAATGCAAACCAGTAACATCTTAAAGACTGATAAGGCATGTCAAAAGAACACATTCCCTTTCTTAAAGAGCCACCTACTAGACAAATCTGAGGTAATTTGGACATCAAAATAAATAATGATAGCAGTAGATTAAAACTCATTGAGTAGAGAAAGAACCCATGAGTTCATGCTTATTTAAATAAATGAATGGGGAGGGAAAAAAAGCTTTTGTTTATAATGAAGTGTCAACAAACAAATATGGAAGAAATAATAGGGAGAAAGAAAAATCATCATTTGATAACCAAAAAACACCAATGAATGCTTGATCTAGTGGGTAAAAGATAGAAGGAATGGAGTATTAATCATATAGGAAAATATCAGATAAACTAGGTTGAGGGACCTGCAAAATTATTGCCCTGTGATCTTAAAAGCATTCCCAGTGAGGAACTGCGAAATTCTTCTAAATCGAAGGAGCCTAAACAGATATGACAACAGAATGTGGCTCATGACCCTGGATTGAATTCTTTAGGTATGAAAAGTATTGTTAGGACAATTGGTTAAGCTTGATTGGGGTCCTTGAAACACATGGTAGTAAAATCTATTTTATCATATTTACTGCAAAAGCAAATTCAGTGCCTATTCTCATCAAGATGGCCTATTGGCATCATCACAATGTGAAAATAAAAGTATTCAAATTTTTTTCCAGTAACATCACTGGAATGTGTGTCACTCAGAAAATTCTGTGTGTGTGTCAACTTCATACTTTTGATACATGAAAGCTTAGGAGGAAAAGTCAGTTAAAAAAAAAAACCATTAAACTCTAGAAACCAAATTTAAATTTCTTTTATTGTAAAACTTCCATTAAGAAAGAATTGCTCTTAGAAATAAAACCAAGTCAAGAGAGCATGCCTATGGATATTAATTAAATTCTCTGAAAAAAGAAATTAAAAAATAAACACAGTTCCAAACATGACACAGAACATACTGTAAAGAATCTCTGCAGCTATGACCCTCATGTTTTGTCCTTCAGGTAAAATCAAGCCGTGGCTTAGTCACTCTGCCAAGCAGCTAGAGAGCTATAGATACTGAAACAGATCCGTGGCAAGGTCATGTCACCTGATATTCAGAGAGGTGCTAATAAATGCCAGATCTAGGTCTTGATTATGGCCCTCTAGTAACTTGGCATTCAAAATTCAAAAGCTAGTATTTAATTGAAAATGGAATGCCAACAAGTGTAAGAAAATTTAGAAAAGCAAACAAAATAACAACAACAAAAAAACTAATGCCCCAAAATGTGTAACTCTGACTTGGGCCCCAAAAATATTATCTTGATCAGAATATAATTTCTTACCTCAAAAGTAGCATAAAGTACAATTTATCCAGAGTCACAGACTAGAGAGGGATAAATTCTATGCAGATGTAAGCCTTGTAGTTATTCTTAAAAAAAAAAAAAAAAGTAGCCCAAATTATTGGACAGGATTTATCCCTTTTGAACCCAGTCAAAACTCACCAGTCTTTAGAATATTAGTACATTTGCATAATACAAACTATGTGTGCAAACCAATCCCTGAGCCCTTTGTTTATGTCCCTTTAGATTTCACGTCAGCCTTATGTGCTTACCGTAAATTCAGGAAAGCAGACTTGGCAGAGCTGTGTCTTGATAAGTCAATAAATCAAGAGAGTTATAATTCAGGTGACTTGTCTTTTGTCTCCCCAATAGCCATTATGTTTTTTTCTTGTGAAGACTATCACCAGGGGCTCATATGTGAGAGAAAAGGGAAAACAACTCTTTGCACAAAGGCATGTTAGTTATAACACATTATGAAACTTAAAACCTCTCCTGATAAATGGTTTACAGGGTAGAGGAGAAGATCTCTAAGTACAAAACAAAAAACTAGCACATTTTTTTAAGTGCGTGTGGGACCACCAGAGGCCAGTAAACTTAATCGAGGTACCTGGAACATGTTTTCTGACACATATATCTTAAGGCAGTCATAAGACTTAGTGACTTAAACATCTACCTTAGCAATGAAATAGACACCCTACATGATCCTGAGCTGTGCCAGAGAATTGAAGACAATAAAGCAACCTGACTATTTTCCTGAGAAGTATAGACAGAGGTGGAAAGAAATGGCTCTAAGATGAATTAAGCAATCTGAAAGAAAACACTGTTGAATAGGGGAAGGGATTAGATGTTTTAAATGAACAGTGTGCTGGAAAACCCACTGAAGGCCACAAATTCACATTCTGTGTTACTAATCAAAATGATTTAACTTACATTAAGTCTTACCCTCCAAGTTTACCTGCTATAAAATGAACACTTTGCTATTACATGCCTGCAGTGGCTTTCACTTTAGACCACCGCATTATTGCCAATAACCATTTGCTCAATAGCAGCTAGAAATGCCTTACACAAAGAAGAAGCTACTTTTAAGACTTAATAACACTCACTCTAAAAGACTTCACTGAAAAGGGCTGAATTACAAAGTTACTGGAATTATTCCTTTAATAAAGAACAGAAAATAGTTTCCTTAAAATGATGTTAAGCTATTATAAAATATGACAGCATGCATGTACAAATATATATGCATATGGATCGTGGATGTGAAGGAGATAATTAGGATAAAGAGGAGCTTATCTTATATTTGTGGCTTAAGGAAAATCATTCTACAAATATTTATTGAGATGTTTTTACTAATTTAAAGAGTTACATTAGTGCCAACAGTGGTTGCAAAACGTGAGACTGAGTCACAATTCCCATGTCCTCCAAGACCCAAACACCATAGAGCCCCAAGAGAATTTGAGCAAATGCTACTAAAACTGTCACTAATATTGACAGGGACTTAGACTGAGAGTACAAAGTGTGATTAAATATTTATAAGGGGGGAAAAAAGGGCATTATTAAGGCTTTATATAAAGCAAGGATCCAAAAGGCTTAGATGCCACCTATTGGAAACCAAATGAAAAACATCTCCTTAGCAACAGATTAAAGAGACACCTTTATATTAAAAAAAAAAAAAAAATCTTCTTTTGAGGGACCAGGATGGGGGGACAGAATACATTTCCATAATGCCCAGGTGGAGAAATAGTCCATTAAACACCATGAACAACCAAGGTGACAGGCATCTCAGAAAGAAAAAGAAAAATCTGCAGAAAATAAACTTAAAGTCATAGAAATAAGTGACTTAAATGACAGAAAATTCAAAATTGTACTTCTGAAAAAAATTCAGTGAGATCCAAAATAATTCATATCTACAATTCCAGGAGTTAAAAAGACAACTAGATCAGCAGAGTGAGCCTTTCGCAAGGAGATTGAAACCCTAAAAAAGAATCAAATATAACTTCTGGAGATAAAGAACACACTAAAAGAGATGAAGAATAAAATAGCAAGCTTGGGAAATAAGAGTCAACCAAATGGAGGAAAGGCTCAATGACACTGAAGACAAAAATCTAAAAATAAATCAGAAAGAAGAAGAGACCAAAGAATGAAAAATAATAAAAGAGAAATGCAAGAACTAGCTGATACAATCAAGAGACAAAACAGGAATAATGGGTATTCTCGAAGGGCAGAAAAAGGAGCAGAGACCAGAAAGCATTTTCAGACAAATAGTTGACAAGAATTTCCCAAATTTAAGGAATAAACTGGAGCTTAGAATTCAATAAGCCAACAGATCACCCAAATTATCTCAACCTTCTGGCTTTCCCCAAGACATGTTATATCAAAATTATTCAAAAAATCAATGACAAAGAAAGAATTCTAAGAGCATTCAGAGAAAAGAAGACTGTAATTTATAAAGGAAAACCCAATAGATTATCTCAGCACAAACCTTACAAACAAGTAAGTAGTGGAATCAAATATTAAAACTATTAAATGAAAGAATTTATCAGCCAAGAATAGTATATCCGGCAAAACTCTCTTTTACTATAATTTGCTTATTGTTTCTAGTAGTATTTTTGTGGAGTCTTCTTGTAGTATTCTTGTAGGGTTTTCTATATAGAGAATCATGTCATCCTCAAATAACAACACTTTGACTTCATTTTCTATTCCGATGCCTTTTATATCTTTCTCTTGCCTGCCTGCACTTGCTAAGACTTTCAATGTTATATAACAGTGGCAATAGGGTGAAAAAATAACCTTGTCATGTTCCTGATCTTAGAGGAAGTTTTCAGTCTTTCACCATTAAATATAATGTTGGCTGAGGGTTTGTCATATATGGCCTTGATTATGTTAGGATACTTTCCTTCTATACCAATTTTGTTCAGTGTTTTAATCATAAATGGATGCTGTATCTTGTCAAAGGCTTTTTCTGCATCTATTGATATGATCAAAAGACCAATGAAGAGGATGGATAGTCTAAGATCCAATAATGTTTATGTTTTTTTTGGTAAGCAAGTTTTCACCCATAACAATACATGGCTTAGTCAAACAAGGATTTACTTTTCCTTGCTTTACAGGGAATATGGAAGTAAATGGTGTTAACATTGGTTTATCTCAAGGATTCAAGATCCCAACATATTTTTATTCTTCCTCTTTGTCATTCTACATGTTGAATTTTTACCCTTAGGTTCATTGTCTCGTGGCTGCAACATGGTTAATTCTACTCCACGACATAATACCTTAAAATACAAGAAATGGTAATAGAGTGGCTAGCCTCTGTCTCTATACTTTTACTAGGAAACAAAACTGTACAGAAGCTTCTCCTGACAAATATCTCTTTATATTTCATTGGCTAGTACTGGATCACATGCCCGCCCCTAGTTCGGAGGCCAAAGCTACCTTTCTTAAAATTCAGAGTCCTCTACCCTGTTACCTAAAAAACAGTCAGAGTTTAATTATTAAAGAAAGTTGGAATACTTGGATAACCAACCAGAGATTCCACAATGTTTTAATGCCCATTTGCAAACTTTTCAATGGTATGGGTTTTCTTACATGCATATGTTCCTATTATTTTATTAATTAAAAAATATAATCTTAAAATCATTTTCTCAATATTGAAGATAGATTTGTACCCTCCTACATAGGGCATTGCTTGCACTTATTTTCAATTCTGCTGCAACACAGAAACTGGTCTATCCAAAAATTGAACCCATTCTTTCTTTTTCTTTAACACTTTATGATAACCAACTGTGATAACTATTTTCAAACAAGAATGTAATGTATAATGTTCTATTTTCTTTTAAATATAATTAATGTGCATATTCACATGATTCAAAAACCACAAAATATGAAATCAAAAGACAATGGAACAGGAGGGTATTATTGGGTCTCTCTATAATGTCTGTTTCAGAAACTTAGGGATGTATCTTTGAACTCCACTTAATGATCTACTATGGATTTAGCAGATATAAATTTATCTAAGAGCTTCCCAGGCAAGACAAAGCTAAAGGAGTTTGTCACCACCAAGACAGTATTACAGGAAATGTGGAAGGGACTTCAAGAAGAAAAAAAAGATAAAAAATATGAATATAAAATGTTAACTACAATTACTTTTAATGTAGATGGATTATATGCTACAATCAAAAGACAAGGTGGCTGAATGAATAAGAAAAGAAGGCCCTTACATATGCTGCCTACAAGAAACTAGCTTCAGATTAAAAGACATACACAGACTGAAAGTTAAGGGATGGAAAAAGATGTTTCATGAAAATAGAAACAAACAAAAAGCTGGAGTAGCAGTACTTATAGTAGACAAAACAGACTTTAAAACAAAGGCTACAACAAGAGACAAGGAAGGACTCAGTTATCCTACTTCTGGGTATTGATCTGAAGAAACCCAAAATACCACTTTGAAGGGTTATGTGCCTCCATATGTTCATTGCAGCATTATATACAATAATCAAGATAATCAAGGAGGCTACCTGGTTTCCTTCAATGGATGAATCGATAAAGAAGAGGTGGTACACGTATACAGTAGACTATTACTCAACCATAAAAAAAAAATAAGAAAATCTTGCTACTTGCAACAACATGAATGGACCTAGAGGGTATTGTACTAAATAGAGTAAGTCAAACAGAAAGATGAATGCCATGTGACTTCACTTATATGTGGAATCTAAATAACAAAATATACAAACAAAACAGAAACACACTCATAGATACAGAGAACATTTTGAGGGTTTCCAGATTGGAGGGGGGTTAGAGGTGAGTGAAAAAGAGAAGAGATTAAGAAATACAAATTGGTTATTACAAAATAGTCATAGGGATGTAATGTATAGCATAGAGAATATAGTCATTAATACTGTAATAACTATATACGGTGTCAGATGGGTACTAGACTTATCAGGGTGATCACTTTGTTAGTTATATAAATGTCTAATCACTATGTTGTATACCTGACATTAATATAATATTTTATGCAAACTGTAATTTAAAAATAAAAAAGATTTAAAAAAAGAAAATATGCAAATAACTTTATTGTATGCTTACTGAACACAGTGCTCAAATTTACTAAAATGGCTAAAATGAAAAATACAGAAAATATTCTGTGTTAGGCTATAGAGAAACTAGAACTCACATAGACTGCTAGTACAAGTGAAAATTGGTAAAGCCACTTTGTAGGACTCTGACGGTATCAAAGCTGAACATATGCATACACTATTACCCAGCAACTTCATTTGTAATATCAAAAAAAAGGAACTAGCAAAGACTCGTCAATAGTAGAATGAATAAATTCTGTCCTATTCATACAAAGAAATAATAATATACAATGATAATGAATGATGTACATCTATGTGTAAAGTTGAGTAAATATCACAAACCTATAGTTGAGTGAAAGAAACCAGAAACAATACAATTCTATCATGCAAAACTTCTAAACAAACAAAACAAGTGTATTCTGTTTGAGATCTTACCCATGGCCAAGTTAATAATGGTAAAAAAGCAAGATTTAAGAAAATTAAAGAGAAATGAGTTCAGAATAACCCTAGTTGTACTCTTTTTGCCTAGAGTTTTCTGAGAACAGAAATCTTTAGAATTTATATCAGATAACTAAAATTTATATAATAATTAGCTAATGTCATACAGCTCTCAATATTACTGTTCAGAAGCTCTAATTGTGTGATTTCAGGTCCTCAGCTGGGTTCCCATGAGTTCCTAATATACATTTTGAACAGGAAAAGAGCTATTTAACATGCATTTCTTTAACAGGAGGGAAAGTATGTGAACTAAATGCTGTGCTTTATTTGTATGCATCTTTAAAATAAAGAAATTTCTTATGTGCAGAACAGAATTTAGGCCCTTATTCTCTGAATAAGTTTTATTTAGCCTATCAACATCTAGACTGAAGTATCCTTTATCATATTTACTTGCCGGGAATTTCATTAAAGTGTGCCTTGCTAGACCGTATTTCATCACACTCAAATTATGGCTGTATCAGGGAATGGCTAAAGAAAAATTAACCCAAATATTGATTCCCTACAAACAAAAATAAATTCGCAATTAAAAAAAAAACTACACCAGTTATATCTATGGGAGTTATGAGACACAACATTGACTTGTCATTCCAATCAATCACTTTAATTGCACCTTCCCAAATGGCTCAAGCTATAATTTAGAATAATTAATATAAAATCCATGTACATGGAGATCTGTACCACATTTGGGCAATTTTTCCCTGTGTGTGTGAGTGTATGTTTGTGTGTGTGTTTCCAGTAAAGAACTATAAAAACCATTTCTAATATACGTGAAATATGTTAAAATTTTCCTCAGAATTCTTCATTTTTAGATATATTATTTTGAAATTAAAATCTTCTTTAACAGAGTAACTCCTCATAAATGCAAAAAGTCAACTGTGCAAAAAAAAATTTAGGCTCCATGTATTTCCTAGTAATGCTTTACACAAAAAATATAATTAAGATTACCACATACACACACAAAAGGTAGACAAAGAACATTTTATAATTTACTCCAAAAGAAGGGAGAAAAGACTTTTTAAACATTAGGCATAATGTGAATACTCTGTAGAGTATAAATTCAAGAAACACCTCTGTTTATGTGATTAACCAGTGTAGCACATTAGAAATGCCAATTAAAGTTTCAAATTACATTGTTGGAAACAACTGCTAGTGGCATCCATCTTCCTCTAAAGTAACATCTGTGAAGCTGGCAGCATGGGACCAGATTTTTTAACACTCAGGTAGACTATTACAAGCTTTATGTCCCTCCACCCAAAAAAAAAAAAAAATGTTCCTTGAACTTTTCTCAACCTACTCTTACCTATTTATTTTTTGAAAACTTCCCATTGTTTTATATTATCTTTGAATTTAAAGGCAGAGCAGCTGCACTTTAGTCATATTAGCTTTTTCAGAGGGACTTTGAACAAATATACAAGCAGATACCTCCTCTTCATTAATTACATCTTAGAGAATTATCTTCCAGTCAATGCCAGTTAGGCCCCCAGAAAAAAAGTTTTGCAAACTAGCTACTTGAACACAGAATCTGGTGAGTTGGAGGAGACTACAAATACATCCAGTCCCTTTTCATATGACAGAAACTCAAACATCTGGTAACATCTGTGAGGGTTAATTTTGTGTCCAAATGTTTGGACTAAGGGATGTCCAGATGACTGGTAAGACATTATTTCTGGGTGTGTCTTTGATAATGTTTCTGGAAAAGATCAGAGATTAGCATTTGAATCAGTAGACAGAAGAAGGGCCGATTCTCTCTCTTCTTGAGCTGGAAAGTCCATCTTCTGCCTTTGGATATTTTTGGACTCTAGGATTTACACCCCATTCTCTTGCTCCTGAGTTCTCAGGACTTACTCAACTGAATTACAACCCAGACATTCCTGGTTCTCCAGCTTGCAAACAGCAAATTGTGGGGCCTCTCAGCTTCCATAACCTTGTGAGCCAATTTCTATAATAAATCTCCTCTATCTATCTATCTATCTTCCTACTGGTTCTATTTCTCTGAAGGTCCCTGAAAATATAACAACTAAGCCATAATTTCTATCTCAACTAATCATTTTGGTCTTTCCTTTTCTAAACTAAATATCCTTAGCTTCTCTAAGCCCCTGCTGATCAGATGGATGGTTGTTCAATCATCCTAATAGCACCAGCACCAAATGCAATAACAGAAAACTAAGGCCTGGGCTGCCTTCTATGATCATCAGAGATTCAGTGGAATGAAAAGAGAGAATGGGTCCTGGTGGGAGTTAACCTGACTTAGTTAATTACAATCAACAGACAATCCTTCTCTGGAACACAAGGGTTATCACCATAGTATTCTTTCCTACACAACATGCAATGCCAGAGTTTAATGAGACATTGAGACATCTAGGGTAAAAACATATGGTTTATATACAGATTTTAAATGTCTTGTTCAGTAGCTGTACCTTATGTTTATGCAGTGCTTTCTGGTTTTCAAAACACATTCTAATCTTGAACCTAACAAAACTGTAAGGTCAGGAGAGTAGGAGTTACTATTATTATTACATTGTACAGATGAGAAAGCTGGGGCTTGTGGAGGTAAAAAAAAAAAAAAAAAAACACAAATTCTCATAGCTGGTGAAGAATGCAAACAAACCCTCCACCCAGGATTTCTTCTCATGTTCAGTCCTGATCACACTTTGCTGCCTCTTCATGCCATGAAGGTATAAGAATGCACAGATGGTTGTGGAACATACTTGAAGTTTAAAGGACATCTAGAAGGCCCATAGCTACAAATACCAGCTTCAAACTCCAGAATAGGAATTTATTCTTGCATGGTTTAAAAGCTTTCTAGCTTTTTAAGAATAACATAAAATGAAAACAACAATAAAAGTAAGCTTTAATCTTACACTAGCATACCTTTTAACAGGGAGACAGTTAATAGGAGATACTGAAGGACACAGAAAACAAATTGCACTATTTGACTTTATGTTCTGGTACTAGTTTTTTAAATCAGCCTTAGTTCTGTTTTTGTTTATATGTTTTGTTATGTTTTGCATTTGACTCTTAACAATCAGTTTCATTTCTTTACCTCTCATATAACGCCCTAGTTTATTTTTTAATATTTATTTTAGGTTGGCATTGTGATAATAATAATGAAACTGCATTTATCTTCAATCTATTCTCAAAATAATTTCCCCAAAATCATGGATTCCTTCAGTAAGTAAAAAAGAAGTGAATCTTATTGACATGTTTAAGGAAAAAAAAGAGGTGAGCAGCATTTTCAGAATTTCAAACGGTTCCACACCACCACCAAAGAAGGACGTTTATAAACATCCTGAAGCTTTGAGTAAAAAATTTACTAATTTTTAAGTACTTTTGTTTCTTGTCTCTACTAGGTTTG
This sequence comes from Macroglossus sobrinus, assembly GCA_004027375.1. Lineage (NCBI taxonomy): Eukaryota > Metazoa > Chordata > Mammalia > Chiroptera > Pteropodidae > Macroglossus > Macroglossus sobrinus. The sequence goes on along the minus strand of PVKZ01000090.1, from coordinate 251,289 downwards.
AGTACTTTGTAAGTAAATCTACCTGTAAATAACTGATGGCCAAGCCCTAAATGTTGATAAAGTTTTGACTTGATGCTTAAATAAAACTTCTGGCTGGTTGCTATACAATCGATTCAATTCTTCCTTAAAGTATATGCCAGTTACCAGAGTTAACAGACTATTATTTCATTAGCTTAACAGTCATTACAAAAGCCTCGGGTTTAAAAATTCAGCATGTATTGAAATATTAATCATTTGTGCTTCTTTCTTTTTTTCTGCTATGAAATGTTTCATCAGAGCAGAAAGGTTTAAAATTTACATAATTTGTATGTAGAAATTTTAAAATTAACTGTAAATATTAAATACAGGCACTCGATTTATATTATCTTATATGTGATAATATTGAAATAATTATTGGGTTGTGTTCTTTCTCTGCATAACACTGTGTTCAAGTTTTGTTTTTTTGTTTTTGTTTTTCAAGAAAAAAAATCCAAATAATTTAGGAGTGATACCTGAGAAAGTATTCTACCTAAAAATGCATAAATCAGTATTCTGGAATAATTTAGAAGATATTTCTTCTGTAGATGCTTAAATCTCTACTAAAAATGCCATAGTAGTAGCAGAAGGTCTGCTTCACTTATTGTCTAAAAGAATACTAAAGTGGAACGGAATCCCTGCAGGATGGAAGTGGAACTAGCTAATATGCACTTTTATTTCCCACAAGTGGCAACATTGCTAGCAATTAAGAACAACAAACAGCCAACAGAAGGGGAGGAAAAAGGCAAAGCAGAATGTTTATTGTTTTGAGAGGTTCATCAGGGAATGCTTTTATGTCAGGGGAATAAACAGCATCACCCAAGCAAAGGACGCTTCATTGCTTCCAAAGTGCCCCAGCGATATTGAATAAAGTTATTAAAACACTTATCCCTTAGTCTTCACTGCTACTGAGCAAGTGACAAAGATTCAGAGCACACCAGGTGAGATGTAGGCAATCTGATGTTATGTGGAGTCAATGGTTTGATTAGGATTCAGGATTCATTTTGAAAGGAACAGTCTTTTAATGAAAATATTCCCTTCTATAATATAATTTCAGTAGGAGGCTTTTCTGTTCAGTTGGTTTGGTAACAGAGAAGTTTGAAGCTGTTTATTTTTCAACTCCCTTTGTATAAAGTTAGGAGTAATTTTACTATTCACAGACCTCTTTATTAGACATAGCAGTTCTTTCCTATTTATTGTTCAGTGGGATGGTATTCAATATTTAGAAAATCATTAAGTGAGCCATTGAAAGGTTTCTGGTTATCATTACTATGATCCCTAAATTTAGTCATTATACAACCTAGGTCTTTAGTGGAGAGTAATGCCCAACAATGCAATACCTCACTTAAAAATTTCCTCTGAGCTATGTGCAATACAGACCATTGTCCACTCATAGATATTTAACAAGAGGCATATTTCTGAATTTCAGAATTAAATGTTATGACTAGCTGTCTTGGCTGGCTGGAAACTTTCATTTCCCACTGAGTGAGCTTTAGAGATCTGAGACGTTCCGTGAGACCAAAGCTCTTCCATGTAATTCTCTCTGGCTTTCACTCACTCTTTACACATGGGGATAGGTCCTGTCACTAGTGAGAAAGTAACCAGCCCAACTGATACTCAACAAAGCAAGGGTTTTGTTTGCATATCCCCATCTGTTCTTAAGTATCAAACCTTTATTACCAATGAAACATTTATCACTGCCCTTTTAATAATATGAGAACAAAAGAATGCTCAACATCAAAGTCCTCTATCCAGAAAACCATCCTCTGACCCTTTTCCTTATATGTGGGTAAAATAAAAAAAAAACTCAGCTTGAAATTGTGGCCACTCTCAGTTCTGAGAATCAAGCCATGAATTGGACAAAACAAAGAAAGATAAAAGAGGATGCTGAAAGGTGAACCAAAAACAACTGTGAATTTAGGGTTGAAGGTGTCGATGCAGGCTATGAGAACAGCAATGCATGGATTAAAGGCAGAAGGTCTGGGAGAGAGTTGAGAAGAAGAAGGAGCAAATACTCTGACCCTAGCCTGCTGAAATGCCTTACATCAGCTATTTGCTTTTTGAAAAGTTGAAAAATAACACATGCCAAAGACAAGAGATGGAATTATAGCCTTAATTTATCCATGTTTTCAAAGTACATTGTGTTTAAAGTACTGCAAGGCACCAAAACCTGCTGGGAGAACTGCAAGACTTCAAAGCCATTAGCATCTACCATTTAAAGTTGTTAAAAGACTGTACACCAGTCACAGCTGAGAGAGCTGCTGATACATGGTGGAAGGGCCAAAGCCAGCCAAAACCCCTGAGAGCTAAAGAGACTGGAGGGCTGCAGAGCAAACAGCCACTGCCTCTGAGGCTCTGTGTATTTCCAAAGACAGTTTGTTCTACACGCCATTCCCAGATCCAATTACTGGCAAAGCCATTGGTAAAAATTAACACTTAGTAGGCACACAAAAATATTCTTGATTACATTTAGCCATTATAGATCAGTTAAAGTAATAAATTGCAAGCATCCCAGTGCAGTTAACAACTGAGCAGCAGGGGCCTGGCAATTGGATTTTGAGATGAAACCACTGTGGAATCCTGAGCCCTCCTGTTCCTTACAAGCTGATAGTTCACTAAAAGCCATGCTCCCCAGAGCCATGGAATAGAATGACAGAAGTTAGACAGTGAGAGAGGAAATGAACTACTTCAGACATATATTTTATATTCATGGGTAAGCTTAAGAAATAAGAAATGTGAGATTTCCAACTGGCATTTGAAATTTTAATTAGTTCTCAATTAACAGCATACGGTGATATTCCTTACCACTGGTGTTTGAGAAAAGAGATAATGAGGAACACTCAAAATGAATGAAAAGGAGGTTAGGGCTAAGTGTAAAGTAGTATTACACTGTTTGTTTCTTGATGATCAGGATTCAGACTAAATAATAGGATAAAATAGACAAGACAATCCAAGGTGTGGAAAACCGATGATTTTAGCTTTTGCCATTTTCACTTTTCCTTACTTCACTTAGGCTGGTGGAGGCTCTTGGGAAAATTAAATGGTATACTAGGTACTTGTATTTTAGTACTTGATCATTGCCTGATTTTTCCTTCCTTAGTAATAACACTGCAAATTGTTTAAACTTAACAGTTCCAGGGTTTTATTAATTCAAAAAAAAAAAAAGATCTCTGGCTGTGATGTATCCATTACCTTTAGAAAAGTGAGAAATATGGCTTTGAGAAACTAGAGGTGCATATTAGAATGTGCTTTTCTTGAATATGACAAAATAATGGGATATTTTAGGCAAGTGTACAAATAGTTGAGTGAGTGAAGGCAGGGCTTTCTTCATTATTCAAAAACATGATATCCATACACTTGTCTATAAGTGTTTTATTTAATTATATAATCAAAAATCTACATTGAGAACTCTGTGATATAGAATAGGCCTCTGGATTTTTCATTGCATGTGGAGGCTCATCTAGATGAAAAAGTAATGGAGATTTTAGCAATGATAAGTGTGTTCTTCCTCGGTGGAAATATCAACTGTAAATGAAAAAAGATTACACATTAAGAACTCATCAGGATGTACAAGAGAATTAAGAAATTTGTTCTGGGATACAGAAATTTCAGGGAGAAGCGATGTTCCAATACAATATTATTGTCATTCAATGCTTTTGCCTAGTCCCTAGGAACTTTTCCCAAGATGTAGGGATGGAGCCCTAAAAATTGGGAGAAGTCACTTGGAAGAGAACAAGTTATTTAGAACAGTATTTCCTGCTACAGAAGAGGAGGCTCTTCTGTAGAGCTTTAAGAACTTCAAAAATGTTGGTAGCCAGAGAATGGACGTGAGAGCAAAGATCGTTTTAGAAAGAAGGGAAGTTGACGATCTAAGTGGTGGCACAATAGTTGTCAAAGTGCTGGCTATTTTGATTCAATATTTAATGTTGTTCCTGTTGGCCATAGTCATTGAAGGACACAGCCTCTCTAGGGAAGCACACAGAGGTATGAGAGACAGAGAGTAACTAGTGGAAAAGAACTGACTCCAGCAAACCATTATGTGAGAGGCACTGGGATATAAACAAAATGAGATGGAACCCAGGAATCAGGATATCTGTATTTCCAACTATGTTCCTGAGTAGATGATGAAGAATCACTAGCACAGTGATGGCTTTTCAAGCTTTACAGGCTCTCAAACCAAGCTGTCCATGAGAGGTAAATAAGGGTAGCATCTATTTCATATAAAGTAGAATGTAATATACATTTTATCTTTTATCTAAAAGTATATCATAGTGGCATTTGTTCCAGTTTCATGAATGATATTATTTTACCAGCTAATATTTAACCTATATCTCTCTGTGATTTAAATTCCTTATCCACCATAAATCTTGGGCTCCTACCATTAACAGAGTGCCAGGAATAGCTCATCTATATATTGGCCTTGTTATTGGCTGTTATACAGTTGGACAACAAGTTCCCACAGCACAGACAGACTGCTTATTTTGTTAGCTAACACCCATCCTTTGACAAGAAGGTTTAAGTGGTTATATTTATTTAGCATTTCCCTGTGAGTTAGGATGTGACTGCCTTTGCAAAATGGTGGGCCAACATATGTTTGACCTCAGGGAGACAAAGAGCTCTACCTGGGCTGACTCTCAAGGTTTAGCTTCAGCAATTAGATAGTACCTGTCACTGATGGTGGTTTTTATAAGTGATAGCAAAAGAGACTGTATGCATGAAAGCGGTCTTTGTGCCACTTAACAAAAATACTATTTCCATATAGTGCACCTTAAAGTTGTATGCGAATGCATTATGAAATAATCATAAGATGGGATGCAGGTCTCTGTTCCCTCTCACCTCTGTGGGTATAAGAGGAATAACACAAATAATCGGGCCAGAAGCCCAAGACTTTTCTATGCTAGGACAACGTCCTATCTATTCTCTTCAAACAAATAACTTATTCTCTAATTACAATAAAATGAACATAGCTACAATTCTAAACTATAATAAGTTTTTTTTTTCTTGTAGATGAAAAGCTTATCCTATTATAGTGACTTTCAAGCTTTGATAAGAATCGAGAGGTAGATTAGAGACAGACTGGAGTAATTTTTGTTAAAGGTTGAGGAAGAACACATAAAAGAAGATGAATTTATTAAAACTTAGTGAGTTTTTCCTTCTTTGAACAACATAAATTGGTAGTTTTTTCAAAAAGCAAGCCATAATTTCTAGGAATGTCATATGCAATACTATAACTGTCATATTGAAATAAACATTGGACTTCTAATTGAAGTACATTTTTAAACTGGTTAATAAGAATTGCCAATTATTTTTCTGGAGGTTTTATGACATTTCCTAGACATTCTACCCCTGAAGTTTCTAAAGAAGGGAAAATAATTACAATGTTATTGTCTATCGCCTCAAAAATAATTAGAAACCATTAAAAGAATGTTATTCTTTATTTCTAGTGGCATCTGAAGAACTGGTGTTTGGAGAGGTGGTGGCTTTTTACTAAAATTTTTAAAAAGACCATTACATTTATAGTTTTCTTCTCTCTCAGCATAAAGAAGGATTGAACAACCCCATCCCCTTAAAGTTAGACATGGATGTTTACCTTGGCAAATAAAATATAAATAAAAATAAAGCCTTAACAGCCAGTGAACAGTTTTCCATGTCCGCTTCCCTGTCACATCATTCAATGATAATCAAAAGGATGGACCCCTGTTACCTTGCATTTCTGAATGAAAAAAACATGGAGCAGAGCTCAGAGCTAATCCATGATGGACTTGAAACACTTTTAAGCAACAAACCTTTGTTGCATTACACCACTGCAAATTTGGGGTTATTTGCTATGACTAACTGGACTTCTTTTCATTGACCTAATTACTTAACTTTTTTCTATAGAGTATTTATATTAAAACATGACTGTAATCTCAAATAAAGGAGAGCTGAAATTCTGATTCTACCACTTTTTAGCTATGTGAAACTGCTAAGATTCTTAATTTCTCTAAACTTCATTTACTCATCTATGAAGGGGATATTATGATAGCTACTGCCCAAGATGGTACGTGAATTACAGTGAAGAGATATAAAGAACTGAATATAGTTCCTAGTATATCATACTGATATATGCAATATATGGTAGTTTTAATAATTATCTCCTAGAGAAAATTATAGTATAAGCTGTTGCAGGTTACTCACAATGGCATCAAGTTCTAACTTGAGGCCAGACTTCTAGTTAATGTTTCCACTAACATAATCTACACACACTATGAATGTTATAAGGCTACAGATTTAGGCCAAATTATAATAGCAATTTTATGGATCCATTTCAGAATCCTATGCTTAGTAATTTTGATAAAATTAGTAATTTTGATTACTCCTTCAATAACTTGGCTTTAGTAGTGACTGAAATGGTTTAGGGAGCTGAGTTTAGAGCTGAGTATTATACAACAAAGCTCAGGAGAAAAGGGAGCCTTAACATATTGTTTTAAAGGCAGGTCTTTTCACACATAGTACAAGTGTTTTTGTTTATTTTTTTTTCAATAACATCAAATGTAATTTTTAAGATTTTATACTTAAAGAAAACAGATTAAGAGTAAAAGCGGAATGGAGAATAGTGATCTTTTGCAGCATAGGATGGCATTTCTTGGAAATTTGTAATCTCAGAGACCCTTTGATTCTTAAAAATAATCAAATTTACAATGGCAATAAGGAATGAAGTGTATAAACTCATTAATGTGACTGATATATTCTTTACCACAAGGCCACTTAAATAGTTCCCAAAGTCTATGATAATCATTTTATTGACAAATTGTTAACAGTATTAAAGGACTACACATGGAGTAATGATCCAAGATTATTGGATGTCCACTATTGTCCGGCGGAGAAAAAACATAAAAGAACGGCCTCCTAAGAGCTATAATCTCATTGAGAAATCAAAATGTACATTTCTTCCTCTTTAAAGGTTAATGTATGCAGTTCAAATTATAATTGAACTGGAGTTCAGAAGAGGTAAAATGATTTAGACCAGTTATTTTCAAAATGTGGTTCAGAAACTCCTAGTACTCACTGAGGCCTTTCAAGGGACTCACAAATTCAAAAATATTTTCTTAATAATATCAATTTTTTTTCACTTTTATTCTGATTGTATGTGGAATTTCCAGAAGATATTTGAGGTGTGATGATACCATCTCCATGACAGCTAATGAAATGTATACTTTTGTATTTTTGTATTCTAAAAAGTTTTGTTTTAATTTCAAATTGGTAAATATAAATATATAAACCTGTATAAACAAAAGCTCTTTGGGATCCTCAAAAAATTTAGGAGTGTAAAGAAATCCTGAGAACTATCAATTTACATTGAAGCTATATTACTTCCATTTTTTAAAATGTTATTAAGCAGGTTGTTATTTCACCTGATAAAATTTAAAGACTGACATGATAGATTTTGAGTTGTTTGTATATATAATAAAGTTAATCTGATACGAATCTAAACAAATGAATAATTGCTGTTGTGCTATATATTATGTACACGTACGTACGTACGTATGTACACACACACACACACACACACACACACACACACCAGTGAATTGTCTGAGAAGAAAATGACTTTGAGGTCTCCGTGAAGGCTATGGAATTCATACCCTAATATTATCCAGGCTTTTTTTTTTTTATTCTACAGGGAACAAATATATACCAGTTGTTGTAGGGGGCCCTTTGTCCTCTGTTCTACGCATCTCTCCTAATGGAAATTACTTTTTTTGTTCATTTCAAAATAAAAATTATCCAAAGAGGACCTTACACATAATACAAAAATTGAAAAAAAGTGAGCAAGAGCTCCCTCTGCGAGAAAAGATGAGAGTGTCGTGGTGGTGAGGGGAGTGTTTTAACATACTGAATTCAGATCGATGTTGCTATCTTTCTCCCTATATCTGTGGATTTATTCTTCTCCATCATAGGAAAAATTTCTGTCATCTTAATATCATTTAATATAAGCATGGTAATCTGGTTTTCAGTCTACTCAGCGAAAAAGGAATTATAACAGCACTTGCTTGAGCGCAAATATTCAACCCAGAACTCCTCTGGCTCTACATTCAAATCAACAACCTTGGCCCTATCTAAATTTATGTTCCTCCTGTTCTAAACTAATGAACTCCCCACTCAAACATGTAGTCTAAGGTTTTTTCCTCTCCTCTTACAGGTATATGATCTTCTCTCTTACAAGTCTTAATTTATAATTAGTCACACAGAACATGATGAGATAGGACTTTACTAATAAACTTGGCTGGTGATAATAAGAGGTGGTGAAGGAAGGGCATGAACAGAACTGGTTTCCCTTGAAAGTAACTATCTCAAGTGAACCTGTCCTCAAGCAAGGCAGCACAGCAGCAGAGAGAAAGGGAGGCTCAGATGCATAAGCCAAGATATTGAGGTCTTGTGCTATTTTATCTGATAGGTAGAACTTAGGTCACACACCTGCATCTGTGTTCAAAGGAAGCTGTGAAATGAAATTCTGGCTTCTATTAGAAGAGGTGTGAATTAAAAATATGAATATTCCTCCAAATATAGATGTTGGATGACAACTACAAATAGGATAGAGATTGATCTGATTTCTTCAGTATTATGAGGAATGATACATATGGTGATAAAACATATAGTTTTCTGCTTTCGATCAATGGGAATGTTATACAAATCCAGACATCTGTTCTTAAACCTCATAATGTAGATCTTATTTTCTCCATATTACTATAAGAATAAGAAAACTAAGACTTAAAAGGTCTAGGCAATGTTTTTTTTTTTAATATGACATCAAAAGTACAAGCAATAAAAGCAAAAATCAACCAGTGAGACGACATCAAACTAAAAAGTTCCTTTCTGCACAGCTTAAGAAACAAACAAAATGAAAAGGCAACCTACTGAAGAGAAGAAAATATTTGCAAAATATAAATCAAATAAGGGGTTAATATCAAAAATATGTAAAGAATTCATACAACTCAATACCACCAACAACAAACTTTAAACAATCCAATGTAAAAATGTGCAAACTGAACAAAATTTTTTTCAAAAAAGACATACAATTGGCAAACAGGTACCTGAAAAGGTGTAAATCAAAACCACAATGAGATATCATCACTTCACACCTGTTTGAATGACTATTATCAAGAAAAGAAATAACACACATTGATGAGGATGTAGAGAAAAAGGAACTCTTCTATACTGCTGATGAGGATCTAAATTGGTATAACCACTATGAAAACTATATGGAGGTTTCTCAAAAATTAAAAATAGGTCTACCATATAATCAGCAATTCTATTTTTGTGTATTTATACAAGGAAATAAAAACAAAATATCAAAGAGATAAACTCCCATACTATTGCAGCATTATTTGCAATAGCTAGGATATGGAAACAACCTAAATGCTCATCAATGAATTAATAAATGAAGGTGTGTGTGTGTGTGTGTGTGCATGCGCAAGTACGTGTGTATCTTCTTTATTCATCACATTGTGCGTATAGATGTATATATAAAATATTTCACACACAATGGAATATTAGTCAGCAATGAGAAAAAGGGAAAATCTTGCCATTTTCTACAACATGAAGAACTTTGAGGGCATTATGCTAAATGAGGTAAGTCAGACAGATTAAGACAAATACTGTGTGATGTCACTTATATGTGGAATCTAAAAAAGCTAAACTCATAGAAAGAGAGAATAGAATAATGATTAACAAGGGCTGGAATGTGGGGGAATTGGAGAGATGTGGATCAAAGAGTAAAATATGCAGTTAGAAGACAAATAAGATTCTTATATCTAAGGCACAGCATAGTGATTATAGTAAAAAATGTTGTGTTGCATACTACTGAGTTGCTAAGAGACTAAAACGTAAATGTTCTCACCACACACAAAAAAAAGATAATTGTGTGGCATAATAAGAAGTGTTAGCTAATGTTACAGAGGAATCATATGGCAATATATAAATGTATCAAATCAACAGGTTATGTACCTTAAAGTTATAACACGTCATGTCAATTGTATCTCAAGAACAACAAAAATAGGCATTCACACAGAAAGCCTAGGTATTTTATTCAAAGTCTAGTAAATAGAAAATGCCAGAGGACTTGATTCTACAATCCATTCTATTTTCCTCTATACTATATTAAAAAGGAATACAAATTAAAGTATAAATTATATTCTCAAAGTGAAGTAAAAAATAGGAACAGTAAAAATGATGAGAGAGGGAGCAAAATAAGATACAAATATTTGTTTAGGAATTGAAGGTCTATTTCATGATGAAATTAAGTGAACTTGTTCTCACACATGTAGATTTATGTGCACACACATATCATTTAATAGAAATGATTGAGGAGTGGCAGCCTGCTTTGTCCATCTCACTTGGTCATTAAATGTTAAAATGAAGCCATTTACATTTAAATCGCCTAATTTATTTATCTCTAGTTGAAATATTATTCTCACAGTTTAAATTTCAAGACAATTTTGTAGTAGGTTTTAATTTTCAAGATTATTTTTTACAGTGATCCTAGAGTCAGGACAGTAGCTTTGTGAGGTACACTTAATTTACAGTAAAGGATATAGTAGTCATCAACAAGCACATATATTGTGCAAAAGCTAAGAGAACAACACTATGACAGTTGCAATTTAAATAGATTTTAAGGTAAAAGTTGTAGAAAAATAGTGATATGAAAAAAAATCTTACTGTTGTTGTAATCTCAATTCTTTCCTCTCTTCTGTATCCAAACCTATTGCCGTGCTACTCTACAGTTCCTCCCATAAGAAGCAGAGGATATTTCCTTGTTGATTTTGGGCTGGGCCACATGACTTGCTTAGACAATGAAATGTTAGCAGTTATGCTAGGAGCAAAGACTTGATGTGCATTTGTGCAATTGGGCTTGCCTCCTTATGCATCTCCCTTTCTCCTTGAGAATAGTAGGTTTCAAATAGCTGTTGGTCCTAAGAGAATGACAGAAATGTGGAACAGAAACTGGTCCTAACAAATGTTTGGAATTAAGCCAAATAAAACCAACCTAGATCAGTTGACTTCCACCAATGACAGATGCATGAATGAAAAATAGAAATGTTTACATGCCACTGAGTTTTGTGGTGGTTTGATATCAATGGCAATAGCTTCATTACCTTGTTTAATAGTGGTACCTCCATCAAAGAACAGAACTGTCCTCATAAAATCTCCCAATAGTACTGCCATGGCTCTTAACAAAACTAATAATCTAGTTAAGGTAGATAGCGGTATAATCTTTATTTTACAAGGAGAAAACAGAGACTAAAAAAAGTCAAGTGATTCTCCCAAGACTAGTCAATGGAAAGTCATAATTCAAAAGAAACCTTTGACTCCTAATTCAATGCTCTCTTCCAGATCCCATTATTGTCAATATTTGTGTTAGCTATATGGTACAAGAAAAAATTTCTGCACCTAATCATCTTCTGCTAAATCTACACATACAGCAAAATATTTAGTACAGTCTAATATACTTGGAAGCTTTAAAGAATGCTGAAGTATGCAATGTTCAGCGGTTGACATGCCATTCCGAAAATAACTCAATTAGTATAAACAAGGTTATTGAATTTTCCACACAATTCTAGCTTTACTGTTAATATTTATTATAAGACTTGTGAGTACATCCAAGAACTTATTTTGTGGCAGTCCTCTGGGATCTCTTTATTACATTTAAAAATAGATACTGGAAATATAGTGCTCTGTTCTCATGCTGTAATAAATCCTTCATGTTGTTAATATGTGTAAAAATATTTGGGTTTTTATTAACCTAACTACAACGCTTCAGCCTATATTTGCTATTTGACTGGGAATGAGTCATTGATTCAGATGGCATTTATAACTCAGAAAGACATTAGCTGCTGTTAAGAAGCAGAAAAATGAAAATATTATTCCTTTTAAAGACAGTTCTCTAAAGTCACGTGCATACTCAAACAAAAGCCACTTTGCCTATGTCATTATAATTGCAATAAGATTCAGTGCTTTAAAAAAAGAAATTTTCCATTTCTGCATTGACAACAGAGGTGCGTTTGTACAGTAAGAGAGAAATGCATTGTGTTTTCAATGTGAAAGTTATACTCATGCCATTCACTGCACACTGAAAATTAGAATAGAATTAGAGGTAGTTTCAAAGGTATGTAAGGAAAAATTAATACAATGTTTAAATAATATAGTTGTGCTTAGTGTCAATCAAGCGAATGGCTTATTTTAACTATAATTTTTAAAAAGTAAAAAATAAAAATAAAAAATCTCACTTAAAATAGCTACAAATAGTTTAGAATTTAATCATAAATTTTTTTTTAATTGGACTAAAATATTGCTCTCTATGAGTGAAACTGTTCAGTAATATATTTGTTTTAATGTTCTGGTAATGAGGGGAAAAAAATAAAGTTTTGTGTAATATAATGCCTTACATGTAAAGGTCAGTCATTGTCTCTGATTCTTATTATATTAATATCTCTATAAGGTAAATTTTTCACCATAATGAAATGCACTTGTGTTTTTAAGATCAAATATAATGAAAACTATAATAAACTATTTGTGGAATGGGAAAAATGGAATGCTCTGCTCTATGTTAATATTCTAAGAAATATGTTAAAGTAATTATAAACATAGAAATTTCTATCTGGAATGATCTCTAGTGATAAATCAAACACCTTATTTTAATCTGAAGAAGCTGGAGCAAAGTTATTTCCATGATTTGACAGCTACTCCATGATAGTATAATTCGTGATCTCTCCATTGTTTGACATAGTCTCTAACTGTACAGAGTGTATATCGGCAGCTACGAACTACTTTTCTTATAGTTGATACTAAACAAGTGCAGGATGCAATTAATTTAATTCTATTTTCAGCTTGCATTGATTAGGATAAACATAAATAAGGGCCAGATGAGAAGGTCAAAGAGGAAACAGATTTCAAACACCATCTAATCACCCTATATTTAGGCGAATAGAAATTCTAACTAGAGATATCTATGCATAAGCTAAATTAAATGAAAAGTAACTCTTCAAAAGTGCTAAGAAAGGAAGGCAGGCAGAATGACATCAAGAAAAAAAAAGGAAAAAAGAAGGAAGGAAGAAAGAAAAGATGAAAAATCTATACTAGAAAAAATATATACCCTCAGGAAACAGAAGCAAAATGTATGCAAATTAAATTCATATCCTCTAGGAATGTAAAAGAACCTAAAGAATATGAAATAAAAATAAAAGAATAAATCAAATTAAACAGAAAACACACCATTAAGAAATAACAATGAGATACAGTAAGGAATAGAGTCAGTAACCTAGAAAAAAGAATAAGATAATTTTTCTAATGAAGATTAAACAAAGATAGAAAAGCATTTGGAAAGAATGAAATTTATGAGTGAAACAAGAAACACTTGAACTCACACCATTTTGTAGAAACGGCTATTATAAAGATGCTTGGTGTTGAAGCTAAAAGTTAGTTTGCAAGCCTCTTGTTACTTGACTGTCAGCATCATGTGACTAATCTATTCACTCTTCCCATTGAAACATATCACTTACTTGCTTCCAGGATGCCCTACTTGCCTTGCTTGCTATTTCACTGGCCTTTGCTTCTCAGACTCCTTTACTAATTTCTCCTCGTTTCTTAAGGTTGAGGTGGCTTAATCCCTGCACTTTTTGTTTCCCTTGTCTGGGCTCACTCTCCAGGTGATCCCACCTGGTTTCAGACCTTTAATTACTACCTAATTTTGATGACCCCCAAACATGCCTCTTTAAAATAAATCTTAGTTCTGTACTTCACAGTCATATATTAATCTTCCTACTTGAAATGTCCATCTCAATATGTCTAAAACCAAGCTCCTACTATCCTCTTCAATTGTTTCCTAGGATGACTATGCCATCCAAAGTAACAGCAACTCTATTCTTACTGTAATTTAGGCCAAAACTTTGAAGTCATCCCTGATTTATTTCATTCTCTCATACACCATAATCCAATCCATCAATTAATCCCGGGGACCACACACTTAAAATTTATACAGCAGTTTACCGCTACTCACTGACCAGCCTGGCCTCAGCCATTATCTTTCATCTGGATTACGGCAGTAAACTCCAAAGTGCTTGTTTCCCTGCCAGAGTGACAAATGCAAGTCAATTTTAAAATACAAGTTAGATCATGTTATTTCTGGGATTCTCTAGGACATTTGCATATCATTCAGATTAAAAGCCTAAATCCTTATTAGGACTTTGTGATCTGACCCACCATTACCTCTGACTTAGTTCTCTGTTCCTTACTGAGCCTATGGATGGTTACACTTCGCAGAGCTCCAGCAGTTTACTGAGGCCATGTGACTGGGGATAGGCAATGAAATGTAAGTGAAAGTAATGTCACTTCTGGCCTAAGCCTCACAAGATGTTCTTGTCTTTTTTTCTTAGCTGTGGAAAATATTAAAATATTATATTCATGTGGAGAAGATTGCAGAATTTATAACCGAAGAAAGCATAGGCAGAAAATCAAGTAAAGCGGAAACCATACCAGGCTTTGTTAGCAGAAAGAATTTAATGTAGGGGATTAGGTGCTCACAAAACCAATATAAGTGTTAGAGGAGTCACAGAGAAAAGACCACTGCTGACTTTTAGGTTTTCCACTATCACTGTGGTGTTGAGAAGGAAAAAAATTGCTACTACACTAGTTAGAATTATGGGAAACTACCTCTGAAATCACAGATTCCCTGCACTGATACAGCAGGTTACCTTCAGAGAAACAAATCTCACAGTTTCATGAGCCCACTGATTTTTGTTATTACTTTTAGAAAATGGTTTGACACCTGTGTCCCTTTCAGTTCTTATGACAGTTCATCTCCTTGGCAAAATGTGGCAGAGTTCAGATTCTTAGAGAAAAGAATATAAAAAATACTGCCCCCCCCCATTTCCAGCCCATCAAAGGAGATCTGTAAAGGGATAAGGTTGCCAATAAAAACAGTAACATAGTTCCTTACTTTAGCTACTCAGCATCCATATTCTAAGCATATTATCTTTGCAAACGACAAAAAAAAAAAAAAACTAGAACTATGTGCGTCTAACATAATGCAATTAACTCTTGTAAAATAAAAATGTTTACTTCCTTTCAAAAAGGAGACTTCAATTCAGGTCCTCTGTGTGATGATGATTGCTTCTAATTTAGTTACAATTCACATTTATAAAAATACAACTTAATCTATAGATTAAATCAACAATAATTTTATTCTAATGGCAGGAAGAGAATATCTATAACTACTAATTTTTTTCTTTCTGAAATTGAAACTGGCCAGGTGGCCATAACTGATATTTTATCTTCTGTCTTCCATCACAAGTTTTGAATGTCCTATCCTTCATTCATTGACTTAGATATGGTCATGAGTCTTACTTAAACTAAATCACATCTTCATTCCTGAAGTATAGGACATTAGTGGCCTGCCCATAATTTGGTTGCTGTGCAGAATATAGTTAATTCTTCATGACTGAGACTCCTATCCTTAGAAAGGCCTGCTTGCAATATTGGTTAGCTAGTGTCCGAAACCCTGAATTTTTAGGAGGGTTCCACCATTCCATGATAAGAATGGCTTACTGTACTTAAACTGTTTGTTTCAAATAACATGATTGAGGCTGGATATCTGCTTTCTTTCTGGGAGTCTGGAATTTTACTACATATCTAGAAAGTACATAAGCAACAACCCCCCAGTAAAAACTCTGGCTACTAAGTCTCCTGAGCTCCCCTGATAGACAACATTTCACACCGTTGTTACCACACATTGCTAGAGGAATTAAGTGGATCCCATGTGACCCCACTGGGATAAAATTCTTGGAGGTTTGTGCCTGATTTTATTCTAGACTTCATTTCATGTGCATTTTCTCTTTGTTGATTTTTCTTGGTATCCTTTTGCTGTAATAAATCATACCTGACACAACAATATGCTATGTCATGTGTATCCTCTTTAGTGAATCATTGAATCTGGGATTGTCTTGGAGCTCCCTATACCAATGATGTAATATTTTATTATTTTAAAAAATACATATTTTAATGCTTATTATCCAACAATGCTTATTGTCATAGTATCTTGGTCTCCCTAGAAATGAGAAACAATGTTGTGAAAATTCTCTCTTCACATAATTATACTTATGTTTTAATATTTGAATAAATCAAATTTTAAGTGTTTAAATCAATGACTTTTACAATATATGTGCAATGAACCCATGTAAAGATAACAACTATTTCTAATGCTTTGTTCTAACCAGAGGGTTCCCTTGTGTGCCATCCTATCAATACTTTCCCAAAGGTAACCATTATTCTGACTTTTAACACCATAGATTGTTGTGTCAGTTCCTAAAAATCATATAAAAGAAATTATATGGTATGTACCTTTTTGTATCTGCCTTCCTTCATCATATCTGTGAGATTCATTGATATATTGTATGTTGCAATAATTTTTAAATTTAAAATTCACACACAACTTCTTTGTACCTTTAGGAGTTGCTTAGCTGAATTTAAAATGCATTACATCTTGAGTTGCTATACATGCTCAATTTAATAGCATGATGAGAATAATACTCATTGATGATGGGCTTTTGGTCCTTCCAGAAACTAGGAATAAACCTGAATCTGTTTCAGAAAAATAGGATAATTATTTGAAAAAGAAGGCATGGCTTAAAAAAAAAATCAAGGGGTCTGTGTTGTGATTTTATAATTTAGGGTTGCAAGAGATTACAGACAGCATTTCCAATGATCAAAAAAATTTCAAGGACCATTGAATCTGCTGGGTGAGCAATTTTCAGTGCAGAACAGTTTACACTACATCAAGGACCAGTTTCAGAGTCTTTTCTTGCTCTGGAATCCTCTCAAAGCTGGATTAAATATTTAATGGATTTTTAGAGCACACTCAAATATGCCTCCAATGTTAAAAAAAAAAAAAAAGAAGAAGAAGAAAGAAAAAGGCCCACTAAGTTTCTAGTGTTGG
This sequence comes from Macroglossus sobrinus, assembly GCA_004027375.1. Classification (NCBI taxonomy): domain Eukaryota; kingdom Metazoa; phylum Chordata; class Mammalia; order Chiroptera; family Pteropodidae; genus Macroglossus; species Macroglossus sobrinus. Next base: position 234,305 of record PVKZ01000090.1, on the reverse strand, counting down.
GAGTACAATATACAACATCATCTTTCACCTGAAGGTAATATAGCAACATGAGCCTTGCCATTGGCTCTCTAGAAACCTCCGGAGGTAAGAACAAAGAGTTTTCATGAGATTTATCTCGTCTACCCTCCAGTACACATGTCTTATAAAAGCACCCTGTTCATCATTTCTAAACAATAAAATAGCATCAATATCTTAGACCACACATACATTTTCAATACTTGTCTTATGGCAAGTTGATGTATAGTAGATTAAGAGAAAGTCAGAAGTAAGACAATGAAGGTATGCAACTGTCTTGCCAGTTGAAAACAAATTGGATATGGTGGTCATTGCTAATCAATATAGAGAAAACAGCTTTTGCCAGATCAATAGCTCCATAACAGGAAACAGAGCATGGGTTGATTTTGTCCAACTAAAGAAATAATAACTGAAATAGAAGTAGCAATTTAAATCAACACTCAATTAAGTTTGTGATGATACAGCGTCATTCTCCAAGAACACATTTTTCTTCTGTACTGGCCCCAAAGAACCATCAAATATATAGTTTTCAAGTTGCTGGCACTGACACTAATCTACAGTATTTCCAGGATGCACTATGTTGTTGTTGTTGTTTTTTTAATTATAATATACATGACTGCAATGTTCATAACCTAAGCATATATCTTTATAAATTTTAAAAAACAAATATAATATTAAACCAGCTTCCAAATAAACAGAATAGTATTAAGACCTCAGAAGCACCCTTTGTGCTCTCTTCCAGTCACTACCAACCCAAAATTTAACCACTATACCCCTCTAACAAAGTGGGTTAGTTTTCTCTTTTTATATAATTTATATAAAAGGAATAATATAGTATGTATTCTTTTGTATCTTTCCTTAATTGCTCAATATTTATACTGTTGTGTGGAACTGTAGATCTTTAATTTTCATTGTTGTATAGTACTCCATTTTGTAAATATATTACACATTATTTGGTCGACCTATTATTAATGGGTATTTAGGCTGTTTTCAGTTTTTGGCAAAGTCAAACAGTGTAGCCATGAAAATTCTAATACGTGTCGTGGGAGAATATCAGTATACATTTATGTTGAGTATATACATAGGAGAATTTCTAGCCAATACAGCATGTTTATGTTCAGATTTACTTGCTATTGCCAAACATTTTTTATTCCGAAAGTGGCTAGACTAATTTTCACTATCACTATTGGTGTATGAGATTTCTAGCTGTTCCTTATATTCAACACTTATTTTCTACCATTTTTATTTAAAGGCCTTCTGTTGTTTATAGTATATTTCAAAGGTCACCAAAAAATCTTATTTTAAAAAATTAAAGAGAGAGTAAAACTATTTAATGATATTGGGAATCTACCAACTTGTTAGGGAGCACAGTGATCCCTCAAGCTATTCATGTCCTAGAAAAAACTTCTCCCTTCAGAAGTTTCTAAGATAAGATCAGCTAACTTTTTGTGTAAAGGGACAGGTAGTAAATATTTTAGGTTTTGTAGACCATAACAGTCTCTGCAACTACTTAACACTGCCATCATAACATAATAGCAGCCATAGAAAATATGTAAATAAATGGATGTGACTATGTTCTAATTAAACTTTCTTTACAAAAGCAGATGGTAAACCATAATTTGCTGACCTCTACTCTATGATAAATAACAGCTAAAAAGAATTTAAGAATTTTACTGAGATTAAAAAACAACAAAAACAACAGTGCTGTTACTTTGGCATATTTTCAACATTTGAGAGTAATATCAACATTTTTAAGGGTCTCCTATGGTGTTTTATAAATATGAAATGTTGAAAAGTAACTCATTAATTTTCATTAGCTAGAATGTGAAAGGATATGACTTAAAGAACATACCAAAAACTGTATTTTCTTCTTACTTTCTATTTTTGTAACTTTTTAAGGCAATCTGTGCTTTCAGAAAATATTTGAACATTCTTACTTACATTTGGAAGCTGACAGAGAGATTCTTCTATCTAAATCATCATATATATATGTTATATATACTTTTTATGGAGTTGATCTTGTCTACTTGGATCCAAAGCATTGCACTGGAGAGTTACTGAAGCTTCATCAGGATTGAAGATTCAGTAATTACTATTAATTGTTATTCTGGTGAAAACAGTGCACTGACATGATGAGTGCCAGGCTACATAAAAAGCAAATTTTTTAAGGTGGAAAATAAATTAAATCAATTCTGAAGCAGAGGGGAATATTTCTTCTTCTGACACCATCAACAATGAAATCAGTCAAGAATAAACTAATAATGTAAGAGAATCATTGAGGTCAAAATAAATGTGTTCTAATGATGTTTCACACCACTTGTCACCATTTTGCAAGGTTAAATGCTTAATGGAGCTCCCTGATACCCAAGTTAAATATTTCAATATGTAATGTGATGTGATTCTCAAGAAGAAAAAAATTCAGTTAATTACCCTGTTTGTAGCATTTAGTTGAAATAAAATACTCTACTTTCTCTTATTAAGCAATGAAGAATTTATGCATAATGATAGCCCAAAGAGGCATAATGTAGACACAATAACCCAGACAACTGTTATGGAAATAAGCTAGGAATGATGAGCAATGTGAATATGACATGAAGAAAACATTTATAAATTCACACTAATAATTACCATAACAAATTTCATTCCATTGCTTTCACTAATCTCACTTGTTCTTAGGTATCATCTTTGTCAAGTTTTAATTTCTCCCAGGCTATCTTTTTACATAAATGCTGCTTATACTATAAGTACTGGCAGCCTAAGATATATATGAATTCTCATTATGAAGAGAAAATATTGATATAAGACTTCAGTGAGAGCTGCTGATTTCACCAAAAAGTCCTACTAGCTGATTTTTTTTTAATGCTGACTTCCAGTTTCTCAAGGACAATGGTAGTTGGATGTAACCAGTAATTGTTTTTTGTTATACACTTTTATCCATTTATTTGCTTCTTTCTACCATCACTGGTTTGAAATGGAAATACAGGACCTCCCAAGATATATCAAAACATTTACCATTGAGAGCCTAGAGAAAGTAGTTATTCTCAAAAGATTTGAAATGATGGAAACTGGCAAAATATGTTTTTATCATTTAGTTCAAAGCCTACATAAGCAGATTGTACCTAGAGGTAGACAGACCCTCCTTGGACCAGTGGTACAATTTGAGTGGCATCAAAAAGCCGAGGACATTTCTTTCACTGGCCTTACTGTTTTGCTTATCTACTCATTCTGTCCAGTAAAATGTTTATAAGATAACATTGAAGAATGATTATAGATAAAAATTATAGCAGACATTTGACATTGTATAGTACAATTCATTATTCCCTTCATAAATACTGAAAATTATTAGATAAAGATAATCTTGAAATTTATCAAGAAAAATTTCTTGGAGTTAAACTTTCCAATGATATACATTCAAATCCAAAAACATACATATACTTTTTAATGAAAACTTTTAAAGCTAAAATTTGCTCTTCTTATTTCTACTCACTGATGATTATAACTTGTAATTATTGATGATTCACTATGTGTCAGACACAGTGCCTACCACGTCTCCTGTAATTTTTATTTTAATTTTTCTATTCACTTTATGAAGTTGTAGAGACTAAAAGTGAAAGAGTTAAATGACTTGCTCCAATTTCACACAACTATGAAATGTCATGGCCAAAATTTGAACCTAGACTTGCTTGATATCAGAACTTGAGCATTATTTAATATGCTGCACATACTCCTGATCTACACAAAAACATTTTAAATATATGAAATCAATTAATGGAGCTTTTAATTCTCCCTCAAGTAAAGTATTATCAGTTTTCTTTTTCCCTTTTTGCCTAATCATTTACCTGGCTTTTATAACATTCTTTTTTTTTTCTTTTATGAATGATCTCTAAGTGTAGAAACCATAACTAAATATAATAATTCAGATTTGTTCTAATCAGTTCAGCACAGAGGAAGTCATGCCTTCTCTTCTGGTCACTTTGTTTCTAATTAAATTAGACAAGAATCTCATTACTGTAGAATATTTAAGCCATGCAGTTCAGCCATGACAGTATTTTCTGAAGCAAGAGAGTGAGAGACAGTGAGAGATAGTGAAAGATAGTGAAAGATAGTGAAAGATAGTGAGAGACAGTGAGAGACAGTGAAAGAAAGAGTAGGACTTAACTTTTTTCCTAATTACATTTTATATTTTAGAGACATTAAGTCATTTTGATCTACTAAATATTCCAAGATAACTCAGTCATATGCATCATGTGTTACATTACCTAGTCATCTGCAAATTTCATGAGAACATTTGGAGTTTCATCAAATCATTGGTAAAAATGATGACTATCAATTTCTGAGAACTACATTATCAATTTGTTTTATACTTATTCATGTGAGGACAAGTGTTTTAACTGTCTTTTAAGGACTAAAAAGTGTGCATAATTTGCACTCAGATAGTATATGCATGCAGATAAGTCAAGTAAAAAGTTAGAAACCTGATCTGGAGTTTGAGAGAGAAGACCTTTGTAAGATATTGATTTAAGAATTTGTGTAAAGGAGATGGTTGCATTACAAAATAGTCGAGAGTGAGTGTAAAATAAGAGGTACTGTTACTAGGATATTATATAAACCTGGGTAATCAGAAGTAATGAGAGGTTTAAAGACAAAAAATGGGAGACCAAAAAAAGGAAATATTAATGCTTTTTGTGGTAATTAAACAGATGACATAAATATTGCAGAAAAACAAAAGACATTGAAATAATGAAGAGTTTATGAGGTATCTGTAGGCAAGCCACCAAACATACAGTCTGATGATCCCAACATAATTCTCCAAAGAAAAATAACTTATAGTGCATACTAGTGCATACGTCATGACACTGAACATTTAGGATGATGCTTAATTGCCAGGCAAGAACATACAATAACTTTACTCAACAGAAAGTATTTCACACAATGCAAGTCTTGGGCACAGGAGAAACACCTTGAAGATTGTGTCAAGGACTATTTCTTGAAACTGAGGATTGAGTAACAGTAACTTATTTGTGTATATGTGTGTAAGAACTCTTTATGACATTTTAAGCCCAACCCATTTTCTTGTGAAGAAAAACCTGATACTGTACCTTTGGTACATATCTTCTAAATGTGAAATTTTGGAATTAAGTTCAGATCCCACCACAAAGCCATGAGATTTCACAGAAGAGGATGCTGACTGGAAAGAAAAAAACATTATTAGTAGGATGCTGAAAAGAGAAAACCAAGTGTCAAAGAGTGACTGATGGAGGAGCAGAATGAGGAAATCAAGATAGTGAGTGAAGATTATGCTGAGGAAGGACATTAAAGGAAGATTAAAAATGGTGTGATAGTGTGAAAAGTTTGGTTGTCTTTTTTCACTTGTTTTTATTTTGTTTTTGTCTTTTTTTAATGATATGGAGTGAAGAGATGAATATATTTGTAGCCTCAAGGGATGTAGCCAGTACTGAAGAGGAGAATATTAAAGAGAGAAAATAATAAGTGGAATAAAATTCTAGAGATTGGAAAAATGGTAACAAGAAAACTGCAGAAAAATAGTAATGGTAGTCTCCCAGAGATCTCCAAGACATAATCCAAGGTCATAATGAGGTCTTTTTAACACAGAATCCAGTATCTACCTGGTTTACTCAAAACCCTCAAAGGTATCATTTATCAAAAAAAATTTACCAGTTTATGCCAGGTGGAATCCATGTAGGACTGAGGCTTGGTCCTTATTTCCCCCTTTACAATGTCTCTCTACCCATGTCAGACAGGTTGGAGCATGTCTTTTAGCTTAAGAAAAGATTTACTGCCCTTAGGGAATTTGGTGAACTTACACTATTTTTTTTAGAGTACTTGTCTATATAACCTTGCTTTCGCAGGATCAGAGGCAGGGTCCTGGCCAGGAGCCTTGAAGATAGAAAAAACAAAATTATCTAACTTCATTAAAGGCTATTCTTTACAAACTAATACTAATTATATCTGGATTTTATGTACAGTGTATTGCTAATCAATGTTTGAATAATGTGAACTCAGGGTAAAAATAGCAAATTGGTAAACTACTTATGTACCTTCACCCTCATATGATAGTCTTGAGTGAGATAAATGGGCTGGCCCAGGAACTTAACTAAATGTGGGTCATGTGGGAAGAGAGAGAAAAAAAATCCCATAAAGACAATTAGAATTTTCATGTTCACTTTTACTGATTCTGTAAACAGCAGTCCAAAAATGTACTTATTCATGTTTAAATCAGAGGTAATCAAGTTTAAGGCAGCCTATGGGCATTCTGTAACTCTTTGAATGTGAATAGGTGTTTGTGTGAAGTTTATGTGGGGATGCAATCCATACTCTTAACACACTTTGAGCATATTTTCACTCTCTTTTATTAAAATTCTAATCTGATCCTAGGAGATATATATCTATACCTATATCAACATCGATATAGATATAGATAGATAGATGTGTGTGTGTGTGTGTGTGTGTGTGTATTCATACATTGATACCTGTTGTTTATTGTCTTCTATTTTTAAAAATTCTAATCATTTTTTCTCTAGGTAGAAGGTGGATTTTTTTTTAATTTCCTTTGGGATAGTAGAAAAAGGCACATTTATTTTCTCCATGTATAGGACAAGAGATAAAACAGCTGTTCCCTTTCTACAACTCTACTCCTCCTTTATCATATGACATAAAATTTACCCACTTTACTTCACAGCATACTTCACTTATTCCATTTTTAAACTTTTCTTCTTTTCCCTTACCTTATTCTATATTTATTATTTATTCATCCATCATTCAACAAATAATTATAGTGCCTTTCTAATAAAAGATGAAACATGGTTTCTACCCTAAGTCTTGCAGGATGAAGATAGAGCAGGTGATATACAAAATAATAAAACCTAGGGCCAGAGATAAATTATACATAAGAGGAATACTATGTATAAAATTAAAAATATTGAAGGATTGTATGGGAATGGAATTGTTCTTATAGATGTAGGAGTATATCAAGAAAAGTTTAATCAAGATTCATGAAAAAATGAATTTGGACTGATATTGAAGGATGAAGTGTGGGGCTAGGAAGATACTTGGGAAATAATGCACATGAGAGACTTTGCCATATCATATCCCAAAATGAAAGGGTGCACATAATTTGTAGAATTAAACTGATATGTTGAGATCTGGATTACAAGTAAAAGAGTGATGCTATTAGTAGCTTTTAAAAAGGCAAAAGAGATTTCTGGAAAGAAAGATCCTTGAATTTGGTTTTGAATGTGTTGTATTTAAGTTGTAGGAAGGGTAACCAGGTAAAGACAATCTCAGAAAAGGACTGGAATTAGACTTGTCGAAACTGAAGATACAAAATGAATGACATGTACTGTGCATAACGTGTTTCTGGGATGAACTGAGTTTATCTTTTCATTTTCCAAGTGAAGAAACTGAGGCAAATAGATTTGCCATGATATATTTAGTAGGTCAATGATACTGACAAGAGGAAAACACAAGTCCAGAACTCTCTTCGTCCACCTACTATTATAAGTTTCTGAAGTTGTAACAGTCACTGTGAGCAATATAGAATAATAGATTTATATAGGACTGAATCCTTATATAGTCATGGGAGCTACTTAGGCAATCTAGTGTAATGGTGTTGTCTCTCCATCTGGTGTCCTGAAGTAAGGGCTGGAAGTTGGAAAGGAAATGTATATGTATGTAGAGGGAAGCAAGGAAAAGCTGGAATCCATAAAGACAACCTGGTACTCCTGCCTGTCTTTCACAACCTCTAATTATGAAAGTGTAGGTGGTATGCATGATAAGCTTGCTCTCCTTTCTCCACAACAGGTCATGTATCCAGCTCAGAATTCAGAGAAGCTGAAAGAAGAAACCCAAAGGGGACTGGGAAGCAGCTGAAGCAACTCACGCAAGCAAGGTGAACCAGCAGATCATCAACAAGGTGCATGAGTTTCTTTAGTGCCTGGCTCTGTCCTGACCTACAGAGCATAAAGAGATGGCTGTTGCTTCACTTCTGCTTTCCAAACCCCAAGTTAATTTCTTTTGCAATCTAATGGGAAGTAATAAGAAGAGAATTCCTAGAAATGTAGTTCCAACTTAGCTAAGTTGACACAATACAAAACTAGCATAGTCTATCCACTGACAACTTCAACTGTTTTAAACCATATTCTTTTAATCATACCTAAAACTTCCAAATAAATACAATAGACAAATTGTGCTTCAACTTGATATAATACAACTAGGCTACAATCAACCAAAAAACACACTGATGCTCTCCCCACAAAAAGGATATGAAGTCCCTTTATCCATTTTTAAATAATACATATTTTTCTTCTGAGTCACTCTCTCCTTTTGATATCTTGTAATTTAAATAGTAAGATATAACATTAGCTACTATATATATCTTATGTTAGACAGCAAGATATGGTAGAGAGAGAGAACTGATTCATGTTATACATATATTAAAATAAAATAAGGAAGAAATATTCATAACTATTACAGATCCTGACCCTGGTTGTCAGAACGATCATTTGTTCAAACTTATAACTTTCTTTTTCTGTTACCCATTTTATGTTTCTTTGTGCTCAATAAGCACAGCCTCTCATAGGTCCTTGCAAGGTGTAGTGACCATTATTTCATAAAGGTCTGGGACATTAATAGTGATGCCTACAGTAGGTTGTTGTAGATTTTGTTGACTTACAATAGAACAAAAGAGGAGAAACTTCAGGGGATCTTCTTCATTCCAGACATTCTCCTCCTCACTTTCATTGTGTAAAAGCATCCCAGTTTCCCCTTGAAAGTCAAAATTAATCAATTTAGCCCATACTGTAAATCTCTGCCTTGCCTGTTGATCTACTATCATAAGCATCAACTGGACAGGTATTCAATATTTGTGTGAGTTTGAAACCCATTTTTGGTAGCAAATTTCTACCATAGTTATTATTGTTGCCTATAAAACTGTACCCCAACTTAGTGGTACAAAATAGCAACTATTTTATTTTGCTCATTATATGTGAATCAGTAGATTAGGAAGAGCCTACTTGAAAATTTCGTTGCAGTCAGATATTGGCAAGGATGACAGTGAACTGCCTGGGCTAGTTGTAAAACAAATAAACAAAAGTATAATTACAGGGCTGGTAGTTGATGCGAGTTCAGGTGGGCTATTAACTCTAGTGCCTATCCATGGCCTTCCCAGTACAGCCACCTCAAAGTGATCATATTTTTTATATGGTGGCCGGCACTCATCAGAGTGAACATCCTAATAGAACTGGGGAGAATTTGCATGGCTTTTATGACCTCGCTTTGGAAGACATGTATCATTAATTTTACTATACTTTGTTGGTCAAAGTAGTCACAAGCCTGCCCCATTTCAAGGAAAGGTTATATCAATCCTAACTTTTGATGGAAGAATGTTGAAGACCCTGGGATCATATATTAAAAACTATGATAATATCTTTAATTCCCTTCATACTCTCTACGCTCCTGTTTATTTAGACTCTACACAGTTTTCCAATTGTTTTTCAAAGTATGAACACTAGTGTTTACATCACTTTCTCCTCTAAGAACATCTTAAGCTTGTATCTCTTCCTCAAGATGTTCTTTTTAAATTCGGCTTTAAATCTAATTTATTTCTTCATTCATCTGCTCATTCAACAAATCTTTATTAAGGTGATTTAGATTTCAAAAAGCATATCCAAATACCTTTTTCTAGAGGTAAAATTTTCCCTTTCTTGAGCCATCAAGTTATTAACCTCAAATTGCCCCTTTATCTATTGTCTTCAATTATAACAGTTCTTCTACCCCAATTGTATTATTTTTTAATCCAGTGAACACATCTCTAAATTTATAGAACTTTATTAAACAGATTGTTCAATTGTTGTTGGGTGGAATATATAGATGGAAGACTGAATAGCTGGATGGATGGCCAGATAGACAACCAGATAAGCATATTGATAGGTGGAAGAACTAATAAAGGAATATAAATGACTTTGTTTTTAATCACCTTAGTAGAAATTAAGAATTTCCTATTACACACCAGTAGTGAAGAAACAGATAAAGTTCCAAAGTGGAAGTTTGATGGTATTCTTTACCAACAGGATAGAGGTTATATGATGCAATGATCCCCCTTTCTAGCACTCACATCTTTTTCAGGTCCATATCCAGATGGGACAGAGAGACTAGACTACAAGATGAAAGGAGAATTATGAGGAAGTTGAAAATCTTTTATAGAAAATAAATTGAGAAAAATTCTGTAAGTTAAGCTGAGCTAGTTAACTGTAATACCTAGATAAGGCATTTTTTTTTCCTTTCAAAAACAGTTTTTACTAGCTAAATCAACATTTACTAATCAAATGTATATTTTGTACCTGGTATTTTGATACATGCTCTTAAAAGTTAATGTATACTTATATCTGGACAGGTATATGTATGAATTATTTTTGGTGAATACTATTTGTTAGAATCTATTAACAATCTCTGTAAATTCAGATAACATAATAAATAATTCTTCTCTTGGGGTTAATTTTGAATGTCAGATAGAATTAGCTCAAGTTAAAATGGAAAACAAAACTTAAAACTCCAAAATAAACAAGCTAAAAAAATAAATAAACTTCAAAAGGATATGCCCTATTAGTTCAATTCAATATTACTATCAAAAAATTCTGTAAAGTCTAAGTCTAAATGACCAGCTTCTTGAAGACTGTCAACTTACTTTTGTGTATGTTATTTCAGACCCTGCAACATCCCTATTGTTGAAGTAATACAATGAACACTTAGAACTAAGATTGAATAAATGAATTCATACATTAAAAATGCAGAAATAAATACATGTATGTTTGAAAATATATTTTTTTATATAGGCAAGCCTGCTCTATGTAATCTTTCTTGTGGTTATTTTGCTTAGCAATTTTTTCTTCAAAGGTGAGATAAATCAGTGGCATGAATGATTAGTGATTCCAAATGAGTCAAATTTAAAATAATAAAGACTATCTTTATCACTACACTTCTGTGTGTGATCAACCATATTGCCTGATTTAGAATTCTACTAATGAGCCATGCCAGACTCTGTTGTTCTGGCTTATTCCTGGGAGAGCCCCATATACCTGGTTGGTAATTCCTCTTCACAATGATTATGACATGAGGTTAGAAAATAAACTTAGGTGACTTTGGACACATATGCTATTTAATTCCCTACAGTGACACTTCTTAGTAGCCCCATCCTGGAGCTCAAGAAGTGAGAATTTGAGTGATCTAGTTGAGCTTTAAGAAGATTGTGTGCTGTTTTAAACTATCACACCTGAGTTAATGCAATTAAGCAGGACTAACACTTTCCTTTCAGGAAAGAATTAGAAACTAGCAATGAGAAAGAAAAACTTCCCCACCCCGAATAGAGAACTTTCCCCAGTGTGAAGTTGAGCTCATTAGCAGGGCAGGATGTCCACAATAATGAAGGAGCACTCTCCTGTCAGCTGCTGCCATTTACTTTATTATCATAAGCAAAATACTGTCCCTCAATACAGAGCTGGAGAAAATTGTTCTTTGGGGGGAAATTCTTTAATTGAATGAGATTTGTTCCAGCCATATTTCAAACTGACACTCAAAGTGTCAATCAGTTACTTTCAGATAATAAAATCAATCTATTATATTTCTGTGCAGCACACAGAGTAGCTTAAATCTCAGTAAACATTTTCTTTTCACATTTTTTCTGACATGGCCAAAATTAAATAGTGATTTATTGTCAGCACATTACACAGAAGCTTATCAACTTAAAGTATATTCTTTCCATATTGGCCTCCTCTTACCCACTTAAAGGAAATTTCAAAAAGTCTAGTTTTACAACTTGTAGTTATGCCATGCTCCTTTCCTGATTTTACTGAGCACATATTATATGCTTCCAGATACTTATTTTGTATTATCTTTATACTTTTAAAAGTAAAATTTAATGGTTATAGAAACTTCTGGAATCAGGTGTTTCTACTGAAACAGCAAATATTTTGACAGTATTATTGCTATATATTCAATTTCTCAAAGAAAAAAACAATCTTGGAGTTTATTTCTATTGTTGCTTTTAAAAGAGTTCCTTCTTCCCACCCGACTCCCCTGGCTTTTTCCCTTCTTCCTTTCTTTCATTCTCCCAGTGTGGGTCTTTCTGTTGCATTGACAGGAGAGCTCAGGAACAGCTCAAAATGGTTGCTTTGGGAACTGATTGCTTAAAAGTTTCTGTTTAATAGTCTGACTCTGGGAAATAGTATTAAGATTTCAGACAAAATGATAGAAATCTAGCTGTTCACAGAAAATGAAGCCAATCATAAAAGCTTTGTCTTTTGGTTTGATATACCCAATAAAAATAAATGTTGCCTTTGTAAGTACTTTGTAAACACTAGTTTCATTTATTATAAACCATTCATTATAAACCCTTAGATCTCTGAAGGAAACTCATGTCAAAGAAATGATTTATATAAATATCCTGTGGCAAGGCGTTTTGATTATAGGAAATGATTATTGGAAAAAGTGAACAAATCATTCATTGCAGTGTATTTTTATTAGAGAAGACTTGTTAAAATCAGATAACCAAAGTGTTGATGAGGAAATCTGGGTAATAGGATACTTCCTTCTATAGAAACTTTGTTAAGAAGTCTACAGAGCAATACTGTTAGGCTTGACTTTCTGATTGTCAGAGAGATCTAAACAACATTACAGAAATCAATCTGTCACTGTCACAGGCTGAGTTCCCTGGGGTGCAGAGTTGGAGGTTAGAGAGATTAACATGTAGCAGCCTGTGGAGAATACTCTCAGTATTTGGGAGAGTGGGTTGGGTGGGCGCTAACGAAAGCCAAATTGGCCAGAAGGGGAGGTTGAACTTTGCTGTAGTGGCAACAAAGATTCAGCCAATAATAGTGAAGGATGTAGAGCTAGGATGGCCCTTTAGACTTGTCCAATATTGAAGCAAGGAGACCAGGCATTTATATCACTGCATCAACCAGTCATTAGCTGTGGAATGCCCCCATGAGAGGGGCATGACTTTTCATAACCCAATAACCTTTGGGTAATAGTCCAATAGCCTTTGGATTATTCAAATCTCTTCAGCCAAGGGCAAGTATCAGAGAGGAAATGAGCTGAGAGAAGTTGACCATCAACATTTCCAGTTGGGAAATGAATGCCATAGTCTTAGAGGGGATATTTGTGAATCAAAACATCTACTACTACAACCAAACTAAGAGTACACATATCCTTGACACAGCATTGCCACTTGGGAGAATCTATCATAAAAAAAATAATAAATGCAGAAACATGTAAAGAATTATGTGCAAAGATATTTATAGTGATGTGTTTATAATGAAAATGTTATGAAGAAAATCTTTATCTACTTAAATAGGTGAATAGTCTAATGCATTACAATATATCTGCACTGTGAACAATTATAAAGCTATTGAAGATAAATTAGATCTATATATATTACTCTTGAAGGATCTTCATAATATATTATGTAGGAGAAAGAAAAGGTGCAGAAAATGTTTAGTCCAAACTTATTTGCATTATTCTTTTTGTAAAAAGCAAGATTTAAATTATTCATTATAGAAGTATCATATATGCTTGTGTGTTCATGGAAAATAACACAGAAGGATTTATATCAGGGATTTAGTATCAATTATATATAAGGTTGTTTGGAGACCACTAATTGTTCCTCTGTGTTGTTTTTTCTTGTTACAATTAGTATGCTTTCATTGAAAAAATAATTATTAAACTTAGGGATTTTATGTGCCTCAGCAAGTATGTAGAAGTTTAAAACTAACTGTGAATCTTAGAAATCATTTATTTTCTAGTTTGTAAGCTTCTTCAAGTTTTTGTGGTTTTGATCAGCTGAGCATCTTTTCTTTAGAAAATGTTCAGGTTCAGATAACATCACATAATTTTCTATATATAGTGATTATAACATTAGGAGATAAGGACTTCTTGAAAGACAGGGTTAATCTCCCTTTATTCTAATACAATTTTATTACCTTACAGATGAAGAAAATAAAGTCCAGGTAGGTTAAGTGGCTTCTCAGGGTCACAAGTTTGTTAGTGTCAACACAAGGTTAGATTCCAGGTAACTCTTCTCCCTGTCACATGAATCCAGTGCTGGGGATCTGTACACTTATGAAAATATTCCTATGAAGGCCTTTTTATTAGTCCATTTAAACCTATCATCTTTACCTGTTGTGGTAGGTTATATCACTGCCTCCAGCTATTCACTCCCAGCCCTGTAGAAGGATGACAAGACCTTCATGTTATTCTTTGACTGGCAGCACCTGTCTCCCTACAGAAGAAGACTACTGCCCCATCACACTGTCATGCTTGAGCACATGACTTGCTTTGGCCAGTGAGAGTGAATGTGTGTAAACCAAATCTGAGTAAAAACTTTCAGAACAATTTCAAAATCAGGCTCTACCTCTTCTTCTTTTCTCATAGTTTTGAGAATATGTCCTAAATAGAGTCTACTATTTCAACCTGGCTATGTATTAAAAAGACATGGAGCAGGTCCACAACCATTGAACTGCAGTAATAGGTCACATAAGTGAGAAATGATTTTGTAAACCATAGACATTTTGAGGTTTATTACACCAAATGTACTTCACATCTATTGTTACCTCCAACCTTTTCTATCTCAGTAAATGAATGCTACCTACTCAGTCCACTTAAACCAAAATGATCTTTTTAAATCTGTAAATAATGTAGTACTAGCCCCTTGCTTAAAACCCTTCAATGACTACTCTTCAAATCGCTTCCAAAGTCTTCATGCTGGTCAACAAGAAGACCATGTGATCTGCTTTCATTTTCTACTACTCTTCTCCTTGATCACTCTGGTTCTTGTCCTACCTGTCTTTTATTCATAGAATATGCCAAATTTGTGCCCTCTGCCTGGCTCCTGATAGTCACATCTCTGATTAACCCCATACTAGATCTCTGTTCAAATATCATCTCTTTAAAGATAGTTTGTATGGCCAAGATAAATAATGTTGATTTCAGTTCTTATTATTTATTTTCTATTATACTTTTCTGTTTTGCTTTCATGTATTCAAATGTTTATGCACCCAAGTAACTTTTTGGTATCTCCTTTAAGAACCATACTCTATTTTGTACTATACTCATTTGACTATTTGTCTTGACCCTCAACTAGACTCGAGAGGTCAGAAAGATTGGAGCTTTCAAGGAAGAGGTAGAATTTAGATAGGCAAAGAAAATATGAACAGAAGTGCAGAAAGGATGAAGCATTTTACTCCTTTTTGTGTCCTCACAGCATCTACCATGAGGTTTCACTCAAAGCAGACATTCAATATATGTTAGTTAAATTAAACTGAAACATTAACCCAAAAAGAAAAAGATAGAAAAAAAAAACGATGATTACACTTCCTTGGGTTTTCACAGAAATGTTTGATTCTAGAATCTGGCAACTGCTATTAGGACCTGACAAATGTCTATGTTAATGCTTTTATAAATAATATGGTAATTCACACTAGAATCAATGGCTGCAATTCCTATTACTACTGCATTTCTGTGCAATAGGAAATTATTTATAAAATCTTGTTGAAATATATGTATAAAATGGAATTTTGTAATAGTGCTGAGTTTTATTTTGTTGCATTCTGGTCTGAAGAAAAAAATAGTGTATATTAGTACATTAAATTATGATGATCATGTTTTTGAGAACAGTGTTTTTAATATATTAAAATGACAGATATACATACATTAGAAGACACAAACAAGTGAACTGATAGATGGACCAACAGATGTTTATTTTGCTTTGCACGGTGTTTAAAACTTCAAGAAATATTCAACACTGAAGAAATTTCATAAAAAATGGGGATTTCTAGATTGTCTTAAAAAAAAAAAAAAAACAAGATCTGGTAACATCAAATGCATATACCTACACTGCAATAACTTGCCTCTGGAGTGTCCCTGAGCTTGGACTCCAACAATACATATATACAATATACACTATTATATTTAATAATAAAATAAGAATTATTTGATACTTTTAAAGATGCCAATCAAATACAAATACTTATTGGAGGTTTATGGGGAAGATACTGTTGTGTTTGGTATTTGAAAATAGAAATAAATGTTAAGGCCAAGATCCTGCTCTAGTTGGGAGCAGATGAGTACCCATAATCTACCAAATCAAGACTGGTAAGGTCACATAAAAATATAATTAACCACATAAGGGATTCAAAGATGAAATATTAACAAGTGCCACTTCTAATCAGAGCTATGGAAGTGCAGATAAGTAACACCAGGGCCTAGGTACTTGGGCCACCAGCAGAGGTGGGATGTGATCTTGATTTTCAAGGAATGAGTAAGATTCAGGTAAGCAATAAATATATTAAAAGGGAAGCACAGAGTTCAACCACTTTAAAGAATAGTGAGTAGTTAGGCCAAATGGCAGAATGAAAGGTTTATAAAAAAAATAGAGAAGACATGAGTAGAGAAGTTTAATAAGACAAAATTCTGGAGGGATCTTGAATAAGACTAGTGTCTATTTTTTTAGACATTATTGTTGTTGATCTTATGTGAAAGGTCTAGAAATAAAGCAGCCTGCAAGCATGTTCCTTAAAAATTCACTTCAAGCCTATGCTGCCAGAAGGTAGGCTTAGGTATATTAATAGATCAGCCTGGATTTTCTACATCAATTGAAGGATGTTGGCAGCAAAGTGGAATCAATATCCAAAGTCAGCCAGATGCTATATCTAAGGCTCTAAAGGACACACATGGAAGAGATAATAAGAGCCCAGTCTTGTTAAATTATAGAGAAATCTGCCAAGTTAGTCTCAAACGTATGCCTAATTGGTTTATGCCATAAGAGACTAATTGGAGATTTAAAAAGAAGTTAAACTTAAACTTGAAAAACTTGGTTCACAGACCTATTTTGTTCTAAAATGTGTAACATACATAATTCCAGATGTAGAATGCTATCTATGGAGGGAGTGCAGCTTGATAATTGAGAGCTCAATCTTTATTCTCAAACAGACTCTGCTTTCTGACTGTTCCCTCCAATCTTCTAGCACTTTGACCTTAGTACATCATATAGTCTCCTTGTGCTTTAGATTCTTCAATTGCACAATGAAAAATTTACTTTATAAAATTATTATGGGATTAAATGGGGGTGATGGAATATAAAATGCTTAGTACCGTGCCTGTCACACAGCAAAGGTTATTATTTCTTGTCTATCATGATAGTTCTCTACTACTCGTATCCTAACTCTCTTTCCTCTTCTGCTTATTTTAGACACTGCCATAATGCACACACCTGATTTTCTAACTCTCCCATTCAAAAAATTTAATATTCCCCAGTGTCTAAAAATAACATCCTCTATTCTTTACCCTAGACTTTCTATCTGAAATCTGTCTTTATTGTGTATTTTTCTACAACACCTTTATTGCTGGAACAAAACTAAATGTATTTTAAATTTTCTCAAAATGCAATAATACATTGAAAAAACATTCTCCATCATGATAATTTGACATTTCTTTTCTCTAAATAGAAGCCTTAAAATTACCTACATGGCATTTACAACAAAAGCAATCCAACCTTATCACTTATGGCATCATTTGTCTTAAGGTTTAATAGAGGACCTTCATTCCTACTCTAACACTGTTTCCTTTCTTCTCTTGCCTAAAATTCAACAAATATTGAGTGTCTACAATATTCCAGCTATAATTTGGGTTGCAGAAGAAACATAAAATAATCTCCATAGCCCACAATTCTCTGTTCTCAGAAAACTCACAGTTAAGTGTGGCATTTTTCAAACATTTTTTATTATTAACCTGTTGAAATACTTTTTTTTACAATATGACCACACACACACACACACACACACACACACACACAATGGAAATAATGGTGGTCATACAAACATCTAAAATAGCTATGACAATGCACTGCGACAATTGTTATAATTGAAATGGGAATACATTGTCTAGTTGTGTTATCCATATTCTTTAGGATATGGCAGGACATCTTCCATAAAGTAGGTGTTAAATAAATATTTCAGAATTAATAAACCTGTTGGCAGAATTTTAAATCGAACTCTTCATTACTAAGACATTTTAAATTAATTTAATTCATAAGCCAATTAAAATGTTTAATTACTGAGACTTAACCATTTACATTTTACTGAGTATAGTAGGCAAGGCCTTCTAATGATAAAGATTAAATAAATACTAATAGAAAATTTTTATATGTGAAAACGCTATATCTATTTAAGAGTTTACTTTAGATATTTCTCTAATTATAGTAATATATTCCTTGGCTATAAATTTGCTTATATCTACCTTAGTCTCACCTCTTGGTTTTCCATCATCCTTCCCCCTCTCCCTCAATCACAGACATAATAGTACAAGTAAATGAGAATTTATTAAAAGTTCTATTAATAATAATGACATCTTTTCTTATGTGAAATAACTAAGGTTATGAAGCTGTCAACTTTCAGATGCCCCAGTTTCTATAAAATGTTAGTTTTCAGTTTCCTCTTGGACATAAATATACAAATATTCTATTCCCAGATGTTGAAGTCACCAATAATTCTAAATGGCTTTGCATTCAATTTAGAATTTGGAATTGCATGTTCTTTGTTCAGTTGAGCTATTTTTCCTGCTACTAAAGGTAGCATTTTCAAATCCATAGTTTTTCACATTTTATTAATAATTTGGATCTATTTATTGATCATAAAAATCTCCTTTCAGAGCATTTCAACCTCGTTTGGGCAGAAAACAAAACAATAAATGTCTTAAAGGATTAAAATGGTTGTAAGGAATATCAAAGTTTAAACATAATTCATACAGTGAAAAAGTACCTATAGAATCATATTTAAATTAAAAATCAAATACTTTCAATAATGAGGAAATCATCTGCTTTTTGCAACTATTATACTCTGTCAAATAACAAACATAAAAATGTTTAATATTTCAAATATTTAGGGGTGCATGAATTACATGTGATGACTAAGTCAACTCTACAATCAAAATTGTGTTATTCCTCAAGAGAAAATAGAGCAGTGCTAGTCAATGCACATTCAGAGAATTTGGTGTGAAAAGTGGTTATTTCAAAATTGTCATTATTTAAAGTATAAAATTTTCAAGATGATAGTACAGACTTTCAAGTTACAATATCTCTCATTAGATGTGTATAATTCACTCAATAAACATGTTTAATAAGCATTTAATGAGTGTTTAATGTAAGCTAGGCAGTGTGGTAGGTGAAGGGGAACTAAAACAATGAAATATCTCTGCCATCAGGAATCAACATCTAGTGTGGAGGCAGCAAAAATCTAGGTATCATGTAAATATACTATACTAAAATTTTTCCAGTAGTTGTAAAAAAGATAATTTTATGTAGCATACAGTTGAAAATTTATTTATTTGCTCATTGTAAATATTTCAAAGCTACTTTGTAAATGCAAAAAAAAAGATACAATCATGATGCTAATACAAATTTTTTCTACTTAAACAAATTTATGTGAGACAACTGATTCAATATAATAAAATATGTAAATAATAGCATTTATATAGAAAAATATCGTTAAGGATTTTACACTAATGACTCAAGTTTGGGAAACCTTGAATAACAAGCACTAAATGTTGCTCCTAACCCTTAGATTTTGTAAGCCAAAGACTAAACTTTGAGAG
This sequence comes from Macroglossus sobrinus, assembly GCA_004027375.1. Classification (NCBI taxonomy): domain Eukaryota; kingdom Metazoa; phylum Chordata; class Mammalia; order Chiroptera; family Pteropodidae; genus Macroglossus; species Macroglossus sobrinus. The sequence continues at coordinate 214,634 of PVKZ01000090.1, read as the reverse complement.
ACTCCAAACCCATTTTAAAAAATGTATGAACGTGCAAATGGTCATTATAGTCAGTAATACTCCCTTTGTTATTTGTGTACTGATGAGATGTTTGTGTTCCTCAATCTTGGCTAGCTGAATAAAATTATAGGGGAGTGGGAAACTGAAAAAATAAAGCCCTTCCAAAGAATAATGAATCTAATGACCCTCACTAAATGATCTACCCTCGAACTATATTATGGCTTGGAAAAGTAGAGAGAATAGCTCTGTCATTTTGCATTAGGGAGGGAGCAGACTCTGGGCCTGTAAGAGCTGAAATACTGAGAAGGGAGAACCTAGCAATGAGCTAAGGAGATAGTAAAAATAGCAGATCCAAACACTGTAAAGCACTCGTTTACCCAACTCAGTATTCGAAGACTGTCAAATATACTGTAGAATTACATTTGATGAGCAATAGTGATATAAGGCATCAAGATAATGCACAAATTATGCCAAATATACTCTAAGATGATGGGAAAGAAAAAAATTTTAATCTTGTCAGTTATAAAACTAAAAGTACAGAACTAAGCAACCTCAGTTAATCTATTACCATGAAATGAGAAGAAAACAAAAATTATTTCTTTGCATCAGTTGTTTAAAAATTCAATCACAGACACAGTGTAATCCATTTCAAATAAACAATGGGGGCCCTTTCTCATAAATAGTTAAATAAGCTTACCTCCATTCTGACAACTTGCAAAGACATTTATTTGTGTTAAATTTTATCTTATGGGATTTAGCCTATAATGATTGCCAAGAGTTTTCAATACAAATTTGCCTTTCAACATATTTTCTGTCATTTATGACATTTTTTGGTATGCTAGTTTGACAAAAATATTTTCTATGTGATCATGCAAATAGTTTAGTATTTTAAAAGTTAGTTATAAAAATTCTCAACCATATATAAAAGAGAATGGTATAATAAATTGCTATGTCCTTATCACCTACAACTCATTTTAATAATTTTCAATTTTTGTCAATTTTGTTTTATTTATTCCCCTAATCACCATCACTACATAACAATTTTCTCATAAATAATTTAGTGCATAAAAACTCAATAAAGCTAGAAAAAACTATACATTTCTAATGAGCATGACTTTGTTAACATAACCACAATGACTTTAAAATACCGATGACATTAACAAAATATTGTTAATTTTATTATTCAATGAGAAAATTTCTATATATAGTTAATTTGTTCAAATTAGTATCTGAACAAGATTCACGCAATTGTATCTAGTTAATATGTCCTATGTCTTTAAAATTTTATCATAGTTCTTTTTCCCTTTTTTCATATCAATTATTTGTTGAAAAAATGTATGATATTTTTTACATTCTTGCTTTAGGTTTTAGATTTTTCTCTTATTTATATGCTTCTCTATATTTTATATTTTCTATAAACTCAGTTACAGCTAGACTTAATCAGACATAGGTTAATTACTGTTAGCGATACTCCACAGGATGTGCCACGTACATCCTATTACATCTTAACAGGAGATATATAATATATAAATGTCCCACTGGGCAAAATTGAACAGTTGGTTCAGTTATTTTAACCTGATTCATTAATTAGCTTCTCCATAAATCTTTTGTCTAATGCTTGAGCAGTCCTTGATAATGACTGCCTAAATTTATTATTTTATTAAGTGTTGTTAAATGATAGTTTTCATATTCTATCATTCCTTTTGCATTTATAACCTGAAATTCTTATAAATATTTTTTCCTCAAATATTTGATTACTCTGAACTATATTTGTATAAGGCAGAAAAAGTACTGGTGTTTCCCTTATTTATCTTCAAAATAATGAGTAGGTACCCAAGAAACCTCCTAATACAGTATTATTTAAAAATGGTATGATGAACTTATCTATACACATTTTAGGTATTTTGATACTTTGTTGTCTATTTTGGCATGTGTCATGCTCAAATTGTTCCATCTTTGGTCATTGGAAGTCACCTGAAGTTGGCTCTTTTAATGTGTTCTATTTTATCTTAATCTCACACAATATATAATTATATTCATAAATATTTCAATAAGTAGTACTAAAAAATAAGGAATCTTTTTCAAACATAAGCACAAATAATTTTACAGTAATTCTTTACTCAAGATCATGTCTTTCCCAAAGGAGCTGACATCTGATGACTATATGAGAGGGGTTTATAAAAGTCCAGCCATTTTGTCTCAGTGTAGGATTTTCTAAAGGACAATTCTGTTTTCAAATCTCTCCAGTGGGTTAATGGAGACTTTGCTGAGACTGAATCAGTTCATTTTTTCCTCTACCCAGTCCCATTTCTCTCATATGCACTTCCCATGTGTTGATTCCTAAAAAATATTTTTCACCTCAGTTATTTCAGCATCTGCTTCCAGAAAAACCAAGCAATAGTACAAATATTTCATGAATCTGCACCTCAACTTGACTATCTGACCCAACTGCAAGTAAAAATCTCTCAAAATTATATTCTACCTGTTTTATGTATTACTGGTCTAGAAATTCATATATATGTAAAACTTAGACCTTATTTTTATTATCAATAACTATACTCAAGTGTTTTTTAAAAGAAATATATTTTTACCCTTTTATGAAATTCCTGTTGCTTCCTTGTGAATATCTTGATAACAGCATTAGTCTGAATATAACTGTTTTTTATTTAGAATGACATCAGAATTCCTACTTCAGAGAGTAAAGAAATTAGAAGGAAAGGATTTCTAAATACATATGGAACTCTTTACATTTGAAAGAACTGGTGACATTTTCACATTTTATTTTCAAGTTAATAGCAAGAATGCAAGAACACATATCTAGCATATTTATTGGGCTTTCTGCATGTAAATTTATGAATCTATTTGTTTAACAAAACTATCAAGTTCAAGTGAATTATAAAATACTTTAACAACCTTTGACAATAAGTTTAGATATTTGAATGTACCAATTTATTATAAAACATGTTTGTTTAAACCCTCAAAAGTATCACCAAAATAAAATAAATTCAGTAAGAAAAACTTTATACATAATCTAACACCAAAACAAAAATTTTGTAAAGTAGACTAGACTAAAAAGAGGTAGAAAGGGATTTTTAAATAATGACTTTCACTGTTTCTGTCTTTTGTTCTGATAAACATTTTTTTCACCATTAAAACCCCATCAGCTAGACAATAGCTGGGAAGCTTACAAGTCATTCATGCAGGAAGAACCCACTAGTGTTGAAAAAGTTACACAAAAGTTACCCTGATGTTGGTAAACAGAAGCAAATATACAAATAACAGATATATAAATACCACATTCTCTCCCTTGAATAAAAACTAATAACCCAACCTAATATATTTTCGGTAATGGATGATAACTACCCAGTGGTATTTATCTATTCTGTTCATCTTATCAGGATCCTATTTCTATCACATACTCCATACCTCAACCCTTGTCCAAAAGTGTTATTATAAGAATAATACAAAAGCAACAAATGAACAGGAAAAACAAAGAGACTCATGGACAGAAACTGTAGACTAGTGGTTACCAGAGGGTAGGGGTGAGGGGAGAGAACAAGGTGGCATAAAGAAGATCAAATATGTGGTGACAGAAAGAAATCTAACTATGGAAGGTGAACATACAGCCTTACTGTTAAAGTATACAGCTGAAACTTATTGCATTTTATTAACCAATGTCACCATACAAAATAAATTAATTTAAAAAAAAAAAAGAAAAAAAGAAAAAGTTCATTGCACCAGTACCATGGCCAGCTCCAAAACTTACTATTGTGTTCAAGATTATCTTTCTCATGGATAGAACATTTTGCATTTCAACATTATCAATTTACAAATGATAAAAATTATGATTGATGGTCACGGGGATGGGATGCATGGCAAAGGGAATAAAGTTAGCAATAATATATTGGCTAGGTGGAGGTGCCAGGGGAGGTAGGGAGCAATTGAGAAAATCGTTTTATGAACTATACAGATGTCTAACCAATGTACTATATACTTGAAACTAATTAAAATAATTATTTTTAATGGTCAAATCTATTCTACTGTCATAGAAATACCAAACATCAGTCAATAAAAAGCTCTTTACTTGCTTTAAAAAATTATGTAAAAACTGTGCAGATGGATTCAGGATGTCCTTCACAAGGGAAAAAGAATGGTAACTGGGATATTGGAGGAATTCCAGATAAGATATGGTCTATTTTGCTCTGAGCCATTAAAGGATTATTCATTCACTCACCATGGCCATAACAAGTGCCAACAGTTGTTCCATGTCATCTGCTATGCTCCCTGGCTTCTTTCACCCAATTTGTCCTGACCTATATTTATTAAACAGTTTTTCTTACACTGGGAACAGACTCATTTTATAAATTTTATTCTTATCTCTAGTCCTTATCAATTCTCCAGACTCTTCTTTCAACTTTCTATACCTCATCATTTCTGCTTTATTTGATTTACTTGAACATTCTCAATCTGGTCATTGGTCAAGTGAGTATCAACAGTACAAGTTGGATTACACGAGATATGAATCTGTATTATACCTAAGTTGTATTCTTTTAATTCTTAAACCTGAGTGAAATATGCAGTTTAGAATAGTTCAAACATAGCTCTTTAGTTAAGAAACTGCATCTTTATTATTTGTCCAGAATTCCACATTACTTCATTTTGTGGAAATTTTCTTAGTTGCTGAACATTTTCTTTCATTATTGAAATAAATAATAATTTCAGTGGAAATGCAGATGCCATTAAAATTTGCTTAAATATCTTACATATGCTTTTAATCTGTGAAAAAGTGTTATTTTATTTTTATTCAGTCAAGTTGATAACTTGAAAAAATTTTATTTTTATTCAGTCCGTGTATTTGAAAGTACACTGTGTGCAGTGGGGTAGAGGAAGAAGAGATATGAAATCAGAATTTCTGAGTTAAATTTTATTCTCACCATTTATTATCTAAAATAGCCTCAGTCTACTCCATATTTGGCATTACTCACAAAATAGAAATAATATTTTTCATGCATACCTCATAAGGTAGAGGTCAAGTAAATCATATAAATGTGAACCCATTTTGTAAAGTGTAAAGCACTCTTCACAAATTTAGGATTTGAGTAGCATTTTGTGTAAAACACTGGAATGGGTGCTAGTTGCCTGAATTCTTAATGTAACAAGTCTTCCTGCCCCCTCCAACCTTTTTTCACTACATCATTTGTTGGGTGGGAGATAATAAAAGTACACAGGAGAATGGAATGTAAAATTAAGAACCCATGAGTCTTGCCACAAACAGTTGAAGATAAGTATATTATAAAATAAGCATCTCTCCTACTTGTAAAAACACATTCCCTGTTCTGGTTGCCCCTAAAAACTACTGGAGACATTTTTTTCAAAATATGCTTTGTGCATACAAGATCATTTTAATTTACAAAACCCATACATCTTGATGAGTGAAAACAGCTCTGTACGTACATATGATAGATTTAACAAGTACACAAAAAGTATGTACTTGAATAATTTTAATTTTTCTCTAAGCCAAAAAAAAAGCATAACATTTTAAACTATTTTATCTTAGAATTGTGTCAGAACTAGAAAGAAATTACAGTGCTATTAAAGAAAAAATCTTTTAAAAATCAATGAAAAATAGTATACTGGGGGCAGAGGAAACCTATCAGCTAGGCTCCAAACTCTTATTCATACAATATAATGAAATTGTACTATTGGAAAAGAAAAAAAAATCTGTTTGGTAAAAGGACATTACATTTAAAAGTTCATTAAACTTTAACGTGTAAAATTAAGTATATACCTCAAGCTTTGAGCAAAGCCACATTCAGCTTCCTGCTCAGCAGAGAGCATTATAGCATGAATACATTTTTCTTCATATTCTTATAGAATGAAATCTGAAATAACCTTACCTCTAATTCTTTAGAGTTAATTTTTATGAATGTTTTTAATTAGGGAAAATGTTTCACAATAGTGAGGATCTGGGAACTTGCCATATACAAATAGAGTTTTCTCTTACTTGAATTTTAAAAGTAGCACACTGACAAATGTTTCATAGTAGTGTTGACATAGTAAACACAGGAATGTAAGCACAGCAAAAGGATATGTAGGATATCATGCTGATAGATTCTGCCCCATGGACACATTTGTTCAAGAAGCAAAGTAGACAGAAAGAACAACATAAAAAGACCAAGAAGTGAATCTTAATAGTGACAAATTGGTACTAGCATTGTCCTGGTCCCAATTTAAATGTAGAATTTTTATATTTATTCTTTGTCTGATCTGGAAAATACGCTTACATACCATATTGGATTCTAATGTAGGAGAAAACTACAGGACCAATAAGACTGAATATATTGCCAGGGAGTCAAAAAGTGGACTCAGGTTAGTGGTGGTGGTCATGGAGATGGAGGTGGGAGGAGGAAGTGTCTGACAGTGTTATGCCTTAGAGTAGAAGGGGAAGCCAGGACAAACAGTACATTATACACAATATCACTGGAGCCTGGATATCAACAATCGCATAAAAAAAATAAATTTAAAATAAATTTAAAAAATAAAAAACAGAAAACCAAGGACAGAAAACCTAGGGGTCCTCCTACTAGTACTGCTCACAGCTCCAGTTTCCTGTCCACTTACCTCAGTCTGAGAAATAACTAAACTGATCATATAATTATTCAACCCCTAAATTTCAGAGATATGGGGAAAATTTTAATAAAATCAAATTGAAAAGTTAAAGAGCCAAAGTATATGTATTCATTGTTCAAGAGGGAAAAATGGTAAGGTATTCACAATCAAATTGTATTTATTTTCTATACTTTGCATATATTAAATAGGATGCTTTCAGCATTAACAAAATATTTGTATTACCTACATATAAAAATAAAATTTATTTTATATATTGTCTTTATATCCAGCACCTTACTAACGTTTCCCATCAATTTTAATTATTTCTAGATACTTGAATCCTATCATCTACAAATAATGACAATGTCTCTTTCCTTGTTAGTCATCATAGTTTGTATTTCTTTTCTTGTCTCACTATACTGGCTAAGATCTCCTTATCAATGTTGAAAAGAAATGGTGACAATAAATGTTCTTGTCTTCTTCCTGATGTTAAGAGAATATTAAATAAAATGGTTAAGAATAATCATTCTGAGATTTTGTTAGACATTCTTTATGAAGAAAGTTTCCTTTTATTAACAATTTGTAAAATCTTCTATAATAAATAACTGTTGAATTTTATCAAGCTTTTTTTACACCCAGTGAGATGATAAACTAACACAATAAATTACATTAAATGATTTTGTAATAGTAAAACCACCATTCCATTGTTAGAATAAACCAAAATTGATTGTGATGTATTTATCTTTGATATACTCTGGATACAGTCTACTAATATTTTTAAATATTTTCATCTATATTCCTGAATGAGATTAGACTAAAATTTCCACTTATTTATTTTCTATCCATTGTTAGGTAATGTTAGTATCAAGCAATTTTTAGAATTTTACTCATCTTCTATAATATGAAAATTTTGTATGTGACTGAAATTATTTTTTTAAAAAAATTTGATAGAATATAGATCTGGTGGTTTCTTTGGGCTATGTTTTTGTATATAAATTCAATTTATTTAATTTTTATAGAACTACTTAGACTTGTTTTCACTAAGAATGTTTTGTTAAATTATATTTTTCCAAAAATTTTCCAGTTATTCTAAGATTTACTATTTATTGCTATATAGCTATTTATGATATTCTTTTATCAACTGGTATATTTGTATACTGCTATATTTGTATTACGGCCCCTTCAAGAACCCCAATGTATTGCTTATTTTTGCTTCTCCATCTTTTTCAGATCAGGGTTACTAGAGACTTATCTGTTACTACTAGTCTTTACAAATAATAACTTTTTCTTTGTGAATATACTTTATCATCTTTATTTTCTACTTTGTTAATTGCCATTCTTAAATTTAGTGTATCTTTACTTCTAATTTCTTTGTGCTTACCTCTTTGTATTTTTCTAAATTATTTTTTAGCATAAAATTTGATGTTTGAGAGTTTAGAACCGCTTTACCTCATAGCTTATAATAGTATTTCAATTACTAATACATTCTAATAATTTTTCATTTATTTAATTTTTGGCTTATCAATTATTTAGATGTATTTTTTAATATATAAATTTTGACAAATATTTTATCAAGTTCCTCTAAAAATTCATTTGACTAGAGAACTGATATACTCACTTCTACAGTTGAATTTTGTTGAAAATCACTATTAACTAGTGCATGGGCAATTTTTGTGAAGGTTTTAGTTATATCCTATCAAGAAATGACAAAAAAAATATAGAAATCATCTGTTAGATGGTGAATTTGTCTTTTCTAGAGTCAAAAAATTCTGCTTTTTATGTTTTCGAAGATATGTTATTAGGTACATACAATTTTTAAATTGTACCTTTATGGAGAATTAAGTCAATTTACTTTTTGAAGAACTAAATCAATTCACTTATAGTGAAATGACTTTTGCTGCTGGCATTTATTGTTTCTGATTAAAATAGCTACTTCACATTATTTAGACGGTATGTGCTTGCTCTATGTATTTTTATTCTTTTTTTAAATCCTTGCATGTTCCTGTACATTGAATTTCTCTTGTAAACAACATGTAAAATTAGAATAAAATGTATCTTATTACAATTTAGTGTATGTATGCACATAAAATAAGACAACCTGAATTTAATAAGAAATTTGAAAAACATTAAAGATTTATTTAATTTTTTTAAAAAGACAATAAGCCAAGGAATAAATTAACTAGAATGTCAAAAAAATGGAAAATAATAACCATGAATGAGAACTTGAAAATCCAACCTTTAAAGTACAGTTATTAAAATGTAATTTAAATAGCTTAGTACTTACACCAAAATAAACAATATAATCAACTGAAGAAAACAGAAAATCTACCCAAAAACTCTAAAAAGTGTAAGAATTTGATCTATAATAGAAGTAAAATGTTGTTCTTTAAAAATATAATTAGAGTAATTACAATATAAATTTATAACTAGAATATTATAAAAAATAGTTGGAGAATACTAACAGGAATAAGTGGTTAGTAAATTGGAAAACAAATACACAGTTTGATTTGTACTTATTTTATGCTATACAGGCATACCTTGGAGATATTGTAAGTTTGTTTCCAGATCACCTCAATAAACTGGATTTTTTGGTTTGCCAGTGCATATAAAAGCTATACAGTTTACACTACATTATAGTCTATTAAGTGTACAATAGCATTTCTATTAAGTGTACAATAACATTATGCTAAAAAACAATGTATATATCTTAATTTAAAAATACTTTATTGCTACAAAGTGCTTAACCATAATCTTTTTGACAGTGAGTCATAATCTTTTTGCTGGTGCAGGCTCTTACCTTTAATTTGTAAAAAATGCAATATTTGTGAAGCGTAATAAAATGAGGTATGCCTGTGTGACTTTTATTCCCTCAGAGAACTCTGTGCTGAACACAGTTGTTTAGACTGATTACTGCAGTATCTCCTGTGTCTCCCTGCTTCATTTCCCCTCTTGCCCTCCTACTTTTCATTCTCGATAGAGCACCCAGAATGATTGTTTTGCAAACAAGTCACATCATGTTACTACTCTGCTCAAATCCCTCCATTGGTTTCCCTTATCACAGATCAAGCCAATGTCTTTATAGTCAAGGCTCCAGATGATATGCCCATCACTTCTCCGGTCTCACCTCCTTCTACTCTAACCTAAGTTCACTCCATTTCAGTCACCTCAAACATCTTTGAGTCTTTGTCTTTGCCCTCTCTCTTTCTGGAATGACCCTGCCAAGTTATCAAAAAGGTTTGTTCCTTCAGCTTCTTCAAAGAATTATACAAATGGCCAACAGACATATGAAAAGATGCTCAACTTCACCAGCTATAATGAAAATGTGAATCAAAACCACAATGAGATACCATCTCCACCTGTTAGAATAGCTATCGTCAACAGGACAAGTAATAACAAGTGTTGGAGAGGTTGTGGGGGAAAAGCAACCCTTATACACTGCTGGTGGGAATGTAAATTGGTACAGCCACAGTGGAAAACAGTATGGAGGATTCTAAAAAAAATTAATAATAGAATTAAAATATGTCCCAGTAATCCCTCTTCTGGGTATCTACCCCCAAAATTTGAAAACATTTATTCATAAGGATATATGCGTCCCAGTATTCATAGCAGCTTTATTCACATGGACAAGGCATGGAAACTAAAGTGTCCTTTGATAGATGATTGGATAAAGAAGATGTGGTACAATATACAATGGAATATTACTCAGCCAAAAGATGAAATATTGCCATTTGCAACAACATGGTTGGATCTTGAGATTATCATGCTAAGCAAAATAAGTCAAACAGAAAAAGCTGAGAACCATACGATTTCACTCATATATGGAATATAAAACAGAAAGCATCAAACTAACAGGACAAACAGAGACTCAAGCACGCAGAAACCAGAGGGAAGTGGGAGCGGGGAGGTAGATAAGGGTTAAGGGAGTCAAATATATGGTAACAGAAGGAAATTTAACTTTGGGTGGTGAATACACAATGCAATACACAAATGATGTATTCTTGAATTGTACACTTGAAATCTATATAGTTATTATCCAGTGTCACCACAGTGAATTTTTTTGTAAAGGAATTAGTGAGTCCTCCCTGGCTACCTACATAAAATGGCACCCATTCCTCATTCTGCACAGTACTCCCTGTCTCACTTAATTCGCTTTTGTTTCCTTTATAACACTCACCAATATTTAGTTATTTATATCTTCATTTACTATATGTCTTCTCACTCCAACGCTCATTAAAATTGTAATTCCACAATGCCAGGAATTCATGGCCCCATTCTCTATGACACTTAGTAGGTACTTTATAAAAGTTTATTGAATGCATGAATAAATAATAAACATAGTATGTGTTCAATATTAATAAATGAGGCAATCAATCCTGTTCTCTTACAAGCTTTTATAATGCTTAAAGTTCATATCACATCAGTTAATGTCTAATTATAAAAAGTTATTTTATCAATAGTTATTACTAAAAACTCTTCATGTGTAGAAACTACATATTAGATTTCACTGACATTCTCCACAGTACTTTAATTACTGCTCGATTGCTGTTAGGTGGTCATAAAATTTTGAGTATAGATTAAAATATTCACTGATAACATGAATCTAAATGCTGTAAGAAAATGCAACAAATTTGCTATGATATTTACATCCTTCTCTTTCTTCTGCTGTTTTTTAAACAAAGTCAGCCTAAAAAGTAATCACATTAGGAAATATCGAATTCTCAGTTCTACTGAGCTCTATCCTACCATCCAGAGATGAGCTTATCCATCAAAATGTGCAAGAAAACCAACTAAAGCAAAAGGAGAGAAAAGGCAGAAAAAGTAGAGTCAGAATTGGAATTTCTACTGTATGAGCAGAGCTTTTGGTTTACCCTAAGGTAGTTGATTAATTAAACATCATGTGATGATAGATTGCAATCTCTTGAGCCTCCTTCAGTTAGATTATTTCAATCAGTTGGGATGAGGCAATGTAGACACCAAAGGGAATTAACACATCATATAGATATCTACATACATAAGATTTGAGCATTTTAGAAAATCAGCAATTTGGTATATGACTAGAGAAATAACATTAAAAATGTAAAAAACCAGAATTCATGTTATGATATAATCAGGTAAAAAGTATCCTAAGAATTTAATATTTTTATTTCAATGTAAAAGGAAGTTTTACCCTGTTTGTAGCCTATTTTTAATTTAATGCAACCCTAGTCTATAACATAACCTATATCTGCCCCAGTAGTTAATCAGTGTAATTTAGATCATCTCCTCCACAGGAACATTTTACTTACAGATACATATCAAGTCACCTTTCAGTCTTCTTTTCTCTAAATTAATCTACCTCAACTGCTCTATTTTTCCTTCACAGATTAGGCTTTCTTATTGTAATTATTTCATTAAGTCCTTTTTATTTTTTTCTTAAATTTATATGAATTTAGGAACACATAACTGGACACATTATTTTAGAGGATTTAAGTAGTGAGCAACGAGAAGCAGTAAGAGCCCTGACCTAAGCGATAAAAGGCCTGGATTCTAGTGCTATTTTAATTATTCATGAGAGTTGCCTTGGGCAAAGCATTTACCACCAAGATCCTTAATTTCTCCAAATGTTAAGAATCAGAGAAATATATCATTTTATCTAATGGGGTCTTTGATTGGGATAGGTAAATGCTTCATGAAATGTAAAGCATTTTGTAACCATATGTTCTAATATTTCCTATTAACCAGTCTTAAAAAATATTTTGCCCAATAAAAAAGGTACAGACTTTTTACACACTAATATCAGAGAATATCAAATTTCTGTTAAGAAAACTGAGGACTATTAAATAAAGTATGACTCTTTGAACCTATTTACTGAGATATATTTAATTTTATAAAATGTGCATTGTGCTGTTCATGCCTTTATTAGAGACAGTAACAGAGAGTCGAGGGAAATATAAAAAAATAACTAGGTAAGTGCTTGTCTGGGTTTAAACTCTTTTTCCATTCAAAATGTGACTCCATTTTGATTGTGTGGAATTAAACATAAATGGGTATGTATTCAGCAGGGTGCAGGGGGAATTAGGCAGGAAAAAAATCTTCTTATATAATGAGCATTTTGTGCCTGATTTTCTTCCCAGCATGCTTAAAATGTAATCACTGTATGTGATATAGAAATGCATGGAGTCGAATTTCTTCTTCACATTTCTCCCCATTATACATCAATACACACACACATGCACACACACCCACACAGCCCTCATGTTTCACATTTAGTTTCTGTTTAATACGTTATTCCAATGAGACATTTTCTCTTGTTTCTTTTTTCTCCCTGCTTCAAGTCATGTGAAATTTAAAAAGCCATTTTCTAAAATGTCTACCAAAAATATGATACTAGAAATAAAGCCCCCATATAATCTGTGAGACCTCCGTGAAGTTTGTTAACTTAAACTCTGTGGAAACTATGAATGAATAGTATTCACAGATCTCAAGTCAGTAGCATAAAATAGTAGGGCCTTGGTCAGAGAACTACCAGACCCTCCCATAGTGAAGACTACCCCAAGAGAGTGAGAAGTACCCTTTCAACTCTGCAAAATTCATCTTTAACCAGCTTAGTATAAAATTTTAAATGTCCACATTTTCCACTTCTTGCCCTAGTTTACTTTTAGTGTCATGGAATTTCTTATAATCACCCAAATAATAGTTTATTTTAATGTTGAAGACTTGAAAGATAAATTGAAAACAAAAAGTTTTCTATTATGCTATGGGTAGGAAGTTAAAGAAAAATTTACTCTATATAAGACTTTTTGGTTATGAACCGAATTACTAAAGTGAAGGAACGTACTTCAAACGACCTGAAACAAAAAAAGGTATATTGTAGAAGGATGTTATTCTCTCTTACAACCACCACTTGAAGAGTGATAAAAATTCTCAGGAAAAAACAAAATTAGTTTCAGCTGGTAAACACCCAGAACTGGGTCTACTAGACAAAGGAAAACAATAAAGCACATGTTTTATTACAAGAGTCTCACCTCCATTCTTTTTCTTAGAAAGCTCTTTCCCCTCTGTTTCAACATCTACTTCCCTTTAAAGTAACTGTCAGTTTTATGCTTCCAAAAATTTTTTTTCAAATCATTCTTCTTTAGCACCTAATATCTCTCAATTTCAAGTTTCACATTTCAAAATTGGAGCTAAAGATGTCTGATATGAGCTAAAGAGGTATGATAGAAAACCAAGATGAGATAATACATGTGAAAAAATCTATCATGGTGTTTAATGTGCAATTTATGCTCAATAGAGATCTTTATTTTTATGTTCTAATCATTAAATCATACTCATAAATTAGAGGTAGAATGTATCACTTCTCTCAAAGATATACGGATGAATAAAAGAGTCTCTAGGAGTAACAATTTTATAAGTGGATATCTTAAAGAACAAGTCTAAAAATGCCCCCAGTAATGTATTATCAGAGAACAGAATGAGTTGAATGGTCAGCTACTCATTCTATTACTTTCAACATTTATATCTCTTCCAACAAAAATGTTCTTCCTGATATATAATCATAGATAACATACCAAGTGATAATTCTAGTTTGATTATTTATATTTATTTACTTATTTATGCTCAAGATATTTCTTTTGGGTAAATCCATAAAACTCAAAATTATAAATGACTCTTTTATTGATTAATTTTCCCAGTGGTTCTGGACTACTGAGTCTTTGTATAACTTCTGTTTAATTTCCTGACAATTTATCAATATACCACACAAAGTTATGGAAATTTTTCTACTTTGCATCTGACATCTTTCAGCAGGATGATGGAAAATCATGATCTTTAAGTCAACAGCACTCAAAAGGTAGTTAATTAGATTTTTAAATCTTTAAGGTCTGTAGGATTTAAAAGTCAGACATCAGGAATTATTAAAAGAAAAGAGACTGACAGTTCTGTCCACAGACTATTGATTACAATGTGATATTTATAAAACCACAACACCAGGCATATTATAAATAATATTTTTGCTACGAAAATTCAAGGCAGGTTATATAGGATACCGAGGAAATAGAAAGGCTTTCATTGATTTCCAGCATCAAATTCCAAAGACTAGAGTATTCTGGAAACAAGTGAATACCATGATTACTAATAGATTACCCACTGGACCCATTAGTTAGCCACTCCTTAGAAACATGGCAAAGAGGAACAAACTTCTTGAGAAAACACAACAGGTTAACTGGCAGATGATTAATGTTCCCAGGGAGGAGTGTATTACAGTAGGCAAACAAAGAGAAGACATTTCTTGGAAGAGGCGATGATTTTAGTGTCTAAAAATAACAGGAAGTCTCCAGATATATTTCTAGTCTCTCTATAATTGGAACATTATTAAAACCTTGAAAGGAGAGAGACCTGATATTTACTCAAGTTTATTATCATCTGCTATAGTGAAAGAAATTGAATGAAAAAAATAAAAAGGCCACTTGGTGAGACAATGTCTCATTTTCCTCTAGCTTAAGCACATTTATTTCTACTAAGAAGATTTTATATTCTCAGCTATGCAATTTAAAAACATGAATTAAATTGTATACAATTTAACCTTGTGGGAGACAGCAGAGTTTATATTTCTTATTCTATCTTTGCTGAGAATTAAAAGCATATTTAGCAAATTCCTTGAAATTTGGTTAAATTGTTTATGAAAAGCAAAAGGCATGGCTACATACAAATCTACACAGCTATTCTATACCCTGCTAATTTTCTTGCAATTCTGTAGTAGGTAGATGTAGAGAGTGTTATTAGTGGTATAATCAAATGCCTGGGAAGAGGTTTTGTTAAGCATGAAGCTAACACCTGGGAAAAACTTTAGCATCTCCTCATACAAAATATGAAAATAAAATGAAAGATTTTTAGTTTTGTTACTGTGATGATTTAATGTTGGAAATCACCTTTTCTTTTTCTCCATTAATTTTAATCCCCTCTCACAATTTCTCAGTCTTGGTTGCATGTGAGACATCTGCCTTGTTTATAAAGTATATCTCCTTTCTGTTGTTAAAGCCCAACAACAAAAGATCACTAGATATAAAGTACATATCTGAAAAAGGACTTGAAGCCAAAATATACAAATAACTCTTAAAATTCAACAATCTCACTAAAAAGTGGGCAAAATATCTGAACAGATACTTCACCAAAATGATGTGCAGATGGCAAATAAGCATATAAAATGATGCTCAATATCATATGCCATTAGAGAACTATGAATTAAAACACAATGATATACAAATCCACTCACAGTAGAATGGCAAAATTCCAGAATACTGACACCACCAAATACTGGCAGAGATGTGGAGCAACAGGAACTCTCATTGCTGGTGGGACTGCAAATGGAATGCAAAATGATACAGCCACCTTAGAAGGCAGTCTGACAGGTTTTACAAAGCTAAACATAGTCTTATACTATTCAGCCATCCCACTCTTTGGTCTTTACCCAAATAAGTTGAATATTTATTTCCACACTTATATCCTACACAAAAATATTTTCAGCCCCTTTATTCATAATTGCCATAACTTGAGGCAACTAAGATGTCCCTTAGTAGGTAAATGAATAAGTAAACTATGGTATATTCAGACAGTGGAATATTATTAGGTGATAAAAAGAAATGTTATTAAGTTATAAAAAGACATATCCCTAAATGCACATTAATAAATGGAAGAAGCCGGTCTGAAAAGGCTACATGCTGTGTGATTTCAATTGCATGAACTTTTGGAAAAAGGAAAACTATAGAGACAATAAAAAGATCAGTGGTTTCCAGAGTACATAGTGGAGGAGATAAACAGGTAGAGCACAAGGAATTTTGGGAACAGTAAAACTGCAATGGTGCATGATGACATTATGAATTAGGCAAAATCCACAGAACTGTGCAGCAAAATGAGTAAACCCTAGTGTAACTAGGAGCTTTACTTCATAATAGTGTCCATCAATGGTAGTTCATTAATTGCAACAAACGTACCACATCAATGCAAGAAGCTAATAATGGGGAAACTAGGAGAAAAATGTATGGGAACTCTGTGTATTCTGCTCAATTTTTCTGTAAACCTAAAACTGTTCTAAAAAAGTAATGTCTATTAATTTAAAAACAAATAATAGACTATGAGGAAAACACTTGTAACAAAAAATGTTAGAATTACTATGCTTTTTATGGCAAGAAAAATATAAACATGAGAAACTCTGAAAGGTTATCAGTTATTGAGACTTTAGAAAGACTTCTTATGAAATCTGGATTTGAGCTTGATTATTTTAAAAAGGGACTAGGGAAGCTTGGACCAGTTCTGGCTTCAATACTGTCAGAAATGAGAACAGTGGCTATCAATAATTTTTATTCCAAGAAGTAGGAGATTAAAGCTAGTCTACAGATATTGTTGGTAAAGAAGCAGTAGTCACTTTCCTTAGTCAGAAAAGGGGGTCATTTAAGTCATTTTTGTGATTGTGGAAAGGCCTTGTGTCTGTCTTCCCAAATATGGTTACAGAGTGGAATTTTTCTCAATATTTTTTATATGTAATCATTTCTGTGAGTTGGGAACATCATGGTTTAGATGTTACTGGAACAGTTTATTTGCTCACTATAAAAATATGACAAAAATTTAATAAATCATTCCAAGTCTTTCTTGATGTAGAACTAAAATACCTGAGATGTTCACTTCTCTAGCTGTCTTTTCTTATCTAAGCATCTCACAAACCCCAGGCAGACATTTCAAAGAATATTTGACTGTTTACTTTACAACCAGATTCCAATTACAGTATCATTTAGAATGCTTTCAGACACAAGGAATATAAAATTTGAATCAATTGACTTAAATAGTAGGGAGAAATTATCACTCATAGCAAGATACATAATTGATCAATTGAAGAGGTGATACCATTAAGGGCCCGGGTTTTCCTCATCTGTTGACAACAATCGGTGTGTTCGCTGTCATCTTTAGGCATCTCTTGTTGTACTCCCCGGATGGCTGCAAGCACTTTCTAGCATTACACCCTCACACGACAATGCTCAAAAACTATAAAAGAGGAAAAAACTGCATTTCTTCCTTTGTCCCTTTTGAAGACTGAGGATAACATTCCAGCAACTTCTGACCAAATGTATCCTCTATTTGTAACATTGTTCCTTAATCTGGTTCCTTATGTAATGTCATTACATAAATTCCCTATGCCTGAGACAGTCCAGGAAATACTCTGAATTTAGACCATTTCATTTTCTATAGATGTCTAAATGGTAAATATTTTAGACTTTATAGGCCAGTTTCTCTATTCCATATTCTTATGTTTTTGTTATTGTTTTTAACTCTTTAAAATGTAAATAAATAAATAAATAAATAAATATTCTTAGCTTGGAGGCTGTGCAAAAGCTGGATTTCAGTATAATGATGGCAAGCTAAGCAATGTTTTATGTTTTTATCATCAATATCATTAATTCAATTCAACAAATATTTATTGAACACTTTCTAAGTGCCAAGCATGAAGAATGCAACCATGCATAAGTGAGGCAGGTTTCTATTTGGAAATAAGTACTGAATTGAGAAAAAAGTATTATTATAAGTAGACAAAAAAAAAATCACTGATTGTAGTGGATCCTTACATTCTAGAGGCTCCCTTATGAAAAGAACAGAGCACTCAGACCTTGCTTTTTAAAGTCCATATTCAGTGTATGTTTCTCTCTCCTTTTTTACTTTGTGTCCCTTGTTTATCTTTATGTGGCTTACAGCAGCCACCATTTATATCCACTCATGTGACATGCAGGCTGCAGGTAGGCTATGGCTGTATTAGAACTGATCAGCGCTCCAACACCATTTCATTCTGGAACCCAGACAAAAGTAGAAACCACTACCTGGGACATTTTGTTCTTGTAGCAAAAGTGTAAGACCAAGATGAATCAAACAATTATATTGGCTCCCTTCAAATGCAGCCAAGAAGATAATAGATAAAAGAGAACTTCCCAGATCATGAAGCCAAAATCTATGAAAACAGTGAACAGGGGAAAACAACATAGACCCCAATAAAGGATCATTGCCTAAATCAGGGTAGGGTTTTCACAGTGGTTTTCCAAACTGTGGAATTGCTGTGGCTTTGTGACTCCTCTAGACTTCGAATTCTCTTGGGATGAAAAAGATTCCTCAGCCTGCTTTCTAAGTTGGAAATAAAAGTTAGAGGATCAAGGGTTCACTGTATCTTGAACAGTCCACAGTATCTTTGTTTCCAGCTCTTGTTACTTTTGCCAATACAAGTTTCTCAAAAACAGAGTATTTTTTAAATTTTTACTTAATACAGTCAGCTCCAAAAGCAGTCATTCCCCCCATAATTCTTTTTAAATGTAGTTTTCTCCTAACTTAATTTCAGGTACTTTCAGCCTGTCAGACTTTGTGGAATTATGCCCTTCTCTTTACCGCAGCCATTGTGTCCATCTTAATCCACTTAGACATCTAACATGGAGTATGAGATGACCATGTCTGATATTTACCCTGAGACTGCAGAAACCATTACTTTGTCCAATTCTGCAAATTCCAGAATTGCTGGGATCTCTATCTCTTCATCCCTACTTTCAAACACGCCAATTCTTTTCTGACCTCAGCTTTCTTACAGCACCTTCTCAAATACACCTAATAACAACTCATGCTAGTAATGTACTGTTTTAAAATCTTTTTGCCCAAGGCCAAAGCCCTTTACTGTACAACTGCCTCAAACAAAAATGTTCCAAAATATTTTGCCACCATATAACACTTTTTAAGTTTCCAATAACAGTTTCTCTTCCTCCAGGTGCCCAGCAAAATCTTTGTCACATATATTAGGCATTTTTGTTACAGCAGCCTGCAAAGTTTAGCAACTATTCTCTCAATTGAACATTTTGCTGCTAGTAAATAACCCCCATTGCTCAGTGGATTGTCTCAGAAAGCATTTAATTTCTTTCAGATTACAGGCAAACTGTGGTTTGGCTATAGCTGTTGTGACAGTGTTTAACCCTGCTTGGCTCTGTTGTGAGTCTTCTCTTCTTGGACTCAGTGTGGAAGTACATTCTCCATCTGGGATATGTTTTTATGGCAGAGGGCAAAAGCAAGAGAATGAGATGAATCATGAAAACTCTTACACATTTACTCATATCCACTGGCCAAACTAACAGGACCGGGAAGTATCTTCCACCAGAGGGAGGCAGCAGGTTACTGCGCAGTGGATGAAGAGGTGTAGAGAGGGAGTAACTAAACCAATTACATAGTTTAAGACAAATGCTGTGCAGCAGGACGCTTCTTCTGAGATTATATTTCATGAATGAGTTAGTTCTTCGATCATAATCAAAGCCCCCAAATAAAGGACAAAAAAATAACAATAAGCCTTTCCATTTTTCATTTAACTTAGGAATCCTTAGGGATAATGTCTTCAAATAAGCAATATAGATTCTGAAATAGCTAATAAGATATCTCATTTTCTTTCATTTTCCTAACCAACTTCTTCACTCAGCCTCTCTACATCATCCTCATTAGAGAAAGTAAAAGCATTTCATGATTAAAACAGAAAGATTAGGGACCATGATGGGAAAGAGCTTTGCTAAATGACTTCCATGTAGGATTGGCCGAAGATGGAATATTTAAGCCAATCTATTTATTGGCTCTGTGGAGTATACCATCCTTAAAAAACTTTCTCTAAATCCTCACTTATAAAATAAATATGTGCCTTATACATACTGGATCCAAATAAGAATTACATTGGTAAAGATTACATATGCATGTGTGTATGAAATTTATTTTTAGTGATATATAAAATTTTATCTCTGATCTTTAAATTGTCCCCAATATCTACCTTGTTCTAGAAATTCAGATGTTTCTAATATATATGAATTCTCCAAGTTAAATAACATTTCAATAAACTAAAAGATGTCCTTCTTCATCACATAGATTATATATTTTCATTCTAACTATATTATATTTAGTCCCATTCTCTATGTATACTTACGCCATTTTTATTTTATTTTAAAGGTCTAAATTTATTTGTTATCACTTGGAAAGAACCTACTTAGGTTCAGCAGTTGTTAGAATAAAGGCAGTTTTTTTTCTTATAGCAGAACAAACTAGGCACTTTTCATTTGTCCTTGAAAAGTACATTTTAGAGAGAAGCATTTATAAAGATTTCAAAATAAAATTTGATACCAAGTGCCATAGTAAAGCAAACTCCAACAAAACTACAATTTTTTACTTCAAGAAGCTAACAGCCTTTGACAAAACATTTTCCACTGAGATAAGTACAGCTAAGAATTCTCATTCTACAGATTAGGGAAAGCAAGGTTGAGGAAGAGTATAAAATAATTTGCCCAATGTCAAAGAAGTCAGAATTAGATCTTGGAATAGGACTCTAATATGTTACAGTAAAAAAGAGAATTATAGAAATTACAAACTACTCACTCATGTTGCTTTTCTACTGCAAGAATAAATAGCCTCTGTCATGGGTACTGATTTTGATGGGGAACACAAATTTGAGAGGCTAAGCATCAACATTAATAAAAAAAACAATCACAACACCTACATCATTTTAATGTTCATATTAAACATAAAAACTAGCACTTGTAGGACTTCTCTCTCCTATTTTCAACAGGGGTGGCCACATCATTCATTTATTCACCAAGAAGTCATTCTGAGTCTGGAGTACACATGTGTTACTTTTATTTATAAGATTAAAAATTATTATGTTTATTTATCTGCCATTTAATGTAACTTTTAATATTGGAGATAAAGATAAAACCAGAATACAGTTTACCAGTGACCTCATTGTGGAAGCTTATAGGATGAAACCATTGGGTACTATCTGTTAAAGATAAAACTTTCACAAGAACTATTTTTTTTTTTTGTATGTACCATTCTGGGCACACATAATAAATAGTGAATATGACCACCAGTAGGGTGATAAAGGGCAATGTATTTAGATCTTCCTAAGACATTTGGATTCCTTTTATAGAAAAAATTATAGAATGTCAATTTCCATATCTATTATGTGTGTCTGTGACACCAAAAATCATATTGCCTTGGCCCTCTGGCGAGACCATAAATTTAATACACAAATTGTCTTTTCCTCACCTAAATTCTGAGAGGGCAGGCTTAGTCAATTTCTAAATAAATATCATAAAATGTGCTTCTGTGGCTATTTTAATGCTTCATGATTTAAGCAACTACTTTAGCAGATATCAGGAATATCTTAAAATATAACCTTATTCTTACCTCTTAGTTACAAATTAATGACTCATTTCTCTGTCAAAATCACTTAAAATCTTTCTAAATAAGGCCTCTTGATTCTAAGAAATTTAAATCACATATTTTATATCTAGTATCAGCATAAAATCCACTGTGTGTTTGTGTGTAGGGGGAGAATTATTAACTGGTAATATTTCTTTACAATTGACATACTAAAACTTATGTTTACATAAAATGCTGTTCAGAGTTGTCACTTTGAACATTTTAATTCCAATGATGTTACCTTTTTCAAAACATCACAGATATCATTGTAAACATTTACCAATGTTGGGCTTCCTTTATAGTCATAACTTATTTGTAATAAAAGAAAATGGTAAAATACAGCATAGGGAATATAGTCAATAATATTTTAATAACTATGTATGGTGCCAGGTGGGTACTAGACTTATCAGGGGGACTACTTCATAAATTATATAAATGTCTAACCATCATCCTGTATGCTTGAAACTAATATAACATAATATTGAATGCCAAAAAATATAAAAATAAAAAAACACACCAAAAAAAGCAATAAAAGAAAAATTTTAACTTCTCTGTGACAGAAGTTATAATAAAGTTATAATAAAGTTATATAACATATATCAGACCTGAAAACAATATCTGCAATGTGCAATTCAAATGAAGAATAATTATCCAGAATAAAAAAAAATGTGATCCAATCTAACACCCACATTTACTGAGTTTTTAATTGATGTTAAGTTGCTTCCAAAAATTAAGGTCACCCTGCAAGTTTCATTTTATATTACTATCCAAAATCACTATGCACAAAGATTTGATAGCAACTCCAAAATAAAATTTCAGAAAGTAACTGGGGAAAATAGCAATATGTAAGTATAAAATTAAAGTAGAAATAAAATTCCAAATAGTCCTTAGCATGCTCATCACCACTGAAGTAATTGTGCCTATGTTTCAGCTCAAGGTAGGAAGCTGACTCCCTTCCTCTGACTCAAGGCATCAATTCCATTCTGCTAGAAGATGTTACACTACTTTCCCCAATGCTCTGGACAAACCCACATTCTCCTATTCTCTTCATGAAATGATGATAATTATAATAATAGTATCAACTATATTAATAATAATGTATTTATGAGCCAAGTACTTTCTAAATGAAATATTTCCTTTAGACTTCAAAATAACTCAATTTAATTTTCACAGCAATTCAATAAAATAAATATTGTATGAATTTTATTTTACATATGATATCTTTAAAGATGAGATGGAACATCACTCTACTGCTATACTGATTTGGCATTGCTCATCTACAGAGTAGTTCTAGATAATGAGTATTTGCCACTCGCCATGAAGGAATAATCACTCCTTCATGCAATCTTCACTCCCATCTAGAAATTACTCAGATAATAGTTCCTAGAATTCCTTCAGTGCTAATCATTTTTCAGTTTGAAAAACACTTGGTTAAACACTTTTCTTATATCAGTATTTTTTTCTAAAATATAGGCATGTTGAAGATCAATGGTGTATGTATATATTCCTGAACTAATTTGAGAATGGAATCAGTCTTTCTAGAAAATATTATTTAAAAGAAAACACTTTCTCATCTTATCTATCTTATCTCATATAAAACCTTAATAAAGCTGAGTTATCTGAATGCCACCCTTTGCATGGTGTTACATTCAAAAGAAAGACAAACTCAAACTTAATATTCAAAAAATAATGCACATCTTTATGGAACTCTCTAAAATAAACAGGAGAGGAGTAATTACATTGAATTTACAGATAGCAAAGCTTCTGTAAAACCTCCATACACTTTTGTTATCCACTAAAAAATCTATTTGCTTTCTTGCTTTCAGAATGTTGATTTTGAAAAAATCTCAAATCTGCACTGATTCTTTTTCCTTCTATTTCTCCTTCCTGCCAACTACCAAGTTAATTCTTTCCATAAGTATCTCCCTATCTGTATCAGGTAAGATATTTTCAGCTCCAAGTATATAAATACATATTCCAACAAAAGCCACATGGATGACTAGTTTATCTTCCTACAAAAGAAAAGGAGAGGACAGGTGAATTCAGGGTAGTTATTTAGCAGCTCAACAATTTGAGACCCCCAGTTTGGTTATTCAGTACTTTTGTTTTTCTTTCATGGAAATAAGTTGTTTGCAACAATTCTAAATAGCACATTCTTACCCCTAAAACCCCCAAAGGCAAGAAAAAGAAGCAAGCCCCTTACTCATGTCCTTTTATAGAATGAAGACTATCTTCTCAGAAACACCCACTGATATTCTAATGTCTCATTGGTTAGGATTTTGTTATGTGCCCATGCATATTAATCATTGGCAAGAGAAATAGAACTATTATTAGTTCATCCAGTCTAATCAAGAATCATGTCATGAGACTGGAAAGTTGCCCACAAAGTACTTGACAAAATGTTGACTTTTTTTTTTTTTTATAAAGAAGAGGAGTCATATTTTTGAGGAGGAAATCAAAAGTACCTATTCTCTACCCTTTCTATTTAGCTTCTCTCTCACTCTTCCAATATCCCACTACTTATTATTCCCATTCAGCACCATAAAAGATCCTACAAGGAAACAAAAGCTTCTACAAAAACGCAAGGAAAGGTTAAGTTGAAAATACCTATATAGCATGGAAAATATTAATGCATAAATATAATAGTTTCTATAGCTGGCCATTTTTTTAACAGTAGAATGTTATTTCCATGGAAATGAACAGATTCTCTCAAGATCATATTTTACTGATAGAGTTTTGTCACTACCAAAATTATTAACCATTTGTAAAATTTCTTGTGTTTTTTGCCTATTTTTCCTTCTAGTTTTTATTGATGCAAGACTTCTAATGTATTAAAGATATTTTTGTCATATATATTGCAACTATTTTCTCAGTTGACTTTTTGATTTATGTTTGTATTTTTTCACATAAAAAGGATTGCAATTTTAATGTAGTCAAATCCATCAAGTTTTCTATATAGAGCCAATCTTCTATGTTCCTCTTAAGATGCACTCTCTATCCTAGGATTATATATGGTTTCTTGTCTGTTTTTTACTTAAAATCCTTTGACCCTGGAACTAGCTTGCCTACATTCAAACCCAGTCAGCCACACATTAAGTGTCTTAACTTTGGGCAATTCAATTAAATTCTTTTTTGACTTAATACATCTATGTCACTTAGAACCCACAGTATTTGGCCATTTTTCCTAGTATTTTCATTATGTATTTTATAGATGAAGCTTCAACCCATTTGGATTCCATTTGGTAAACAATATAACTTAGGGAGTTAACTATATATTTTCAAATGGTTACCCATTTGTCCCAAATCCATTTAAGTCAAATAATAATGCTTTTTCTGAATTGAAATGTGGCCTTTATCATAACGTCATTTCTTACCTCATCTATGTGTTTCTGAGCTTTTAGTCACTTTTTTGTTTTTTTTTTTGTTTTTTTTTTTTGTTTTGTAGTTTTTTTTCCTTTGCCTCAATACTATGCTTCTTGGTCCAAAAGAAATTCTTGAGCCTCAATGTGGATCGTAATCTTTTATAAAGTTTCTTTTACTTTTTGTCTCTTTGAGGTTTGTCTTGATATCAGCACTTTCTTATGTTAATAATACAATTAATATTTTCTTATAGTAGTCATTTTCCTAGTTTATTTTGGTTCTCACCTTAGATGTTTTCTTTCTGAATGTCTGAAACAGTTTATTTAGCTACATTTACTTTAAACAGCCTGCACATGGGTTTTGGTTTTTGACCCAATGAATTCATTTGCAAATTTTAAAATGGTTCATTTATGTCATTTTCTGATTCTAAACCTGTATTTTCTTTAATAAATTAAGATGTTTGTTTTGTATTCTGTGTGTTTATGTTTAACATGATACTCCAAATATTTTTTATCTTATTTTAGTTCTACTAGCTATATTGCTAACCTTATATAATAAGCTTAAATTCCTATTTATTCGTCAACTGCACTCATATTTATTAACAAATCTTCACTACAAATAATAAGACATGAGCATATTCTCTGGGCCTTCATCCCACACCCCGCAGTCAATAATTATCAGCAGAGCAGAACATGGGCCACACTCCTAAACTGTGCCACAGAGCAACTTTGAAAGCATAGGCAGTATCTATTTATCTGATTTATCTCCATAAAAACCATCATTCTCTTTTACCCTAACACTTCTTCCTTGTGAGGGATAGTGACTCAAGACCCAGAAATTGGTATGGCTTAAAGAACATTTTATTGAAAATGTAATCACATCTGGGATTTATAAGTATGTATGTGTGTGTGTGTATGTGTATGTATACACATACACATACACACACATATGTATATATATGACCTTTTATATATAAAATGCTAAAATAATAATCTTCAAATCTCTTGAAACTTATTGACAAGCTGCTATAAAGCATAAAGCACTATAATTGTCATGGTTACTTGAGTACCATTTTAGAATTTCAGAAGCAACTAAATCAAACATGCATGTGATTATGTCTTTAAAAGGAAAAATCAACAAAATAGCTCCCTATTTTCTTGAAATTGCCACATAATCTTATTTCTTTCTCAATCTATGTTCAATACATTCTGTCACCATGGGTCAGGGGATATAGAAGAGAAAAGCTGTGGGACTTAAAAGAAAGTAACACTTGTCTTTATGACTTTCATTAAACCCTCAGAGAAATGAAACATCTTTAAATATGTTACAGAACCAAATACAAGCTTAAATACAGTTTGTTAGAAGGTATTTAAAATGTGATTCATCTGCTATTAATCCCTTAACCTCCTCTGCAGCATGGAACAGGAAACAATCTAGAAGGCTTTCAGAATCTGACACCCCTGCTATAAACATTTCAGATTAAAGTCCCTGGTGCTTATTCAGAAAAGTCCTTGATCCTCCCAGTGGCTGCTTCTGCACTTCAAGAACAGAAAGTAGGCAACTGAATGAAAACATTTTTAAAGGAGGAAAAAAATACACTGGACACACACACAAAAGAAAGTTTTAGGAACTCTAGCTAAATATGTGTAGCTATTCATATTTTTTTTTAGAACTTATTCTATTTCTTGAGATCACAATCCTCTCCTTTTTAAATTATATTTACTGGGTTGACACCGATTAATAAAAATACACAGTTTCAAGTGTACAATACATCATATGTATATTTTATTATGTGCTCATAACCAGAAGTTGAATTTCCTTCCATCATAATATATTTGACCCCCTTAACCCTTATCTACCTCCCTCCCCCTTTCCTTCTGATAACTACTAAACTGTTGTCCATGTCCATGAGTCTCCATTTGTCCTGTTCATTTGTTGCTTTCAGCTTCATATCCCACATATGAGTGAAATCATATGGTTGCCAACTTTTTCTATCTGATTTAGCATGATTATCTCAAGATTCATCCATGTTGTCCTAAATGGCAGTTATTTCATCTTTTCTTATGGCTGAGTAATAGCCCATTGTATATATGTACCACATCTTTTTTATCCAATTGTCTATCAAAGGACATTTCCTTTTTTTTCATGTCTTGACCACCATGAATAATGCTGCAATGCACATTAGGGTATACATATCTTTACAGAAGTTTTTAAATTTGAGAGTAGATACCCAGAAGAGGGGTTGTTGGGTCATATGGTAATTCTAGTCTTAACTTTTTTGAGGAAACTCCATACTGGTTTTAATAGTGGCTGTACCAATTTACATTCCCATTGGCTATTTTTTAAATAATGGCTATACTTTAAAGTATATCTAGCTCTTTGCTCTAGTGAAGTATTAGCATCTTTAATTTAAACAAGAGTTCATATAAGTTGAAAAAAACCTGTTTTAACCTGATTGAAATTAGATAATAATGTTAAATTTTACTTGTCTCTCCTTTCTGGTAAGTGTTCACGACTGTGCTTTTTCTGCAATACTTCCTAGGGACATTTGTAGATCCTTACTCTACAATATAATTTTCTAAGTTACGATGGAAATTTCTATGAATATTTCCAAAGAAACTTTTGGGTGTGTCTAAGAGCTATAGAGACCACAGCTACAAAAGTTACAAACAACTGTTTGATAGTTTATTAATAGCAAGCACCACCACTTTTTCTTACTAAAAATATCTTATAGCTGAGTTTGTTAAATTAAAGAAGCAAACAGAAAAACAGAGCCTTGTCTATTACAAAGCATATACTTACATTCAATTTAGGCTGTGTCCAATTTTGTACTTTCTAGAAAAATATGTTCTTTTATAAATTTAGATAACATTTTTCATATATTATTTTAGTTGAAATGAAAGATGGTCATTCTCTTTGTATTTTTTGGTGGTGCTAAAAGTTATGATAACAAAAAATACTTAATTGCCATACTTAAAACTTTGCTGTATATATTTTTTGTCTTAAACCACTAAATAATTTATTCGATATGAATTCTCTCTGGTACTGTATTTAGAAAATAAAACTATACATACCATGACGTCAGTTTGCTTTCCTGTTTGACTATCTTTTATTCATTACTTGCCCAGTGTCTAGAATGATTCTTTATGTGTAGAAGGCACCAACAGATACTACTCAGTGATGAAGAAATAAAGAAATAGTGTCACTATTAAATTTATTTCAGGGAGCTTGCTTAACCTCTGGTGTCACTCACCAAGTAAATACTAAACACCTACAATGTGTTAATACTGAGCTTTTCTTGTCAAAGAAGTCATGGTGCCTTCATGAAATATAGGGTTCTAATGGCCAAAATTTTGACAAGCTATTTCAATAATAGCTTATACAGAAATAGCACTGAGTGCTTCAGGGGCATGCTGAAGGCACCCCACACAGGCCACGCTAGAGAAACTAGATATAATACATACACTGAAATTTGTGGCATTATTCGGGTGAGGAGAGATAGAGAATAGAAAGAGTTGATGGACGACGGCATGGAGACAGAATGTATCAGGCAAAGGAAATAGCATATGAAAAAAATGCTGTAGAAAGATATCACACAGAATTTTTAAAGAATTTTAAGTAGCCCTATAAATCTAGAGAACAGCATTGTGAGGAGAGGAGACTGTGGAGTTAAGCAGGAGCCGAATCTCCAACTTAGGAAGAGACAGAACACTTGACACTAGGCCATGTGGCCAATCACACCACTTTGAAGGTTACCAGTCAGCTTTCACAATGGGAAAGCCATCAAGGGCATTCAGTTTGGCCTGAGTTCAAGGTTATATCTTCTTGGCTTCCAAAATATCATCCTAAGATTAGGGTGTATTGACTCATGTAACATAGTTCTTTTCAAGTCTGTGTTTCTGATAGCCAAAAACTACCTATGGAAATAATGTCTTCAGTAGACTCCTAAACTTTAACTGCACTCAGAGCAGTGTGAGTGAGTGAGTGAGTAAGTGAGTGAGTGTGTGTGTGTGTTTAATAACATATTTGTTAACCCTGTCCTGCTTTGGATTTGATGAGTGTTCACTGCTCTTGCATGAAACTACATCACTATCACTGCCCTTTACAAATAGATGTAAAAGTGTAAAAATGGGGAGCTGAATACTACCTCATTTAGAACCTGGCCTTCTGGCCTGTTCTCGCTCCTTGTCAATACTGTTCTAATCATGAGGACCATCACAGCATCTCTTAGACCCTCTAGTGCCATAATTCATGAATTCCATGACAAATAAGGGTGCTCCATATGAAGACAAATTTGGCTTCCTCTTCTCCTCTGAGACTCTTTTTTTCTCAAGTAGTTTAACTTAAAACAGCTTAAATTTCCTTAATTCTTCAAACACAGCAATATTTGCTTACCTCATCCTTGAAACTCTGACCAACCTCTCCTGGAGATAGTTTTGCTTAAGTATGGGAAAGAAACCAGTTTACTGTTTTGTTTTTTTTTTCTACTCTGAGTAAAAGTAAAGTATGACATGCATTCACCCACATTGCTAAAATGAAGATGAGAAATGACAAGTGGCTCCAGAAGAATTGATCTTAGACTGCTTAAATCTGGACCAGTCAAAAATTTCTACTAAAAAAAATGTACATCAAATATACTGTGGTATCTCAAAGAACACTCTTATATTTAAAAAGTTAAAAAATTTTTTTTATATTTTTTCTTAGTGCTTATAACTTTCTGCAGCATGCTGAAGCAGTTTGTAATAACAGAAGAAAAAAAAAAGACAATTTTCAGAGCAGGTATGATGGTCTCAGATAATAGAAAAACTTCTGTCCATAAGAACAGGTGAGCTTACTCAGCAAGAGAGTTTAATTTGAATCTCAAGTCAATCAAGAAGTGATTACCATCTCTGTAAAGAGCCTATTACTTGCTATCTAAGAGAAAAAAAAAATTTACACAGAGCAAAACAGAAGACTGCCAAAAAGCTATTTGGAATTTCAAGAATGGAGAAAAAGGTACTGAATGCATATGGTTTTTCTTTTCTTGTGCTTTAAACACCCAGTTTGGACAGGGGGACTCAGACTGTTGTAGAAATAAAAACCACACTGTGCAGACTCCAGAAGACCTGACTTTAGGTCTTGGCTTGGATTTTAATTACATGATCCTAAGAAAGTCATTTAACTTACCTGGGCCTTATATTCCTCATCCACAAAAATACATAATTATACTAGATAATTTTCAAGCTCTGGACTGTGAGCTTCAGGAAAATAATAACTATGTGTTTCATCTTAGCCTCAGTAAGTAGAGGGCCTGGAACACAGTAGGCATCAAATAAATAATCCTTATGTGAATAGAAAATCTATTAGGTGAATGGGAAATCTATCTCTTAATAGAAAAACATACTTAATCATGTGTATAAAAATTAACTATTCATGTATTAGAGATTAAAATAATTCATAAAATACTGATAATATACAATGATTAGAATATTAAGTTACGTAACTGAAGAAGCCACATGTACTTCAAAACATCAAGCTTAATTGAGATAGCACTTTGACACAGACTCCAATTCTTAAGTTTGATCAATATTTTTCAATAGATTTGTCAGGATATCAATGTAAATAGGCATCTTGCTCAGAAGATGAGATTTATTTCAGCTGAGACTAAAGATAAAAATATTCATAATTCAAATAACTGAAGGATAACACCAAATTATTGGTTATAGTGATGTCTAATAGCAACTTTTTTTCTGAAGTTCTCATCCAGATGTAAGAAAGAGAGAGAGGGATTTTTAAAAATGATATTTGCATAAAATTTCTACTTGCCCATAATAAACTTGCCATTTATTTTCTACAAATTTTCAGGTTATACTGGCACCCCTTTCTAAGAGATGGAATATAGTGTTAAGTCATTCATGACAACTAATATGACCAAAGGACTATAAACATAGGTGATGGCTCCAGAGGCAGTCAGAACACAATTTGGCAGGAGGAGATAATGACAGAAGAAATGGAAGAATCTTTGGAAATGCTATATCTTCTCCAAGTGCTTTTTCTGATTAATATCTTGATATCTGGTGATTTTTACACTGTAAATAACTCACTTGATGTTGATGCTGATGCAGCCATTTACCAATGAAAGAGATTATTAGTAACAAATGTAAAAGGTATTTGTGAGGAAGGGGAAGCTCTCCTAAGAAAGATTCAACAGATGACACATACGGAGAAGGCTTATGGACTTCCTTTGAATTTTCTTATATCTAGTGTTTTAAATATAGGTCTAGAAGTTGAAACAAGACTCTTTAAACCACATGATGATTTTCTTGAGAACTAAGCCTGAGGCTCTTTCACATAAAGTTTTATTGTTTCCACATCAGGTATAACCTCAATTCAAGGCATTTGTTTTTAAAATATTAAGATAGCCTAAAGATTCAATTTGGTTTGTAAAGGTTCAATAAAATGCAACATAGGATGCACTTTTCTCTTTGCTAATAGAAACAGTTGAAGAGTAAATTCTTTTTCTAAACACATTATATACTCAAACATATGGTGATGTCTGGGTAGCCATTCCTGAATGGGTCTAATTCAATTAGAATTAATCCTGATGTAGGCTGTCAACATACGGCAAGCTCTGAATCATTACTTCCTCAGGATCCCAGCTTTTTCCCTCATGTTTCTGTGTCATGAGTGGCTTTCATTCCCAATGTTACCTGATATTCCAAAATGGCTTCTTTTGCTCTAGTTATGTCTGTAAGGAACACAAAGAGAAGGATATTCCTCCTCCTTAGAAGATACTTCCTAGAAGATGCATATTTATTCTTATGTTTTATTGGCCAGAACTTAATTATAAGATTATATCTGACAGCAACCAGATATAATCTGGAAAATACAGTCTTTATAATAAGTACCTGTTACCTTTGTAAATATGTAGATAAAAGGAGAAAACTAGAAGACTACAAAAGTGCTTTTATTATTTAAATGAATGGTCAACATATTTGCTACTAAAGCTATGCAAGACATAATAATCTCATAGGTATTGCAATCAAGTTGTGTTGAATACAAGCCTGTCTTTTAATCATCAACATTTGAACCCATTCTTAAATTCCTTGATTGATAACTAATGTCCAGACATTACGTCCCTTTAAAGGTCAGTTATTTTGGTTTTACTTTCAAAAGCAAATGTTCCCCCAAAATCTCATAAATGCATTCCATTAATCATAAAGGAAACTGGGTCAGAATTTCAAATTTAGCATGACCATAAAACCAACAATTTCAAAATTATTATTCTTCTAACAAAGAATCAGTAAGTCCACTATATTCAAAGGATAATATGGGTCAAATTCTATCATAGCACACTATATTAGCAGTATTTAATACAGTTGATTATTTTTTCTCTCTAAAAACACTCCTCACTTTTTTTCTGTGACTTCATATTTTCCTTCTTTTTGCTCATCAGTCTCTTATGCTTCCTTTCCTTTGTTGGTTATGTGTGTGTGTGCATGCGCACACACATACACACACACACACACACACACAACTCATTCCTTGGTGATATCTAGTTTTATGACTTTAAAAACAATCTGCTAGAGACACCAAATTTATATCTGCAGCCTATATCTCTCCTAAATTCCAGACTTATATGTCCAATTCCCCTCTTAATATCTCTATTGAATGTCAGATGGGCATCTCAAACTTATCATGTCCTTATGAGACCTCTGGTTCTTATCTCAGATTCCTATTCTATACTCTTTTCAGTTTTTATGAATGGTAACTCCATCTTCGTGTTTTAGGTCGAGAAATCTTGGAGTCATTATTAACTCTTTTATTATTTTAAATCTCACATTCAATTCAATAGCAAATTTGGGTTCTCCACTCAAAATATTCAGAGACTGACCATTTCTCATTGGCTTTCCTGTTACCACTCTCTTCCACATCACTATCTCTGGCCTAGTTTATTGCAAAGTTACGAGAGATGTGCTGGTTTTTAAATGCCATGGCTTACTCTTTGTATTTCCCTATTTCTCCAGCATTGGCCCTACACTCTAACTCTTTATGGCAGTCAGATTTATCTTATTAAAGCATAATAAGATCATGCCAGTCTTCTTACAAAAATTTTCCAATGCTCCTTTTTTTCACTCAGAGAATTAGTGTCTACTATGATATCCAAAGTCTTATATAAAACAGGTTGCCCATTATCACTGCTCATCTCCTAGTACTTTCCTTGTTCTTTCATGCCAGCCACAATTATTTACTTGCTTTTTCTTACAATCAAGAATGATCATATCTTAAGGATTTTGTACTTGCTATCCTCTTTTCCTCAAAACTTCGTGCCCCATATGTCCACATGGCTAACACCCTCACCTCTTTTATGTCTTTCTCCAATGTCGCCTACCCAGTAGGGTATTATGTAATCCCATGTTTAAAATTAACCCCTCACACACCCCAGAATTTAAATCTCCCTTTCCTGCCTTATTTTTTTTCTGAGCTCTTTTCACTAGCTAACTGCTACTGACAAGACATATTTATTTTCTGTCTCTTCAAACCAGAATTAATCTCCATGAAAG
Organism: Macroglossus sobrinus; assembly: GCA_004027375.1. Lineage (NCBI taxonomy): Eukaryota > Metazoa > Chordata > Mammalia > Chiroptera > Pteropodidae > Macroglossus > Macroglossus sobrinus. The sequence continues at coordinate 180,897 of PVKZ01000090.1, read as the reverse complement.
CAGGGATTTGGGGGGCTGTTGCTCACCATTTCTTTAATGCCTAGAACAGTACTTAGAATATACAAAAAAATATAATAAATATTTGTCAAAGATATTAGTAACATGTTATATCTTAGCTTAAAAAGCATAAAACATGACCTATGTGAACTCCTCTCATCTACTGTCCTGTTTGCTAAGCCAGATTCATAATTAATGGAGACTTGATAATCTATAAATCTCCATGGTTTGCTCTTTGCTTTTCTCTATTTTTGTTTTATATATGCAGTAGTAACAGAACAGTTGGATAAAAATTCACATAGGACTAAATATTTGCTCTTTTGAGAATTTGCCAATGTATGTATTTTAACTGACCTGTTATACATGGCTGAATGAATCAAGTGATTCACAGTGGTTAAGTCCCTTTGGATTATGTAGGAATAAAGCAGCATTCTCGCACCTTTCCTTGCCTAGTGTTTAAGATTATTTGGTGTATATTCTCTTTCAGTTTACATTCTGTGGAGTCTTTTTTCCTAGCATAAAAAATATCTTGTGCCTACTCATGTGAGACTAAAAAGTCAAAGAAGGCCTAAATACATGTAACATTTATTCCTGTGTATTAAAATCATTTTCTGCCACTGCAGTACATATAAGGGTCTATTGTACAATATGCTTTCATTTCATTTATAACCAACTGAATAGGAGTGACAATGTGGAAATGAATAGAGTTTACTCCTGTTCAGCTTGAGAAATTGCATCTGACATGAAGTGAAAGGAAATATGTGGGAGTGCTGAAACCAAAAAAAAAGGAAAAGAAAAACAGTGAAATTAATCAAAATGTCATTCTTTGCCTATCTCAAAAAAAAATATGTATCATATTTTTTTACTAATTGTCAACATTATTTGCAAGTTACATCTTATAGTTTACTTTGTATAGTTTACATATTTTATATTATAAAGTCTCAAATCACTAAAGACAGTATCTTGCAATGATTATTAATATAAACGGTGTTTCAAGAATACATAATATTGGAATCATGGCAGGAAAATCATAAGTGATCAAGGCACTTAAAACATCTTTTGATTTAGAAATAAATTACTAACCAATACTGCACTATAAATTGGCAGAGTAAAAATGCTTATAGAAGAATTAAATATGATGTAGTTAAGAGATATTGTTCTATTTAGCTTCTAACATCTCTTTCCCTTCTCCAGTTAACAATGCCCTGTGTTTCTTTTCCAGAACCATTTTCCCCCTCATGATTTATATATAAAAGGTAGATTTTACTCCTTTCCTCACTGTTAGGAACTGAGTATGTCCCCCCACAAATTCACATGAAGCCCTAAAACCCTAGGGTGATGGTACTTGGAAGTTAAGCCTTTGGGAGGTAATTAGGTTTAAATGAGGTCATAAAGGTAGGGTCCTTTATATAGAATTAGATTCCTTATGAGGAAAGGAGAGAGAGATTTCTGTTTATACCCAGATCTCAGATTTAGTTTAAGTCACTCAGTCTACAAATGTTATGCACATTTATGAGTTAGGTCTAGCTAATATGTATATTATATCCTTCTGGCCATAATGACTGAATAATGGAATATTATTTGTCATAACACACACCATTAAGAGTTAGATCTGGAGATTTTTAGAATCTCATCAGCCTTTCTCAGCTATGTTTCCTCATACGAAATACAGCACAGAAAATAATTTCAATGGCTACTTCTCAGTTCTCCCAACAGTACCTCACTATTATCATCTAAGATACTGAGGAAGAAAGTTAATTACTCATGTGCAATATATCCATAGTCTTGAGACAATATCTTAATGCATCAGTATTTAAATCTCACATATTTAAATTCCAGTTGAGAAGGTCTCCCTTAGTGGAGAGTATGAGACTGGAAGAATGTAAAACTGGAGCTACTAGGATCCCATGAAGCTTAATGAGGAAGGAAGCACATATGTAATAGAGCAGAACCAGGATCTGAAAAAATAATAGTTGCATGAACACATAGATCATGTTATATCTGAATCTGGCATCACATCTGTAATATTCAGTTATACAGATCAAACACTTCCTTTCAGCCTACATCCACTTGAGTTGGATTTTCTGCTCCTTGCAACACAGGCAGGTCCTAATTGATACATTTATATATTTCAGCTGAACTTTGAAAAAAAGTGAAATCGCATTTTATATTTCAATTATAAAGTGTTATTTTAGATGGTGTGAAGAGAATGTTTTACTTAACAGTTTATTAGAAATAGATAAGAAGAAATTGGGAAAAAGATACACAGAGGCTGCATTTTTATGGCATAAACCAAACAAATACATCAAACACCTCTCCTCTGCACCCTTACCTTTCTGTTTCTGGTTTCTCTGGTATTAGCTGAAGGGCAAACATATTTTTAAATAATTGGGGCAGAATTTCTCTCCTCCTCTCTGCCTAAAGAGATTGGGATGGTGGTGGTGTGAGGTTGGAGGTGTGGTGGGTAGATGAATGTTTACATATGGCCACTTGTGCTACCTCATTAAAACTTGTGATGTGCCAATAGCCATATTTATAATGCAGAAGTTCTTTTATTTTATTAATTTATTGGGGTGAAATTAGTTAATAAAATTATGTAGGTTTCAAATGTACAATTCAATAATACATTATTTGTATATTGCATTGTGTGTTCACCATCCAAAGTCAAATCTCTTTCTGTCACCATATATTTCTTGACACAGCTTTGGTGCTAAATGCAGCTCCGAGAAGAGAAAAAAAAATGTCACATTCAAGAACCTGTTCACAGGTGATTTGTAGAATAAGAATTAAGTCAGGAGACATACAAATTATACTTTCTTAACTATACCAGTCTAGGAATCAAAAAAAAAAATAGAGTGACAATAATACAAATCTATTCCATATTATATATAGAGTGTTCAGCCACCCTCAAAGCCTTCCCTAATTTTATCTGGGTATCTCCTGGGTGTTACACATCTTGATCTTTACTTCCTCTCCTCAAAATGTAGTAATGAATATGGTAAAACAGTCATGAGGCCTCAGAGAGCAGTAGTTAGAAGCTTTGAGTTCAAATCCCAGCTACACCATTATCAACTAGTACAATGGAGATGGCAGCACTTTTCTTATACAGTCTCAGTGACTCCATAAGAATTAAAAGTTAGAGATTTAACACTGCCTGGCATATTGTACACTTCCAATTACTATTTGTTAAAATTACGATTACAGTTAAATTGACTCATAGTTCAGTGTTTTTGTTACACATTAAGGCCAGAGAAGATTGAGAATTCTACAGGCTACTGAAAGTGCTACTTATGAAGCAATTGTTTAGAAGAGAATAAGAAACACCCAGCTAAGCCAGGTCAAACAAAATCCTGAAAGAAAATAAGAAATATGTTGTTTTAAGCCACTAAGTTAGGTGTTCTGTTATGTAGCAATGGGTAACTGGAACACTAAATATTTGTCTTTTTATTGCTAGTGTAAATAGAATATTTTCCCTTTTTTCTTCCCATTTTATTTACTTACTTGTTTGTACTAGAGAATATTTTGTACATTTATTTATATATTAACATTTATACATTAAAATTTCAAGCAGCCAGGGTATTGAATTCTTATTTTAAATTGATTTAAGTTATTTTTTAGGATTTTCATATATAAAATCATATCGACTGTAAAATATTTTATCCTTTATAAAATATTTATACTACTCATTTTATTTGCATGTCTAATTGTATTGGTCAGTACTTCTAGAACAAGGTTAAAATACAGTGGCAATATTGGAATCATGTTTTATTTCCAACTTTAATAAAAATGCTTCTAGGTGTCTCATCAGGCCTTAAACAAAATCACTGTAGGAAAATTTCTATTATTTTTCTAAGAGTTTTTAAGTTGCTTTTTAAAACATCAGAAATAGATATTAAGAATTACCTAATTTTTTAAGCATCTTGCTCATTCACTCTGGAACATTATTTCTGACAAACTTTTTTAATATATAACATTTTGTTCATTTTATTGTTCAATCTGAGAGCCTTTTTCTATAATAATTTCTCTTATTTACATTTATTATTATAAATATGTTCGCTTGAAGTTGATAATTTTGTGTTTTAAATGTTTAATCATTTTTTCCCCATAATATCTTGAACTTGGTCTATTTGATCTCTTTTGACAGTGATATTTTCCCCATCAAGTTACACAGATTTATAGCACACTCTTAATTTTTTAATGGATATAACATTTCAAATCATATAAGTAAAGCTGTGCTAACTTTACTCTCTTTTAAATACAAAATATAAAAATAGAAAAATATATTTCTATATTTTCTTTCACCTTCTCATTTGCTGTCTATCCCCCAATATGTCATATATGCATTTGATATTTTGTTCAGATTGATGTCATTTATATTTCTTATGGATCAAAAATTTATTTTCATTATTATTTAGTCTTAGAATTTAGTATTCTTTCTTATTGCTTCATCAATTCTGAGACTGTGGTTTTCATTTGCTTCTTGGTTGGCTGAATTTGTAGTCAAATAGTTTTATTTTTCAAGGATTTAGTTACAGGTGCTATAAACCTGAGTTTTTGTACTCTTCAGAAGATATTTGTCCTTAGCTAGATGATGGCAAGAGTATTAGCAAAAATAGTAATTTAAAATTCCCTATTGCTTTTAGATTATAAAATGATTGTGTTTACAAGTTACACTTAAACACTTAAGGAGGAAAAAAATAAATATTGAACACATTTTTTAATAGGAAATATAGATCTGTAGTTCAGAAGACAGATTAGACTTGGATGGTAATGATATTGCAGTTTTTAGCCTATAGGGAGTAACTGAATTTATTAGGAAAGATCAGATCACCAAAAAGGAACATATACATAATTGATAAATTTCTGTGTAATGTGATCCTTCAGAAGGGGAGTGGAAGAGAAAGAGAGAATTTAAGTAAGAAAGATTAGAAAATAGTCAGAGATAGGAAGAAATTCAGAAGAGACCAGTGTCATGGAAGTTAAGTAGAGGAAAATATTTCCAAAAGCAATGTATGTACAGTGACCTAGGGAAAATACTACACATACAGAATTAAAAAGTCTAATAGTAAGTTCTAGAGTTTTTAGTAAAATGTTAAACCTTCACTGATTATCTTTAGTCATCGGTAAATTTCATTAGAATAGTTTAGTAGAGTACAATGGGCAAAAATCAAATTGTAATGGGAATTGTGATGGAAATTAATATCTAGTAAACTGAGTGTGAGAGAGATTGTGAATAAATTGAAATATGCAAATATCTGGAAAAAATTTTTTCCATATTCATTTGACTTTTAGATTTCAGAGAATCATCAAGGAAATAGTAAACTAAAAGGTTGGTTGACTATATAAAATGGATATTACTAACCCTCAATAATGAAAATTGCCTATCGTTAATGGATAATTGCCAAGTACAGAGTATCTATGATGCATATTGTCAGTACGGGTCAGATTATTTTGTGGAAAATTATTTAGTTGAAGTTAAACACTTTTCATGAAGCCTCAGTCTTCATGGACTCATGGAACACTATTCCGTAAAAGATTTTAAAGAAATAGAAAGGCTACTAGCTCCTGGTAGAGTTCTTATTGCACAAGAGAACAGGCCAGTCATTTATCAAGTCCAGTAATCATACTTTATATTATATTCTAGTGTAAACATTTGGTGTGAAGTGTTTTATATTAAATCACAGAAGTATAATTTTTTCAGAAATCTGTGGTGTGAGGAAAAAAAGGTATAAACAATCTAGTGTCTCCCCAACCACAGTGCCACCAACTCTCCTAATCTCACATCCCTGCACTTCATTTCACTAAAAAGAGACTGTTCACAAGGACAGCAAATAAGCATTTCCTTCAGACAGCAGGCACTTGGCAAAGAATCTAAACAAAAGCACAGGATCATTAAATATTTTCAGAAGGGAAATGATGCTATTGAGACAATAGGCAAAAAGGATTATCCAATTATATGACTATATAATCCATCCCTCAGCCCCCTGAGTGACTTCATTTAATCTAATTAAGACATTTATAATTCCACTCTTTGTTCAAAACTTCTATGAATTTTGTAGTTACAAATTTTCAAGGTTCTTAAAAGCACTTCTGCTTGTATCTAAACTATGCCCACTGTGAGTAGTTTAAAGGTTGGTTGGTTAATTCTGTTATTAATTTTGAAAGAAAAGATAAAACTGATAAAGAAAATTTTTTCTTGTTATAACAACACCCGTGGGATATACATGATTGCTTAATTACTATGTTTTTCTATCTTCTAGAGAAAGTAATTGAGAGTCCTAAGAATAAGAACAGACCAACTGTTTTTTTAATTATGATCTTCTTCCATGTTAACTCTTCCATACTTATTGCATTAATATTAGGTTGAAACATATGAAATTGCCACTTTATGTAAAAAATGTTCAAGTATCAATAATATCATGTGCTTCATTAATAAACAATTACAATTTCATTGCCATGATCTCTCATCACACATTTGCAGCATCCATCCCTAAGCCTCCATCCCTCTTTCTCCCTTTTTCATAGATTAAAGTCTATTAATGCTTGGGATTTCTAAGTGATGCTTCCACTTAGAAGCCTTTCTTGACCTCTGTCTTAGTCCATTTGGGATGTTATAATAAAAATACCATAAACTGGGTGGCTTAAAAATGAAAATATTGATTTCTCACAGTAAGGAAGCTGGGAAGTCCAAGTTCATGGCACTGGCAGATCCAGTGTCTGGTGAAAGCCTGCTTCCACATTAAAACTCATCTATCTTCTCACTGTGTTCCCACATGGTAGAAGGGCAGATCTCCCTCAGGCCTCTTTTTGTAACAACACTAATCCCATTCATGAGGGTTTTAATCTCATGACCTCATCACCTCCTAAAGGCTTTACCTCAAAATATCATCACTGGGGATTAGGTTTCAACATATGAATTTTGGGAGGGAACACAAACATTTAGATCATAGCAACCTCCATGCCAATTTAAATCTCTCTACAGTGGACATTCACACACACTTCTTTTACAGCATGTATCACAACTTGCCCCTCATATTATAAGCAACATGAAAATATAAACCATGTATGTTTTTATCATTTTATCTCCAATAATGAGCACTATATTTGGTATGTAGTATGTGCCAAACAATTGTGAGATGGATGAAATGAATGATCTTAAAAAAATGCAATTTTCATATTTAATAAATTACTCTGCACTTAGAAATTTATACTTAATAAAGTTACAATACAGAATCTAAAAAGTTAAAGCACTTTATACATCCAAGTTTCAATACTTGAAAAACAAGCGTTTACTTTTCTAATCTGCTATTTTTTATTTTAAAAAGATAAAGAATCGAATTCATTTAAAGGACAGTAATTATAGACTCTGCTATCAAAAATAGAAATTCTACAGGCATTAAATTTTAAATAGACAATCACATTCTTATATGTTTAAGATAATTAAAATGGTAAAAATGGGTTGCTAAGAATATTTTAATAAAATTTTAGTTCTTAAAATAAGTTTTTTATTTATTTTAAATGAGATAAATATATTTCTTTTGGCCAAAATGTTTTTTGAAAGCTAAAGCTATTAAATTACTGTATAAGCAGAGCTTTACTCATTTTCTAAGTTATAATCAATTCTAATATACCAATTTAAAAACACTCGGCTCAAGTATTCAAATGGCTCCAATTCAATAACATATATAAGAGAATAAATACTATTTATTATGAATAAACAAAATCTCTTGCAAATCACTATGTGCTGGACTACATAAGTTCATATGTACTCCTGAGATGATCATCGATGTGAAAATTGAGTGCAATTAATTACTTAGGAACAACAAAATATTTTCTTAGCTAAAATTTAAAAAATAGCTGATTCTGCATTGCATAACAAGCATTCATTAAAATCACAGCTATTTTTGTCAAACATATAGGAAACTTTGAGCACTTTCCCAACTACACCAGGGGTTTCCACTAAATAAACATAGAGATACTGAAAGATACATAGAATAAACTTTCCTTCTCCTTATAAGAACTGGAAGCTCTGCTTTCCCTTTTAAGTTACAGCTGAAAAGATACAAAATTCCTTCCAAGACTCAGTTTTTTGGAAACAATAAATTATAAATATTTTTCATTTATAAAGAGATAGGTAAAGGCTCAAAAAATTAGATAAGAAATAAATATAACCAAAATTATTGCATATTTCAGATGACAAAGAGAGAGGGGTCAGGGAATCAAAGTGGTCTCTGAGGGCAAAACCCAGGTCTTTTACATTTTTACATTCTCTTACAATTATAAATAGTAAAGCATCAATAGATCTTTGTCAAATAAATCAATCAATATGTAAATTAATGGCTAGGCATCTTTTTAACTTATACACCAAGCTTTACTTTTATCTAAAAAGACCCAGAATCTTACTTCTAATTATAGCATATTCAGTTCTTATGGATATTATAGGATAAAACAGACACACATACTGAAGATAATAGTAAAGAAATTTTAGGTACTGATACTTACTTTTAAAAAGAAGTGATAATTTTTATTTTACTTTTGGAGATATTTATTTTATTCAAATTGGAAAGAGAATATTTAAAAAAGAGAGTAAATATGAATAGCATCGTATCAGCCAATAAAAGAATCATGGAAGAAAATAAATAGAAGAGATGAGAAAAAAGGGTGATGAACACACTAAGCAGAGTGCCTGAAGATTGCAGGCACTCAATCAATATTCATTCACTGATCAAACCACTCTGAGTCGACATGATACTTATTTTAGAAATTAAGTGCCATTCTAAAGGAGAGTCCTTTTCAATGTATTTAGTAACCCAATAAATATTTATTGAGCAACTCAAAATCCCACACATTGTCCAAATACTGAATATATGAACAAGATATGAAGACAGGTCATTACATGTCATAAATACAACATAAGATATAAAAAAGACAAAGACTAATAAATAATTATTTATAACACAAAAAATCAAGCACCATATTAGAGGATACATAAGGGTTTCTATTTAAGAGAGAATAATCTGGATTCAATCGATGAAGGCAAGAGAAAAGATATCATTTGGAATTAGGCCTTGAAGGATGAATAGGAATTTTATATATGAACACCAATATTTAATACTTCAGGAAAAAAGATAACTAAAATAATTCCTTTATACTCAACCAAATATGTACCTAAGCAGGGATGACTGGAGTACATACTGCTGCTATATCTGCTATTACTACTACAATATGCATTTTCTTGTTAGCCCTTCAGTTAATAGTAATTCTGTGCCAACAATTGTTTCTTTTTAAGCATTTGTCACGAGTCAATATAATGGATTTCATTTTAAAAGTATTTCTTACAGAAAGGTTACATTTCCATTGTTATTTCCCTCAGAAGATCCAGCAAAACCCCTTAGATTTTTATAAATTTTCATATTTCTGGTCCAAGACGGTGACAGGAGGTTCCTGAACTTACCTCCTTCCATGAAGACACCGAATGTATGGTTACACATGGAGCAATTCCCTCTGAAAGAAATCCAGAAACTAGGGGAAATGTTTATATTCATTGGGTAAACAAGAAAATACCCACATCAAAATGAGTAGGAGAGGCTTAGAAACACTTTTGCCATAAACCTTAGTCTTAGCAAAATGACATACAAGCAGAAGGGAACTCCCAACTATCAGCTTCTCCCTGAGGAATGAAGGATTTGAACCCAATATCTAGTACCCCAATTTTTAAAACTTCCACCAGAACAATGGGGTCCTAGAACATCTATTTCTGAAAGCCAACTGGGTTTGCATCCTTGAGGTCCACAAGACCATAGCAAACAAAGAAACAATTTTTGGTGAGCTCCTAAAGACTGACTGAGGCTACTGCCTGTAGGCTCATTACATAGACAGAATGCCAAGTGACAGTCTTTCCCTGAAACAGGGCCATTTGCACACTTTAAAAGCTGCTACCTGAGGTTCTAGTATAGAATCAGTGCTGATTGAGATCCTCTCCACTGGGACACTGAAAGGTCTTGGCACATCCTCACCTACTTGGAACTAATAAGAACAAAGGCAGCATGGACAATCACAGAGGTTTGAGAGATAACCAAGATCCAAGACCTGGCTGAAATGATAAGGTGCATCTCCTATAGGAGACCACTTTATTAAGACTGAGAGAGATGACTGTTTTATCTAATAAAACCAATACAGGGAGTCAAGAAAAAAACATTTTTTTAATAGAAAGGGAATGTGTTCCAAACAAAAGAACAAGATAAAACTCTAAAAAACAGACCTTAATGAAAGGAAGACAAGTGATTTACCTGTCAAAGAGTTAAAAATAATAGTGATAAAAATGCTCACTGAGTCAGGAAAATACTTCATGAACAAAATGAGAAATTCAATAAAGAGGAAAGATAAGAACATAAATCAAATAGAAATCACAGAGCTAAAGAATATAATAACTAAAATGAAAATTCAATAGAGAGGTTGAAAAGTAGACTAGATCAAGTAGAAGAAAGAATCAGTGCATGCAAAAACAGAGACAGGGCAGTAAAATTCATCCAGTCAGAGGAACAAAAAGAAGTAGGAATAGAAAAGAGTGAAGACAGATTAAGAGATGTACTGTGCAACATCAGTTGGACCAACATTCACATCACAGGAGTTACAGATGAGAGAAAAGGACAGAAAGCTTATTAAAAAAAATAATAATGATGACTGAAAACTTCCCTAACTTGCAGGAAAAAGAAAAACAAATCCAAATGTAGAAAGCCCAGAGTTCAAAATAAAAAGCCAAAAACCTCACACTGAGACACATTGTAATTAAAATGTGAAAAGCTAAAGAAGAGAATCTTAAAAGCGGCAAGAGGAAAGCACTTTTGTAATAGAAAACTACAAGAGACTATTAGATTTTTCATCACACATTTTGCAGGCCAGAGGAAGTGGCACAACATATTAAAAGTAATGAAAGCAAAATAAAACTGTCAACCAATAAGACTCTTCTCAGCAAAAGCTGTCCTTCAGAATTGAAAGAGAATTGTCCAGACAAACGACAGCTGATGGAGTTCATCCAAACAGACTGTTAAATAAACTTCAAGCTGAAACAAAATAATGTTAATTACTAACAGAAAAACATATAAAAGTATAAATTTCACTGGTAAAGGTAAATATACAATTGAGTTCAAAATACTTTTATGTTGTAATGGTGATGAGTAAATCAATTATACATCTAGTATGAAGGTTAAAAACTAGGATACAGTAATTTGTTGAATCAGTAATCAAAAACCACTCATGAAGAAAATTCCAGGACCAGAAGGCTTCACTAGTGAATTCTACTAAATATTTAAGAAAGAGTTAATATTAATTCTTCTCAAATTCTTTTTAAAAAAATAGAAAAAGTGAGAACACTTTCAAACTCATTTAACAAAGGATGCCACAAGAAAAGGAAGTTATAGGCTGATAGACCTGATAAACATAGATGCAGATTAAAATAGCACATTAAAAGAATCATATATCATGAGAAGCAGGATTTATTTTAGGAGCACAAGGAAAGTTCAACATCTGCAAAGCTGTCAATGTGATACACCATTTTGACAAAATGAAGAATAAAAATCAAGTGATCTTCTCAATAGAACTAGAAAAAGCATTTGACAAAATTTAATGTTTATTTATTGTACAAAATCTCAACAAAGAAAGTATAGAAGGAATGTACCTCAACATAATAAAGGCCATATATTACAAGTCCACAGCTAATATCACACTCAATAGTGAAAATATGGAAGCTTTTCCTCCAAGAACAAGAACAATACAATAATGCAGGTCTTGTCACTTTTATTCAGCATAGTACTGTAAGGCCTAGCCAGAGCTATTAGGCAAGAAAAGAAATAAAAAATGCATCCAAATCAGAAAGGCAGAAGTGAAACTGTCACTATTTGCAGTTAACATTTTATATATAGAAAACCTTAAGTCAGCACTAAAAAAATTAGAATAAATCAATTTAGTAAAGTTGTCAGATAGAAAATCAATTAACAAAAGTCAGTTGTTTTTCTCTATACTAACAACATTCTATCAGAAGGAGAAACTAAAAAAACAATCTTATTTACAATTGCATCAAAAGAATACCTAAAAATAAATTTAACCAAAGAGGTGAAAGATATATTCACTGAAAACTATGACAATGATAAAAAAAAATTGAAGAAGACACAAATAAATGGAAATATACCCTTTATTCATGGATTGGAAGAAGTAAAATTGTTAAAATACCCATACTACCCAAAGCAGTCTAGAGATTCAATATAATCTCTATCAAAATTCCAATGGCATTTTTCACAAAAATAAAAAAAATCAAACTTAAAACTTTTATAGAACCATACAATACCCAAAATAAAGAGAAAGAAGAATAAAGCAGGAGGGATCACACTTTCTGATTTTAAACTATAATAATCAAAAATATGGTATTAGCATAAAAACAGACAGACAGATCAATGAAACAGAATAGAAACACAGAAATAAACTGGCACATATATGGTCAATTAATTTTTTGAAAAAGGAGCCAACAACACATAATGAGGAAAAATAATTTGTTGAATAAATCATGTTGGAAAAACTGGACAGCTATAAGCAAAATAAAGATACTGGACACCCGACTTACACTATACATAAATATCAATTCAAAATGGCTTAAAGATTTAAGCACAAAAGCTGAAACCTTGAAGAAAACATAGGCAATAAGCCCCTCGATATCAGTTTTGCCAATAATTTTGTTTTGTACTTGACACCAAAAAAAAAAAAAACAATGAAAGCAATAATTAACATATGGAATAACTTTGAACTAAAAAGCTTCTGCACAGTAAATATACAGAAGAAAGAAATATTTTCACATTCTCTATCGGAAAACTAGTAAACAATCAAAATATACAACTCAATAGCAAAAAACAAAAACAAAAACAAAACTAACAATCTGATTTTCAAAATGGGTAGAGTAACTGAATAAACATTTTTCAAAGAAGACATATAAATGGTAAACAGGTACATGAAAAGGTATTCAATATCAATAATTGTCAGAGGGACATAAATCAAAACTGAAATGAGAAATCACCTACCATCTTTAAGAATGGATAGCATCAAAAAGACAAAAGATAACAAGTGTTGGCAAGGATGTAGAGAAAGAGAAACACGTGTGCACTATACTAGAAATATAAATTGATGATGTAGCCAGTATGAAAGCAACACAGCAGTTATTCAAAAAATTAAACATAGAACTACCTATGATCCAGCAATCTGGCTTCTTGGTATATATCTAAAGGAAAAAGTCACTACTTCAAAAAGATTCTGCTCCTCCATGTTTATTGCAGCATTATTTACAATAGCCAAAACACGGAAACAACCTGTGTCCATGGATAGATGAAACAACAAAGAAAATGTGACATAAATACAATGGAATGGTATTCAGCCATGTATAAGAAGGAATCCTGCCAATCATGACAACATGGATAAACCTTGAGGGCATTATGCTAAACGAAATAAGTGAAACAAAGAAAAAAAATACTGTATGATCTCACTCAGTCTAAAAACAACTAAACTCAGACACAGAGCTCAGATTGGTGGTTGCCCCAGGCAGGGGATGGGGGTAGGGAAAATGTATAAAGATTGTCAAAAGGTACAAAATTCAATTATAAAATAAGTTCTATTTAACTATTCTAACCACTGAATGGTGACTATAGTTAACAATACTGTATAGCACATTTGAAAGTTTCTAAGAGTAGATCTTAAAAGCTCATTAGAAGAAAAAAAATATAACTATGTGAAGTGATGGATGTTAACTAAACTTATTGTGGGAATCATTTAGATATATATATATATATATGTATTAAATCATATGTTGTACACCTTAAACTAATGCAATTTTATATGTCAATTATATCTAAATAAAACAAAAATAAATTTTCATTTCCTTCTCTGCATTGTCTTTTTAAAATTACAGTCTCTTCTCTCCCCTCTCAGTTCTCCTGCAACAATTTTTCCAATTGAGTGTAGATTTTTCTAGCAAAAACATTGCCCATACTGCATTGTCTTGGTATTCTCACCTAGTTATAAGTGGAATATCTGGATTTCCTAAGTTAAAGTCGAATTTCAGATGGGCCCATTGATTATTCATTCAGTTCTGCAAGGGAGTTGGAAACAAGGTGGTGTAGCTTATCTCTAGCAGCACTTTTTTTTGGTCCAGTGAATTTTTGTACTGTTGGAAATCATCCATTTAAATGGGCTATTCTAGGAACTGCTCCATAACCATGACATTTTCTATATAATAAAGTAACTTACAGAGGACTAAAGTGTATGAAAGATGCCTTACTTTGCAGAAAACTATTAGGATCCAAGACATGGTTCATTTTATCACCATTCTGTGTTCCATGTAACTATGACACTTCGTTTCCTTGAGGAGATGAGAAAATACCAAAAATTAAATTTGAGTGAGCTGAACTAAAACTCATGGGAGCTTTTCCTGGGTGGTCTGGATCACATGCTTTCTCCATCTAATGAAATCGCAAAGAAAGAAGTAGGTTACATTCATTTGAAAAGCCAACAAATTCTGTAAAATCTTACAAGGAATAAACAGAGAAATGTTCTCACCATTCCACCCCTTGTCTCAAATTATATTCAGTCATCTTTGTAGTATGCTTTACAGGGTATTTTTAATATATGGTTATTTTATAAATAAAAATTAAAAATTATTTAAAATAACATTACAATCAGAACAGTTGCATTTTCCTTCCCAAAAATGTTCTTCTAAAAGAAAGACACATGACTTTTCCTATGTGATTGATCTCACTTCTATTGATGGCTTAATATGTTTCATAATCACCTTAATTGTAAAGCCATAAAACTTGGAAGCCTATATAAGCAAATAAAAACTTGGGATACTATGCTGGAAAAATATCTTCCATGTCCTTTTTTTTAAAAGCTTAAAGACTCTTGGGTTTTTGATGTCATGGTTAAATCTTTCAATAAATCTGGGGTCATCATCTAGTATAGATCTTAATCCTAGATTGTAGAGAAGCACAAAAATCCATTCCAACACCTAATAATAGAGATTTTAGGTTTTTCTATGCTATGAGCTAAAACTCTTGGGAAAACTGAAGTTTTTCTGTTCCTTACACAATACAAATCGATATGCCTAGGAGACCCTAGGGGACACTAGACCCTTTCTAAGGTTAAGGTTCTTACAATTGACTAGAATTTATTAACCAGGAAACTAGCCCAGCCTGGAAGACTTTGACTCATTGTCTTATTTAATTGTCATTTAGCAATGAAAACTGTATAATGTAAGTGCTCTTAGAATTTGCTTTTTTTTATGATACCCTATGTAACTGTTTTAAATTGCAGGTGACTGGTAACAATCCCAGGAGTGATGCCAATGTGTTTCACACACTTATAGTCAATCTTAGCATTTGAGAGATTAACTCCATAAAATGTTGCTTACTGATTATTATAGACCACACAACATTCATTCTGCTCTGTTGATCTGCAGTTCCTGGACCACAGGCAAAATGATTCTCATCCTCTGAGATTAAATCACGGTCAACTTCTATTCTCACCTGTGTCTGCTTTCTAAGCTTAAACAGCTAAAGCTAATGGCTTCGTGCTTTGAGAATCCTAAGGTCTTATTTCCACTCTTTGCTAGCTCTACCATCAAGGTTGCTGCCTTCTTCATACACTTCATTTTATCTTTGTGAATTTGCAGCTTGGAGAAGGTTTGACTTAATAAGTGATGCATTGTCCTTTACTCTGGGTAATTTGACTTCCCCATGCTCTAATGATATTAACTGTCCTAGGCTTCTATTACATGGCTATGGGCCAAATGTGTTAACTTAAGAGTTGATATGACAGCTTATGAATCTAAATTTTAGGTCATATACTGAAATAAGACTTAAGATTAAAATTAGCTTTGTATGTGCTATATTCCTTGATATAAAATTAAATTATAACCACCCAGCATAAAAACAAAAATGTTTTATTGATTCAGTTATAGACCTAAGCTTGAGATTTAACCTCAAGAATTGACATTAAGAATCATTTATGATATATTGGCATAATGGCAAATATGCAAAGAGTACTATTTTAAAGCCAGGTTTCTTTAGGAATTTAGAGTTTAAAATATTTTAAAAGATTCTAGGAACATAAAACTTAGAAAATAATATATATGTGTTTAAAATTACATACATACACACACACACACACATACATACACACATATATATATGCACAGACATACATTTTGATAAGCTCCTCGAATAAAAGGATCTTTTATATGTGCTTATATGTGAATATATGTGTGTATTATAAATATATATATAGAAATGATGTCATGATAATTAAATTTCAGTCAGTATACATTTGTTGAATATGATTACATAATAATTTTTAGTCAGACATAGAAACAAAATATTTTATATTTATCTTCAAACATTTTTACTTTTTTTCAAAATATTTTGTCCATTAAAAAGATGCAGGCTTCTAGGGGGGAAAAATGTGTCTGAAATAGTGCCCTAAAACAACCAAACCAATTCTGTCTAAGACTTTTAAAAAACTAAGGGCACATTTTGCAAATATAATATGTAACTAGACTATAGTACCAAATAAAGACATTTAAGGGAGGAGATACTGAAAAAGCAAGCTTTTCTCTTTTTGATTGGAAAAACAGAAATCATTTTTTAAATGTTTTTAAGGGCAAGATATAGATATTTATATATATTTTTTTCTGTTTCAGATGAAAGAAGTAGCTATTCCATGAGCTAGAAAGCCAAACTAAGAGTAATCCTTTAGTTGACTGAAAGAATAGTGATAAGGAAATAGACAACCTGTGTCTGAGAAAGAAAGGATGTTTGGCTTCTCAAAGATAAGCAATCCAGCAATGCTTTTATGCTGGAGCCTTGAAATATTAAGACAAATTGCTAGCCAAGATTTTTTTTCATTGCAAGCTAAAATTTAAGAAAAATCAAAGTTTGAGTACAAATGAGAAAGGTAATGTCTTTGTGCCCTGAACATTTTTTTTTCTTTTGCAAGTTCCTCCAAAAATGTCATGTCAAAGACATCACTGTGTCAACAGCCATACTACCCTGAACAAGCCCAATCCTGTCTGATTTCGGAAGCTAAGCAGAGTTGGGCCTGGTTAGTACTTGGATGGGAGATACCTAGGAAGACCAGGTGTTAGAGGCATAAGAAATAAAAAATGAGAGATTCTAAGCTGACAAGGTTCTTGCAATCTGTAAGGTCAACCAAGGGTTGCCTCATCCATATGAGGGATGAGAAAGGATCTTGACCCTATACCCCATACCATACACACAAAAAAAATTGGTTCTAAATACTTTTCCAATTTAAATATAGAGGGTAAAGCAATGAAATATTTAAAGACAACAGAACATCTTTGTAACTTTGAAGCAGACAATGACCTCTTGAACAGAATATAAAACAGGACAGAAAATATTGATACATTTAACAATGTTAAATTGTTTCTCTTATCAAAAGAGACAATTAAGAGTAATAGGCAACCCCAGAGAGAAAAGACATTTATGACATATACCTTCAACGAAGGATTTATATCAAATTATATAACTCAAAGTTAATTTTTTAAAAATAGGCAACCAAGCAGAAAAATGCAGAAACCTCTTAAGCAGACAATTTAAAAAGAGTATATCCAATTATTCATTAAACATATAAAAAGTTACTCAGCTCATCTATCATCAGAGAAATGAAAGTTAAAACTCAAAACAACATCCATGCAGATTCCAAAATGGCTAAAATAATAATAACAAAAAAAAAGGTTGGCAAGGATATAGAAAAACCAAACTCTCAAGCATTGCTTATTTAGTAGCTTCCACTAACACTGCACATAAGTATAACCTGTGACTCAGAGAACTTTAGACTTAATATATATATATATATATATATATATATATATATATATATATACACACACACATATATATAAATACACACACACATATATATATAAAGAATATTTATTCTATTAATATAAGAAATATATAACTATATTTATCATAACAATAAAAAAACTAACCCATAATCTAATTAATCTATGATGCTAGAATTTAGGGTAGCAGTAAGTTTAGAGAACTGTAATGACTAAGGGCTAATATTGTTTTGTTTTGTTTTTCTTTACTTGAGCTCTTACTACTGGGATATATTCCACTTTTGGAAAGTTATTAAGCTGTACATTTATCATATATGCACTTTTAGGCATGCATATCACAATTCCATTAGTAGAAAAGTGTCATCTCTAGAATAAGTATTATTAAGAAATTGTACTTTTATTCAACAGAGCATAAAAATTCAGTGTTATGAAGGATGTATTTGAATTTTTTAAAAACATTCCATTACAATCTAAAAACAGTAGCACACAATGGCTATGTATCTAAGTAACAGTTCATATTTTGAATTTTCTGATATTAATAGAAACCAATTAAATATTTAAATTTTAATATACAAAAGAGCAGATTCAAAGAAACAACAATACTATGTCCTCATGACATGAGTTAATCTATTCAAACATTTGAAGTTTGAAGTTAAACAAACTATCTCTTTATGAATAAATCAAAAATTAGAGTTCCAAACACAGTGGATTTGAGAGTTTCCTTTAGCAACATTAGAAATGAAAATAGCTGAAACAGCAATCACCTGGCCAAAACAAGAGGAAACAACTTATAGGAAGCATTAAGGAAGCTAAAGCATTTCTCTATCACGCATTGCTCAGAGACTAAACCAAATGCTAATTAAGCTTTGTGACCTACATGTTCAACCCTGCTACAGAGTTTGGATTCAAATCCCTAGGGAGATTTTTAAAGTATTGTAACCAGGAATTCAGTATTTTGATAATATCAGTCCTATGGTTCTTGGTATTTCTCTAGACTAGCATTATTGTCTTTTTTTTATAACTAACTGTTTCTTTTATATAACTTGTTTTTATAACCAGCTCTTGCCTTCTTCTTAAGCAGTTCTTGCTTAGTAACCCAGTTCCTGTTATTCGATTTTTGAATGATTTGTCCAGAAGTGTACTGCCTTACATGTCAGCACTTTCTAGACAGAAATCTCACTATGTTTCTATTTTCCCCATGACTGATGGTCTATGTGATTCTCACTAGATTTGCTTGGTGCTGACAGCCATTGTGTCCCCAGACAATTAACTATTGCCTATTCTCAAACTTTTCTGAAACCATGCTCTCCTGCAAGCCAGGACATTTGCCTGTCACTCACTCATCACCAGACCTCAGCATCCTGAATGGACTTCCACCAATGTTAGTTTCCAGACTTCTATATTAATCACCTCATCTCACCTGGGAAAAAGCCTAAGGTAACCATAGGCTGACACTATGCCTTTCTAGAATCCCTCACATGGCTGATTTATGAGGTGCATTCCCAGCCCAGTAGACCTTTCTCACCTCTGAGTTCTAAACAGCTCAACCTTGCTCTTCTGATAGCTCTAGCAAGAAGGCAGCAGGAATTACGAAGAGAATATATTTATTCTCAACTCAGTCAGGTTCAGGATGCAGCAAGACAAGAAATAGCCTGGAATTTTCCATCCTTGACAAGGTTTACCAAATCCTGTCTCACTTGGGCACTGAAATGAGCTAAATGATAGGAAAAGCTGAGAAAAGCAAAAGAGGCCAGACACAAAATGAAGAGTATGAGAAGAAAGGAAGACTATGTCAGGACAGTTTGTGCACTAGTATTCCTCATTCATCTGTTACTTTCAAATCTCCTTTGTAGAACACATTACCACTACATCCACGTCTCCACTCAGCTTAGCCTAGTCTTGCCCTATCAAAATGGTCAATATGTGTCCATTCATCTTTGCTTTATTTTAAACCAGGAAGAGTAAGCTTTAGTAATTCTAACTTTTGACTCATCCTCACCCCAAACCATATGAGTTTGAAAATATCACTAACCCTGGTTGATTTCCTCATTTAAAATGGCTTGTTTAGATTCTATCAGGAGTTCCCTATATTTGGGAGATTAAAATTCCTTCTATTTGCAAAAGTCATAAAGTTCATGAGAATAATGAGGTTATGTATGTCCCAGACTTAGTTGGAATGAAATGAAGAACAGAGAGCTGACAACTAGAACCCTGGTGAATATGAATACTCCTGATTCCAGAGCCAGAGAAGCTAGAGTTAAATCTTCACTTCCCCATTTACACATGATATGACATTGGGTAATTACACAGATTTAATTAGCCTCGGTCTCCTCATCTATAAAATGTGGATTATAGGGTTGACTCCATAGGGATTTTATCATGCAATATGTGGAACAGAAAAGGCATTTAACAAATATTTACCAGTATAAACATGTATGTGAGATCTACTGATTGATGTAGAAGCACTATAGAATAATGGAAAGAACAGTGAGGTGCAAGTAAATCAGAAGAGTTTCAAATCCTACTTTTGCCACTTGGCCACTGTGGTATCTTAGATGAGTGATGTAATCTGTCTGACAATTCCTCATCTTTGAAATGTAATTACAATAGAAAACTTGTAAGTTATCTTTCAATTTTGATGTGCTACAATTATCTTACCTGTTATTTAAAAAAACACATTTAAATATTGTGAGACTCAAGACTGGATGGATCTTACCATACTGTAATGCAACACCAAGACTTATCATATAGAACTCCAAAATCTAATGTTCTAATAAAACATATTTTCTAAACAAAAGATTTTATTTTAAACTATTAAATATCATATTTTGAAGTTGATATTCATCATGCCTTTCTACCAGGTTAATTTAATAATTTTATTTAAAATAACAATAAATATTTTATTATTAAAGAGGTATTTTCTTATCTTTGATACCATATAATTAAGGAGCATAAAAATGGTTAAAATACAACTATATTAAAAGCATTGGTATGGTACATGAAGTTTCATGTATTTTACTACACATTTTTACCTACCAGTCTTTATTTGAGTTTTCTTTTCATTTATTTTTGTCTAAAATAATAAACCATATAAAGAGGGGAATTTACATTATAAATCATATGAAAATTAAATGTCAAATAACTAGGTGTGTGTGTGTGTGTGTGCACATAAACAAGCACATACATACACATAAGTTATATTAGAAAAATATAATGCAGTATATTATATATTATAAATAATACATATAATTATATATATCTCCTGTGTATTTTACATATAATAAAATAGATATATCATAGAGATTTACATGTATGCTCTTATGTCACACACACACACACACACACACACACACACACACACACACACACACACACAATTTTAAGGCCCTAAGCCTTGCTAAAAAATAATTAGGAAGCAAAAAGATATTACACCCAAGATCTGCCAATCACTAAAAAAAAACCCACCTAGTAATTAATGTTAATTTGGAAAGTTCACTATCATTTTCTAATGTGTTCAGAGAAAAGTTGCTGCATTTCAGTGGTTCCAGCACTTTGTGAGGTCACATAGTCAATGCACCTACCACAGTGTGTCCGTTCTCCACTTTCCAATCCCTTGTCCTATCTCTTCACTTTTTTTTTCTTTGTAATGCTGTATGTTTTCTATTTATGCACAGCATAAAAAAATAAAAAAATAAAAAAACGCAGATTATCTCACAGTGTTTGTGGGTCAGGCACAAGAGCTTAGATAGGTCCTCTGCTCAAGCTTTCCCAGGCTTTCCCAGTTTCTAATCTGAAGGCTCAACTAGGTATGATTATGCAGCCAGGCTCATTCAGGTTATTAGAATGTATTCCCTGTGGCTGTTGAAAGAAGCTCTCATGTCCATAGCTCCCTGCCATGTGGCCCTCTCCACTGCTAGTTCACAATCTGTCTGCTTCTTAAAGACCAGGAAATTTTGACTCTGATTTCATCCTGCTAATACAGAATCTCATACAACATAACATTATCATAGGAGCACCATTCTACCTTCTTTGCAATATAATGTAACCTAATCAATAGAACGACTTTTGCCACAAGGATGAGACTCAGGGGGAGTCAACTTAGGATGTGTCTACCACTCTGTATAATAGTAATTTGGTAAAAATTATCTTTCAAAAATCACTAGTCAAATTTACCCACATTGCTGTACAAACTCCACTGAATTTTTTTTTAATCAGAAATAATTTTTTAACTTCAAAATAGAAACTAATGCTAATATGTTGACCTCACTTTATCTCTGCAGGGTCATTTAGAGATTTACTTCTACCATTTTCACATGTTTGATTAACAGTCACTTCAGAAAATATTGATATTGTCAAAAAGTAGCATGGGTTTCATGAGATTATTGTTTTGTTTAAACTTTATACCAAAATATATTATTTTTCTTTATAATGACAACAAAGCTATACTACTTCACCGTTTCTTTTAAAACCCAAAATGATTATTTAGTATAGTATTAGTGTTGTATCAAATTGTAAAAATGAAGAAGATGTAGAACTGAGACTCCAGACAGTATGTAAAAAGAGACTTATCCCACCAATCTTTTCATAAAAACAAAAAAGATAGCAAAAAAATAATAATAATCTATGGACATGTGGAAAAATACATGTCCTAAGAATACAAGTTGGTGGTGTCACACCACCACCAATAGCATAACCTGTGCAGAAAAAAAGATCATTTGTGTAGGGTAGAGAAGGGGGAGCTCTAGTGGTTCTAAGAGCTCAGAAGCAATAAGTAACCAAAATAATTAACACACAAAAGGAAAAAACTCTCTTTTTAGACTCCTCAGCCACTCAAATCTAAGAATAATCCATGGAAGTTGGATAAGGATAAACTGACTTTGATATGAGGATGAGTTCCAATATAAGGAAAATATCAGAGGGCACTCGTTAAATCTACCCATAAGAGATACTGGAATTACTGAATAAAAACTTTATGGAAGAACAGTGACCCAAGGGGATTAAAAATAAACTTAAATAGAGGAAATGGAGTGAGGGAAAACTCCTAGATATGAAAGAAAAAGAACTTTCAAATTCTGGTCAGCAGATGCAAGGGGGTGCCAAGAAGGTGCCAAGGAGGCATTTCTTAGAATTTGGACATGGCTACATAAAGAAGACATATTTTTTAATACTTTATGGTTATCATGGAAAAACTATCAAAAAGTGCAGCTACTCTGACCCACTCTCCACCACAGAAACATTTCCCTTAAAGTACAAGAAAACCCATATCAATTCACGTGAGTAACAGAAATGAAGTGATCAAATCTCATACAAAGATAATAAAAGAAAAAGAAAATGAACTTAATGTATATACAGAAACATGAATGTCCATTAAAAAATCTCATTACAAATCAGAACTAAACAATACCACAACATGTAAACAGAGGAAAAGATCAAGTGTAAATTAAGAAAAATCTAAAGTGATTAAGTAAATCTATAAACCAAAAAGAGAAAATCTCAAAAATGAAATGATTAAACAAGAGGAAAATTTCAAAATAGAGCTTTTGGAACTAAGTACAGAATTAGAAAAAAGAGAAAAGTATTGTTTTCAGTAAGAAAAGCTCAATTAGAATAAACTTGAATGAAGAGATACCATTGAAGATAAAGTAAGGAAAACAAAGAATAAAAAGGAGGAAGAATAATGAACAGAAATTATATGTATGTATATATAGATGGATGGACAGATAGGTAGAAAGATAAACAGGCACAAATAGAAGAAAGTATAACAGATATAATAGGTGAGCTTAAAGAAGAAAAAAATATAATCTTCACAAATAATATAATTCATATAGTCCTGAAAAGATAAAAGGCTTGAACCTACATATTTGCAGGAGTATACCGTGCAGTTGGGAAAGTTATTGGAAAATATTCAACACTGAGGCAACTTCTAGTAAGACTATTAAAGAATTCTTGGGCATTTAGGCAAAAAAAAGAAAAATCAGGTATAAAGGAAAGATAACTGGATTGGCAACAGAAATCAATGGCAACAGTTCATAACATAAGATAATAGAGATAGAGTCAAAAAAAAGTGTGGGTTCAGGATTTTAAATCAATCCAAATTGATTTTAAATTACACTCTTATGAATTCAAAAAGGCACAGGAAACACTAATCCCAAGATATATTCCTGAGACTTGAGACTTTATTAGAGGAGTTCACCACAAATTCAGAGGACATTTCAGAATTTTAACTGTAAAACTATGACTAAAATAAATTGAATATAAGTAACTACAAAGCTAACACAATGGGGATAACATGACCAAATAGAGCATAAATATGTTTTCTGACAAAAAAAAAATAGTATATAAGAAAGGCAAAATGTATGGAATATACAAGTTCACTGCCTTATAGAATTTAAATTGGTGAAAGAAACTATTGTATCTCATTAAATTCAGAGGTAAAGGGAGGGAATAATAAAGAGGAAGTTACCAGCTAATTTCATTATAGCTACATTATAGTTACATTATTAGTAGACAATATCAATAAAAGAATGAGCCAAGTGTATATATTAAGGTAATTATTAGAAAAAACACAAGCCTTTGGTAAATGAGCATAGTATCTCCAACTTAATCACAAATGGCTCATATAGAATATGAGAATAAATTCCAAATAAATCGAGATCTCAAAATAAAAAATAAAATGATAAAAGTGATGAAAAACATGGATGAATTTGCTTTGTAACCTGGGAGAGGAAAACACTTTTATTCTTATCTACTCTCTATCCACCCAACCACCCACCCATCCACAATATGACATTGGGCAATTACATGGATCTGGCATTAAAGAAATTATATACCCCTGTTGGGAGCCATTCTTGATGAATGCCCTGCAGACAGGGTTGGAGTTGCCTGCAAGCTAGAAGTTTGCAGGGCAGGTGGGCTTGTTCACTGAAGGAGGAAGTTTGGTTTAATGGATAGTTCATTAGTGGAGGAGGAGGTTTGGCTTAATGTTGAATTTTTTTGCCCAGGGAATAAGAGACAAAAACAGGAACAAGGATGTTTTTCGAGAACTTACTAAAGGTCAGCGATCATTTGCATATGTGTGGATGTTGCTTCTCCAAGGGTATATATATGCTGTGCTAAATAAACTTGGGGTGCAGTATTCACTGTTAGCCCTCCCAACTCTATCTTCTGTCTCTTTTTCTTTTTTTCTCAATCCTCACTCCCCCTCTCGGGAACTGTTCGATCTTAGCCGGTGGGCTCTGGCATACACCCCACAAAAAAATTTCAAAAAATTATTAATCTTGTAATTGCATACATGGAACACTTGAAATTTTTCTATTAAAATATGTACATATGTTCAATCTCTGCTCGCTGGAAAGCCTAAAAGTAATGTGAACCCACTAGCAAAGACACCTACAGGGCCTAGATTGTCTTCTCTTCATATTATTTCCCACTAAAAGAAACTAACACTCTTCAGAAAGTAGCTGATACCAGGTCTGGGGTGGGAAATACACAGGATGATCCTAGGGCACCATATTTAAAGATTATAGAAGCCAATTTAATGGGACTCCCATAGGCTTAAATTACATGAGATTAAGCATCAAAGAACAGGCATAGCTTAGAGATATTGTATGTTTGGTTCCAAACCTCTACAATAAAGTTTATATTGTAATAAGCCAAGTTACACATGTGTTTGGTTTCTCAGTATATATTTTTAGTATACTGTAGTCCAGTAAATGTACAATAGCATTATGTCTAAAAATAACATACATATAAGCAGGGTCAGGCCTGGTTAGTACTTGGATGGGAAACCACTTAGGAAAACAAGATGCTATAGGCACAAAAAATTAAAAAATAAGGGATTATAAACTGACAAGGTTTTTGCAATCTGTGAGATCAACCAAGCGTTGCCTCACCTAAAAAAAAATGAAATAAAAAAATAAAAATAAAAAAATATATGCTGTAATTAAAAAATACTATTGCTAAAAAATTCTAATCATCGTCTGAGCATGCTGGAAAAATGGTGCTGATAGACTTGCTAAACACAGGGCAGCTAGAAATTTCCAATTTGTAAAAACTCAATATCTGCAAAGCACACTGAAACAAAGTACAGTAAAATGAGGTATGTCTGTATAAGGATTATAATGAATTGAAACACCTGATATAGTAAAACCTCTGAGTAAGAGATAACATTTTAAAAATACTTAACAAATTTGGTATAGAAGGAAAGTTCTATAATAATAAAGGCCATATATGACAAAATCTCAGCCAACATTATACTTAATGATGAAAAACTAAAAACAATTTCCTTTAGATCAGGAATAAGACAAAGCTATCCACTATCACCACTGTTATTCAATATAACATTGGAGGTCCTAGTGAGTGCAATCAAGCAAGAGAAGGATATAAAGGTATCTAAACAGGAAATGAAAAAGTCAAATTGTCACTATATGAGGATGACATAATTCTCTATATAGGAAACTTCAAACACTCTACAGAAACACTACTTGAAACAACAAGCAAATACAATAAAATTTCTGGATACAAACTCAGTGTTCAAAAATCCATAGCATTCCAATACTCTAATAATAAATTGTCAGAAAAAGAAGTAGAAAAATAATTCCTTTTGCAATTGCAACAAAAAGAATAAAATACCTAGGAATAAATTTAATGAAACATGTGAAGGAACTATAGAATGAAAACTATAAGAGTCTATTAAAAGAAATTGAAGAAAATACAAATAGAAAGATATCCCATGTTCTTGATTGGAAGAATCAACATAGTTAAAATGACCTTATTAACTAAAGCATTATACAGATTTAATGCAATCCCTATCAAAATCCTATTGGAATTTTTTAAAGAAGTAGAACAAAGATTCATCAGATTTGTATAAAAGCACAAAAGACTCCAAATTGTCAAAGCCTCCCTGAGAAAAAAGAACGAGGCTGGAGGCATCACTCTGCCCAACTACAAACTATAAAGTGACAATAATCAAAACGGCATGGTATTGGCAGCAAAACAGACACACAGACCAGTGGAACAGAATCGAGAGTCCAGAAGTAAACCAATGTTTATATGGGCAAATAATTTTCAGCAAAAGAATCAAAAACAGACAGTCGGAAAAGAAAAGCCTCTTCGATAAATGGTGCTGGGAAAACTGGAAAGCCACCTGCAAAAGAATGAAACTAGACTGTTGTCTATCACCACACAGCAAAATTAACTCAAAATGGATTAGGACCTGAATAAAATGCATAGAAGAAAACATAGGAACTAAATTCAAGGACCTTGGATTTAAAGAGGATTTTATAAATTTTACCTCAAAAGCAAGGGAAGTAAAAGCAAAAATAAATGAATGGGACTACATCAAACTAAAAGGCTTCTGCTCAGCGAAATAGTCAACAAGGTAAAGAGACAACCATACAAATGGGAAAATATATTTATAAGCAAAGCCTCTGTTAAGGACCTAATATCCAAAATATACAAAGAATTCATACAACTCAATAACAACAACAAACATTACAATTCAATTAAAAAATGGGCAGAGGATGTGAACAGACACTTCTCCCAAGAAGACATACAACAAACATATGAAAAGATGCTCAGCATTGCTTACTATTAGAGAAATACAAATCAAAATCACAATGAGTTACAATCTCTCACCCGATAGAATAGCTATTACAGGACAAGTAATAGAATAGTTATTACAGGACAAGTAATAACAAATGTTAGAGAGGATGCAGAGAAAAAGGCACCCCCATACACTGCTGATGAGACTGCAAATTGTTATAATCATGGTGGAAAACAGTATGGAAGTTCCTCAAAAAAGTACTAATTGATCTACCATATAATCCAGCAATTCCTCTACCAGGAATTTACCCCCAAAGTCTTGAAAACTCATATCTGAAAATATATTTGCACACTGATATTCATAGCAGCATTATTCACAGTGGCCAGGACATGGAAGCAACCGAAGTGTCCTACAATAGATGACTGGCTGAAGAAGCTGTGGTACATATATACAATGAAATATTACTCAGACATAAGAAGAGATGAAATACTGCTATTTGCAGCAACATGGATGGACCTTGAGATAATCATGCTAAGCAAAATAAGTCAGACAGAAAAAATGGAAAATCACATGATATCACTTATACGTGAGATATAAACCTAAAAGCAACAAACAAACAGGACAGAGACTCATAGACATGGACAATAAACTAGTGGTTACCAGAGAGTGGGGGAGGGTGGAGGTAGATGGAATAAAAGGGGTCAAATATGTGGTGACAGAAAGAAATAGGCAATTAACACACAATGCTATTTATATATGCCTACTGCTAAATTGTACACCTGAAACTTACTAGATTTTGTTAACCAATGTCATCATGATAAAATAGAAAATAAATTTTTCAAATAAATAAATAAATAAATAAATAAATAAATAAATAAAATAGAAATTTGGAGGGGAAAAAAGACGAGAAATGTCATTTTAATGCCTCTGGCCATTATCATCTCTGTGTAATATGGAACTGCAGGAGGTGTTTTGAGACCAAGAAGTGAGCCAGCCTAAGAAGATGCAGAGTAGAAAGATGGAAAAATCTGGATCATTTAAGATCTTACTGAGTCACTAAATTTATCAATGCTGTAAATAAACAAACTCTAGACTTGTTATATGAGATTGTAAATGCCCTTAGTGCTTAGACATTATAAGTTGGCCATTGGATTATGTCTGAAAGTATCATGCTTAGAACACAATGCATTAGTCAGAAAAGCTAGCTGCTATAATAAACATCAAAGACCTCAGTAGAAATTTATTCCTTAATCACCTCGCTGTTGGATTTGGGCCAGGGGAGATCTCTGCTCCATGGAGACATCCATAGCCAGGTTTCTTCCAGTGTGGTACTTCCTTCTTTATATGTAGGCAGGTAATGGGGAAGGAAAGAACATGGAAAGAAAGAGAGGTTGTGAGGAAATAAAGAGCCCCATTCCAAGACCTGGGCCTTTATTGTATAACCCCACCTTATCAGGGGATGCAGTCAACCTACATGCAGAGAAGGAAGAAAAATTTATTTGGCAAACACATAGTATTGTGTCCAAATTTGCTTTAATATTTATACATAGTAATAATTTTGTGTGTGTGTGTATATATATGTATGTAAAGTGTTGACTTAATCATATGGGGTAATAAGCTCAAAAATGACCTGGTGTACCACCTACACCACTGAAAAATGCTATACCTTAATAGTGTTATGTTTTAAAAGATAAATTTGCCATTTGTATGTAGTCCATACAGAATCCTTTTTCTTTCTCCAATAAAATTAATAGTTTCTCTATACACTGCGAAGCGATGCAAAATGGATGAGATTTATTATATAGTATCTTCCCAAATATCAAGTTTATTTTTGAATGGAAAGAAGTCTGTTGGATCAGATTAAATACTTAATAAAGTGGATAGTAAGAAACAGTGACTTTAATTGATTTAGAATGCAAAAGTGAATGTTGTGCTAATTTAAATGAATCCTAGTCAGTGGAATCTGCTTCCTCTTGATGGTTTGTCAAAACCTAAAAAGTATCTCTATCACTTTTTATTGTTTCCCCTTTAATGTTTCCTTGTTATACTGTCAAGATTAAAGATTAAAATAAATTTTCAAAAAAACTGATTAGAAACTATAAAATTTGTTAGAATACAACTTATTGGCTTAAAAATTTATCATTTTAAGGAGAAAAATAAAAGGCATCCTATTTTTCTTATTTAAAAAAGTTAGCCAAATAAAGTAAGCTCTTTTTTAAAGAAGAGTTACAATTAATAAATACAGATAAAATGATTAAATTAGAAAACCATTTAGCAAGCTTTAAATAACAGATAAGGGTCATAATCAATAGATCTATAAATTACTAGGTAAAAAGTTGAAGGGAAATTTTTAAAGGAGGAATCAGGCTATTACTACTTAAATGAAAAGATAACTAAAAGTGAAATAAGCAGATATTGTGTTCCTCCCAATTTGATGTACTAAGAAATACAAAGCACAATCTATGAGAATATCTTGTCATAACTGAATCTGATTAAAGTTATGTCTATATTACAACCATTTTATAAGAAATACAAGGGATAGTGAGACAAGGTAAATGATACCATAAGAAAACAATCAGCTAAAGCCAGGATATTAGACATTCTACAGAACAAAAGGCTCAATTTCTCCAACTAACTGTGGCACAGAGAACAAAAGGAGGGGAGATTGTTAAGGTATAAAAGACACGAGACATAAAAATCAAAATCAATGTATATCTGGCTTGGATCCTTATTTAAACCAACTGTAAAAAGACATCTTCGAGACAATCAAAAAAATCTCAATAAATTTGGTATTAAATAGAATTAGGGAATTATTGTTAATTTTGTTAGCTGTAATAATGATATTATAAATGTCTTTATTCATTAGCAATGCATACTTATGTATGCCTCAAATATACTCCTGAAAACAAAGTAATACTTGTAGGGTTTTTGAAAAGCTAATATTCAGTTTTATCACTACCAAATATAATTTCGATATGCCAAAATATCCAACTTGCAAACAGACTACCATATCTTATTAGCAAAATTAACCATTGTTCTTGACATTTCAGATACCAATATTTATTAATTTTCTACTGTGTTCAAAACACCACATTTGCCTTTTTGGGAAACTGACAATCATGTGACCTGCAAGTTTATAATTTTTCAGAGAAGCTAAAACACATAATTTGAGAAATATGCAACCAATATATTTTAACAGAAGGTATCCATATACAGGAATACTGTGGAATTATTTTCTCCTTTGGTCATTACTTGCAGGCTCCTGAACCTCTCAGGATTATTGTTAAAAACAATAAAACTGGAGGTGGACTTATACATGTCAACCTACAAAGAACCTTGGGACAGGGAAGATATCAGAGCTCAATTTGCTACTAAAGTATAAACCACTGTTAGAAACCACAGAAAGGAGGTCAGCAAAGGATGTTTATGATACCATCTTTAAGATATGTGGACTGTAGCTGGAGGAGCTATTACAAATGACAGGACAACTCTTCATAAACTGCTGCTGGCTCTGTTTTCAGTGAGTGAATCTCAGTCAGGTCTTTCTGCAAACTCTGCCCACCGAGGATATATGGAGTTGCCTCAGGCTTAAGCAGAGCAGTGAGAAATAACAGCATCCACAAACAGTAAAATGCCTGAGGAGCTCAGAGGCTTGTTAGGTCTTCCTATAGTCTTTCTCAGTACTGCTGGCACCAAGCATTAGGTTATACTTTTATTTAAACATCTGTTCACTCAAGAATCCTTTTTATAGGCCGAGGGATTCAAAAAGACTTTCCTAGGGAATGACACTTACCTAAAGCTTGAAGAAAAAGGTGAGCTCTGGGCAAAGTTGGTAAGGCAGAAACTTTTCAGGCAGAGGGAGTTTAAGAAGTAAAAGTGCTATAGGAGACTAGATGGCTATTGTGCAAGGAACTCAGAGGAGAATGAGGCTACATGAAGTATGAGAATGAAGGAAGCCAAACTTTAAAGAACCCTGTAGCCACGTTAAGGAGTCTGATTTCATTTTAAGAGCAACTGGAAACCATTGAAAGATATTAAGCAGAGGAATAACAAGATCAGATTTACATTTTAAGAAGACCATTCTGGCTTCAGTATGGAGAAAGGATTGTAGAGCAAGTTAAATAGATGGAAGGATTGTAAATGGGTGTTTTAATTGTTCAAGCAAGGGATTACAAAAAATGAAAGCAAGTTCTGGACAGTGGAGGTGTAAAGAAGGCCAAAGGCCAAACAAGACTTGTTTAGTGTAAACAACAAGCCTTAAGTAAGAGATTAAACAGAGGGAAGGTGAGAAGCAAGATAAGGCAATTGGAGTTGTCAAGGAAACCCCCAGATAGCTTGTTTGTGCAGTTGAATGCGTGGGGACCAATTTGTGGAGATGAGGAACATTAGAAGAAAACTAAGTTTGGAGATGTCTGGTCTGAGATATGTTAAATATAGGATGTATATGAAATGTCAAATGGGAAAATGAATATAAAACTATGTAGCTCAAACAAAGGCATAAAAATTTGAGAGTCATTAGCCAGATGGTAAATGAGGCCAGACACATAAATAAGATTTCCTAAGGAGAGAGAGTAGAGAACACGCCCTCAATGAGCTGAATCAATCCAACAGGGAGGGTTGACTGCTTGACTTTTACCAGCCAAATGTCTTAAATTTCTGAATTTAAGAATACTTAGATATTGCATGAATTTTCTAGTTCAACAATTCTACCAGGCCTTTTAATTAACATTTGCAATACTCTCTGGCTTTGAAAGCATTTGAGTTTTCACAATATGGCTTGAGAAGTGGATGTAGGATATAGTCTTGAGCAAATTCATTACGTATTGAACATCTGAGTAGAGACAAATGAAGCCTGCAAAAGAGATTGAGAAAATGGCTTAAGGTTAAGGGTTGTACCAAAATCTTTTTAAAAGTCTTATACCTTCATGGAAAAAATTTTAAATTATATAATGAAACTATTTGCTTAAAGATATATTTTACAATATTTGAACCATAATCATTCATGCACTATATTCATTTTATATTTCATATGATTTTTTCCTGATGTGTAAAGCTTATATGTAGTCTAATGGGGAAGCAAATATTTAAATGATGAACAAATTTGTTTTAATTTAAACTGAAAATTATTCATTTTTTCCTAATTAGAATATTCTAATCTTTAAATACAATAGCAATTGTTTTATTAGGCTATCGTATATAATTCTTCATTCCTACATGTTCTGATTTTGAAAAACTGGAAAGTAATTATATAATTTCAAGCATCACCATTTATGAAAAGGGAATAAAGAATAAAAAATACTGAAAACATGTAGAAGCACCTGACTAAAATATTATTTTACTATAATTGCAGAGATATTAGGATACATTTTTAATAAAAATGTATAGTGACACTTGGCATGTTCTGGCATATAGTGTCATTTATAGTCATTTTCACAACAAATTTATTTTCCCCAGCTTTACGCAAAGGCATTATGTCGTGATTAATGCACTGAATAAGTTATAAGTTATATGCTAATAAAATAAGTTATATGCTAATAAAAATCTTACAGTCTTTATTTTTACTGCTGTAATTGGTTCAATTATAAATGAAAAAGAAATTTAACCTGGTCTTAAGAACAATCATTCAGAAGCACTATCATGAAGCAGGTAAGAGCATGCACAGACTGCCTGGGTTCCAATGCCCAACACTGCCATTTCCCAACTGCTGACTCCTAATAGTTTACATCTCAGTTTCCCTATATATAAAATGAGATAATCACTAACTACCTCATGGGGTCATCACGAGAATCAAATTCATTACAAGTAAAGTGCTTAGAATAATTATTATATAATAAACATTATCAGTGTTTATTAGTATTTATTATTTAAAATCTAAGCTTCTGTTTTCCATTAATAAAATTATAATCAAGATGATATAAAAATATATTTGGGAGATGCTACAGATTGAATGTTTATATCCCCTCAAAATCTATATGTTGAAAACCTAATCCCCAATGTGATGGTACTTCGAAGTGTGGCCTTTGGAAGGGGACTGGGTTATAAGGGAGGAGCCTTCATAAATGCCATTAGTGCCTTCATCAAAGAGGCTATACAGAATTCCCTCTCCCCTTCTGCCAAGTGAGAGTACAATAAAAATGTACCAGAAAGCAAGACTTTGTCAGACATTGAACTACCTGAACCTTGATCTTGGACTTTCCAGCCTCTAGCACCGTGGGAAATAAATTTCTGTTGTTTAAAAGGTACCTAGTCTATCATATTTTATTATAGCAGCCCAAAAAGATCAAGACAGGAGAACAACACAATCTATTTTACCCATATAAGCTATAGAAACATCCTATAAAACATATTGTGTTGTTAAAAGGCACCACAGAGTTTAACCTTTTCTTTCACTTACTCAACCAAATATTACCGTGGTAGGCAATTTGTTATGCCCATGAATACAGCTCAAACTCTATCATCCTTAACAGAGTTTATATTCTAGTGAAAAGATACATTAAATAAACAGTCTCTCTTTCTTTGTCACACACACAGATCCTTTCTCTCACATTCACACTCAAACAATAATTTCACAAATTAAAAAAGATTATAGGGCATCTCATAAGAAACCTAGGAGGACTTGATTAAAGGAATTAATATAGGGTGAAATGTTGCTTTGATTTTCCAATGAGGTACACAGATAGTCCGCATACATAGTTTATATGGTGTGTGTGCATGCACATAGCATTCCAGGCTTCTTGTTTTGGTAAAAGTCTTTTCTTAGATAATAATGATATTTGGTTCAACTCAGTGCCTGGTCTATAATCTAAGAAACTAGTGTAAATTCCAGATACATTACTTTCACATATGCTTTGGAAAAATGTATCAGAAAAGTGCTGAGTTAAGGCAAGAAGAAACTTCATGAGAAAGCATACATAAATAAATTCTGTCACTATTGGCTTTCTCACTTGTATATCACAAAATGCCACATTTGAGGCAACTGACCAAATTTTTGTTTCCTTTTAGCTTGAAGATGTCACAAACTTTGATTTATGAGCTTACTCTTAGAAAACACAACAGGTGGCTCTCATTTTCCCTGTATCCCTGTTTATGCCAAATACCACAGGAAACCAAAAATGCCCAGGGCATTCCTCATCCCTAGAACTGACATCCACTCAACTCAGGAAAATTGAGGTGACGTGGTCCATCCTTGGTAAAGTCTCCTGTATCCTCAGCATACTTGGAAGCCCCCTTCTCCTCTTGCCCCATCTGAAGCCTGATTCTTCCCTGAGGGCACGTCTTCACCTGAGCCCTGTCAAATGAAGCTTCTTTGTTCTCACACTTCTCATCCCTTTAATCCTGGAAATGAGGAGTTCTTACCCTGGCTCCACTTTGCCATTTCCAGACCTTTTCACTTTATCTTCCCTAAAAGTCAGTTTTTAATTTTATCTATCAAAACTCTATCATTAGAATGACCTGTCCTCATTCCTTGACAAGCTCCAAAAGCACTTTCATACCTTCTAGAAATTTTCTTATATTGCTTGACGATTTTAACATCATGCAAATGGTCCAATTATTCACTGACCTGTTCTCTTTCAGTGAACTTTACATTCAATTTCACACACATGACCACAATCTAGACTTTGTTATTGCCAATAAACATAATCTCTATATCTTAGTTTCCAGCATTCTACTCACTGGCCACTATTGCATTGTTCTTCTGGTTTATTCCCTTTAATATCCCCATGGCTTAACCATGGCTTCCCTATCGCCTAGAAAACAATTTTATACCACTGTCTCTCTCCTCAACCTTCAACACCCCCTTCCCATCATTCTCATCATTCTGTCACTGATGTCATTAATTCCAATTTCACAGAGGAAAACCAAATGGAATCAGTCAGCAGATCTTCAGCAGCTCCCACCACCACCACTGCTCACCTACCTGCAAGTGTTTATAAACCCTGACTATCCCAACATTCAGGAGGGAGTGGCCATGTTTGCTACTTCTATGTCAGCATTCTAATCTCTGTGCATTCGATCCCATCTCTTCTCCCATCAAGAATGCACACTACTCTTGCAACAGTCCTCTCTCTCTTCTTTCTCTATCTTCAATGTGTTCCTTTCTACTGGATCATGCTCGACGACATATAAAGGTGTTAGAATTTCTTTCATTTTAAAAGAGTTTCTTGACTCACATTTCCCTTACCTATTGTCCTGTTTCTCTTCTATACTTTATAGCAAATTTCTGCAGAGGGTTGTTATTCTCTTAAAGTCTTCTGCTCCAATTCTTCCTTAAATCCACTTAAACAGGTATTTGCCGCACAATTCCACTGAAACTCTTTTTAGTATCCACAATAACAACCATGTTGTTAAATTCCATGCTTAATTTTTGATCATTTCATTTCTCCTATTGGAAACATTTTTTCTAGCTTTATTGAGACATAATTGACATAACACATTGTGTAAGTCTATAATGTACAATGTGATGATTTGATATATGTATATGTGAAATGATTACCACAATAAGACTAATGAACACATCCATCACCTCACATATTTTTTTGTGTATGCTGGGAACTTTTAAGGTCTCTTAGCAACTCTCAAGTATGCAATACAGTATTGTTAACTATAGTTACCACACTGTGCATTAGATCTCCAGAACTTATTCATCTCATAACTAGAAGTTTATAACCTTTGACAACATTTATCCATTTTCCTTACCACTCTCCCCCCACCTATGGCAACCATGAATCTACTGTTTCTACTAGTTCACTTTTGTTAATATTCTACCTATAAGCAAGACTATGCAGTATTTTTTCTCTAACTTATTGCATATAGCATAGTGCTCTCAAGTTTCATTCATGTGGTTTAAAATGGCAGGATCTTTTTTTTTTTTGACTAAATAATATTCCATTGTATTTATA
Organism: Macroglossus sobrinus; assembly: GCA_004027375.1. Classification (NCBI taxonomy): domain Eukaryota; kingdom Metazoa; phylum Chordata; class Mammalia; order Chiroptera; family Pteropodidae; genus Macroglossus; species Macroglossus sobrinus. The sequence goes on along the minus strand of PVKZ01000090.1, from coordinate 144,560 downwards.
AGACATTTTCTGTATTCATTCAGCCACCTATGGACACTTGTATTTGTTGTTTCCATGTCTTTGCTATTATAAATAATGCTATAATGAACATAGGGTGCACATATCTCTTTGAGATAGAAATCTTATTCCCTTGGATATATATCCAGAAGTTTCCTGGATCATACAGTGGTTCTATTTTTAATTTTTTTAAATACCTCTATACTGTTTTCCACAGTAGCTTCACCAATTTACATTCCCACCAACAGTGCACATGAGTTGCCACTTTTCTACATCCTCAACATTATTTCTTATCTTTTTATAATATCCATCCTAATAGATATGAGATGATATTTTATTGTGGTCTTATTTGCATTTCCCTGATGATTAGTGATATAAACAGCTTGTTATGTACTTGTTGGCCATTTGTGAATCTTCCTTGGAAAACTCTTTCAGTTCCTTTGCATATTTTAAAATCAGGATATTTGTGTTTTTTGCTATTGAGTTATATGAGTTTCTTATATATATTGGATAGTAATCTCTTATCAGAAATGTGGTTTGCAAATATTTTCTCACATTCTGTTGCCTTTTAATTTTGTTGATATTTTCTTTCACTGTGCAGAGGCTTTTCAGTTTGATGTAGTACCTCATGTTCATTTTTGTTTTTGTTGATCATGCTATTTGTGTCATATTGAAAAAGTCATTGCCAAGAACGAGTCAAGGAGGCTTTTTCCTATATTTTCTTAGAAAAGTTTTACAGTTTCAGGTTTTACATTAAGCCTTTAATCGATTCTGAGTTAATGTTTGTGAGTGGTGTAAGACAGGAGGTCTAGGTTCATCTTTTGCATGTGAATATCCAGTTTTCTCAGCACCATTTATTGAAGAGACTATTTTTTCCTATTGAGTATTCTTGGCTCCCTTGTTAAATATTAGTTAACCATATGTGCATGAGTTTATTTCTGGGCTCTTGAATCTATTCTATCAGCCTATGTGTCTGTTTTCGTGCCAGTAGCATACTGTTTTGTAATCAGAAAGTGTAATGCCTCCAGCTTTGTCCTTCCTTCTCAAAATTGCTTTGGCTATTCAGAGTCTAGTGTGGTTTCATACAAATTTTAAGATGATTTGTCTATTTCCGTAAAAAACAACATTGGAATTTGACCTTCCAGAAATATTTGACACAACTGACCCCTCTGTAAAAAATTATTTTGTTTGCCTCTCAGGATCTCCCATTCCCTTAGATATTTTTCTGCTACTGCACTGGCCTCTCCTTTTGATGTTCTACTGCTAATTCTTTTTTATCTTTATAACCATTACATAGTGCAGCACCCCAGCTTCTGGTCCCCATGCTTCTCTTTTCTGTCTACACTAACTTGATAATTCTTCAGTTCATGCTTTTGTCATCCATATGCTAATGACTACAGAAGTTACATCTTCAGCCCACAGTCATGCCTTGACCTACAGATTTTTATGTCCAATGTGCTATCCCAGAACTACACTCTGATATAGAATGAACATCACAAATTTAATGTGTCCCAAATCAAATTTCTGATTTCCTTCTTATGAACTTCCTTATTTCAATTATGGAAACTACATTTTTCCAGTTGCTCATCCTTTCAAATTTTTAAGTTATCATTTATTGCTTTTTCTCACACATGATATTCATCAGTGAACACTGCCCACACAGGCTTTAAAAATCCATTCAGAATTTTGCTCCTTCTTACCACCACCACTGCTATCACCTTGGCCCAAACCATAACCATGTCTCATCTGTATTACAATATTCTTCTATTGTCTCCTTCACTCAGCCTTTGTCCACCTTAGTGCTTCCTTTGTCTCCTTACAGTCTATTCACAACACTGAAGTTAGTACGACTGTTTTATGATATAAGTCATATCTCATCACTGCTCTGCCCAAATGTTGTACTGGCTTCTGGGATAAACATGAAAATGGATGGCCTAGATCCCCTTTCAATGAGGAAACTGCTCCCTAAATGTAGAGAATGTGGTCAGCAGGCAGTGTTGAGTTGTCATGTTCTCAGGATCTGCCTCAGGTGCAAAAGCCACCTCACCCACATCTAATGAATAATCAAAACAGGTATAGAAAAGCCCAGTCATTCTGCCCTGATATGGGACAACTCTGATGGGCTATATTTGTTAAAGAGACTCACACTTGGTTGGTCATGGCTTTATTGGTCTTGCATCACAATTTGACTTCTCTGATTAAAATTACAACACCCACTCAACAGGCCTCTTTAGACTCTCTCAGCTTAACTTTTCTCCATAGTATTTAGCACTACATGGCATATCCTATAATTTACAAATTTAATTTTTATTGCCTCCTTCACTGGAACATATTCTCCATGAAAGTAGAAACTTTTTGTTCATTGCTATATCCCCAGTGTCTAGTAACTTGACAAGACCTGGTAGTCACTCAATAAATATTTGTTAATTGATTAAATAAGTAGATAATTTACTCATTTATACACCAATCATTTTTTGAAATATTTGATGACAACGTTAAATGACATTGAAGATAAGGAATCATGTAAAGTATATAAGGTAGAGCATTACCAATAACAGAAGTATTTGAGGACTAGCTTGGATTTAGATAAGGTTCATTACATAGACTAGGCACTAAAGAAGTGCCTGTTTTTTAGGAATGATAATAGTGATGGACATTATAGTAATATCTACTGAGTTCTCCCAAGAACCTGTGAACATTGCTTTGTACACCTTAATAGCTAAATCAAAAGTTAAGAGACTAATATGTTACAAAACTGCTTTTATGCACTGTCAACATGAAAATATGCATGGAAATAACCCAGAAAATAAACTGAGAAATCACTTTGATGCTAGCTAGCTGGCATCTCGTAGAGTGAGGCTCTTAAGTGGTATTCTAGAAATGGGGACTAGAAAAGAAATGACCTTAAGGTTTTTCAATCAAGATTCTTCCCTCCGGCACAAGGCCAAGTGCCCATTTGGACCTCTCTTTTGGAGTCTCTAAAAGAATGCCATGGTTTCTTAGAAATCAGGCCTTTATTCATTCAGAAGAACAACCTAGAAAGGTCTTACGAAAACAAGGTTGGAGAGGAAAAGAAGGATAAGAAGACATCATAAAACTCTAGTGAGATGCTGCCGGATATTTTAGACTTTTATATTTAACACTATATAACATAGCCATCAGCAACATCCTATTAAGAAATGGCAGCTATTCCATCAGATAAGGCCTTGCTATGTAACTAAGAGCCCCAGAACTTAGTGCTTTAAATAATGACAATAATTTATTTGCTCAAGATTCTATGGGGCTCTGCATGGAAAATTTGTCTCTGCTGAGCTCATCCTTGCATTCAGGCTTCCAGCTGAAACAGCAGGCTAGAAAAGCTGAGACTCCTTCCCATGGTCTTTCTTGTGCTTGACCATATGCCTGCAGTTTTTCAAGAAAGCAAGAGTGGAAGTCACAGTTGCTCTTGAGGCCCAGGCCTGGAACTCTCACATATCATTTCTGGCACATTATACTGGACAAAGAGAGCCAAGAGGGCATCCCAGTTTCAAAGAGTGGGAAATTAGACTCCACCTCTTGTGTAAAAGAGTCACAAAGAACTTATTTTTTATTTTCAATCCATCACTGACCTATATAATAAAACCAGGCCCTTTAAATACCAATTAAAGAATATGGGTAAAGTCAACTATTTTGTATATAGGTCTAGCAGCTAGCATTTGATATACTTTAATTTTGTTTGCATTTTTATTGATATATAATTCATATACTTTAAAAGTCACCATTTAAGGTATGCAATTCAGTGATTATTTAGTATACTCACAGTATTTTACAACCACCACCATTATCTAATTCCAGAAGATTTTTATCACCCCAAAAAGAAACCCTGTATCCATTAGCAGTATTCCATATTCTTCCCTTTCCACAGACCCATCAATCACTAATCTATTTTGTCTCTATGGATTTTCCTTTTCCATATATTTCATATAAACTTATCATATGTGATCTTTTGTGTCTGGCTTACTGCAATATTTTCAAAATTTATACATACAGTAGAATGATTTTTATTTCTTTCTATGGCTGAATAATATTCTATTGCATGAACATACCACATTTTGTTTACCCATTCATTGACTGATAGACATTTGGGTTGTTTTCACTTTGGGGTTATTATTAATATGCCGTTATAGACATTTGTGTACAAATTTTTGTGTGTATGAGTTTTCAGTTTTTTTGGGTATACATCGTAAGCAGAGTCTTGATGTAGTTATACCCAGTATTTATTATATGGATGCTTGATTGAGGCATATCAATGTGTTTTACACATTCTTATAGATAGGGGTGGGAACAGTCAATTTTGATAGATTTTTCTGGTAGGGAAGAACAAATGGAAAGACTTGAAAGCCCTTATCTCAGCAAGTTCAAATTCATTACTGTGGTCCAATATAGTTAGGACAATCCTTCAGAGGTAGCAGCCAGAGGTAATCCCTATACCCATGATTCTCAACTCTCTGCATACCCAACTGCATATATAAAAATTATAATAAATTATAATAAACAAGGTATTTCCATTACTGTCCTTTGGTATCATCAAGTGAGGTCACTGACATCCCCTACTGTTGGAGGTACACCCTTTGTTTAACATTGACCCCTAGTACCTGGTCTTATGTTTCCTATCATTGTCAAATCAAAGTACTTTATAACATTACTACATAAGTATGATCCATAGAGCAGTAGACACAGCACAGGCATCACCTGTGAGCTTCTTAGAAATGCAGAACGTCAGGCACCTGTAGAGCTACCTAATAAGAAATTGCATTTGTACAAGATCTCCATGGATTTGCATGCACATTAAAGCGAGAGGCAGTGCAACACAGCAATTTTAATTCATAGAGCTCCTATGGAACTTAAAGCTGGAGGTTTAGTCTTCTAATCAAGGTCTTCCTGTGAAAATACAGATGTTAAATAATATTAGCAATAATACAGAACCATTACTGGGCCTCAAATTATGATTCAGGCCCTATTTCAAATGCTTTCTAAGCATTTTTGCATTCCATCCTTACGGCAATCGACTACTTTTACCCTATTTTACAGATATCAAAATCAGGGCTCAGAGAGCTTAAACTCTTTGCCAAAAGTCACAGCTTTTTCTTTTTTCTTTTTCCTTAAGAAAGGCACACTGTCACATGCAGCGCCTCATTTGAATGTGTCTGGAGTCTTGGAAGTCTGACTACTCTACGTTCTCCTATAAATGGACCTTGAGAACTGTTTGGAGGTTCTAGCAGGAGAGCAGTCTCGGGAAGGAAGCACATGGAGTGAAGAGAGAGAAACGGGACAATTGTCTAGCCAGCCAGATCAACAGAATCCACCCTGGGGATCGGTGGGGTGGTAGATGCTGCAGCCAGATCTTCCTCATGTCCCAAAAGTCCCAGCTTTTAAGAGAAAGTCGGGAGTCAAACTCCAGTTTATCTGATTCTAGACCTCAATTTCCTCACTACTGCTCTACCTTTCCCAATAATTTCTGCAAATAGTATTTCCATAATCTAACTAAAAAAAAAAGTCTGTGTTGTATAATTTCTAAACATCCTTAACTTGTTACACCTGTTCTTACTGAGAACGAAAGCTCCGTGAGGGCAGGAATTTATCATTGTCACCACTTCATCTCCAGTATGTAGAACAGCAGTATCCAGCATGTGTTAAGCCTTCACTGAATTTATTGCATGAGTAAACTAATTTATGCATAAAACCCTACCTATGGTTTATTAAAATGACCGAAATTTCATCTTTACTGATTTATCTTCCCAGCCTTGGACTTTACCCATAACATGAATGCTAAAGGCTGGTTTTGTTGTGGCACTGAGGCACTTATCATTAACGAAAACAGAAGTAATATGGTGTTATGCATCAGCAATAACTCCTCACAGTACCATCTTGTCACAGAGCATTTTGACACAGTACAACCTTGAAGGAGCTGTCTTTGAGGCTAAAAATGTATCTTGTCAGTTGTTGTTTTAATAGGAAACATCAATGTGGAAATGTCGAACTGGTCCTGGCAAGTTGGTACATTTTGAAAGAACTGAAAATGTGCAGCATGACAGTGGCACAATACACACTGGGAAAGTTAAGATGTATTACCCAAGGGACTATCAGTTCAGGAAACTCTTGAAACCAAATATTTTACTTCATCCATCTTCCATATGATTTTGTTTTCATAGTAGGGCCACTTGTTATTCACCTCAATTCTATTAAGCAACCAAATTACATGTCAAGCTAGCACTATAAATAGAACTCTGAGTAGGTGGGCCATAGCCAAAAGAAAACAAGAGAACTAATTTGTTTATGTAATCTTATCTTTTAAAGTAGAAATTGTCTTTTACACTTATATGTACAGAAACTGTCATATACTTAGGAAAAGAAAAAAGGTCTTCAGTATTTCTTTAGTATAATAAAAGGGTATAAATCTATACCAGACATGCTGAAAAGTACATCGTGGTTATTAAGGCAATATACACACTGATTTATTGACAAGGCTATTTTGCATCTGATGCCAATCTCAACCTGCACACAAGTCTTATTGGCATTGATGAGAATATCCTATTGGGCCATTGGTGGAGAATGGTTAAGTAGGTAATAAGATGAAGGTGAACATATAATCTTGTTTGACACTTGACAAGAAGGGCACACCTGCACAGCCAAAGGGTAGCTGTTCTAATTAATCCTTTCATGAAATTTTACAAACTTGCCTCCAAAACTTCAAAAGCATGATATTCCTGTATTTCAGTATGAAAACTCATCTCCAGGACCCACCTTGTGGGACCTAGTACAAAATGAAAATGTGGGGCTTCCTGTTCAAAACAGCAGGGGACATAGGGAGAACATCATTAAAGGCATTAATATATAAAGCTTTTTCCTTTTTTCAGCAGCATCTCTTCCAATTTGTCATGTTGTATTTGCTACTTTATTTCACTCTAAGTAAAGAATATTAAGATTTTAAGTTATTAGCATGAATTTAACCATTCATCTTTATCTGATGAAATGCCAGTTTAAAATGCAATTAACAGAGCACTTAATTTGTATTAGAAATCATCAAAATTCAGACTAATTTTATGGCTTATCCCTTGAAAGTGACTGAAGCTGACCAAAACAGACAAACTCAAGCCAGATTCAGGAAGAAACTATCCCCCAATGTCAACTTGTTCCTTGTATGCTCATGGGGTGAGTGCAGACCCTCACAGCTGCAAGGGCCTTGGCTCACATCCCAGGGCTAACATGTGCTGGGACCTGCCCATAGCTGGGTTCTGCTTCCTGCCAGCCACCAGACTGATGTGCATGGCCTTGGCCATGGTAGGGAAGCTGAGCCAGGCATATCCTCTCCACAGGTCTGCTGCTCCAAACCACTACAGCCAAGTCCACTGCAACTCAGTGCTGAGAACCTAAGTCTTGGATCAGGGGTGGGTGTGAGAGGCTGCTGTAGTGCTGCCAGGGCAGGGTAGGGATGGCTGCCACCATGCCCCTTCTCCTCAGATGTAGGGGCATGACTCCAACACTTACAACACCCACACCAGTCCCTCTGTGGAGGGCAGGGTGGCAGCAGTAGTATCTAAGTTTCCAGAAGGTGGAGAAGTGCATGACCTAGAACCCATCCCTGGGGCCTCATGCACTGCACTGGTCCTTGCACTCATGATACAGCTCTGCTTACTAAGACATCCTTTCTGTTGAGAAAGCCTGGGCAGGGACTACTGTTTGCCCTCCAGTATCTATTCTCTTCTATAGTAATGGAACCTTCAACTTTTAGCTGGGCACAGGACACCTGGTATAAATCAGTCATTTTCCAGTCAGCCTTGCAGCTAAGTATACAGTGTGACTAAGTCATGGTTAATGATGTGTAAATGGAATCAACATCTGTGCCCATCCTTTGCCTCTTTGTCTTATGCTGTGTAGAACATAGATATCCAGAGCTCCAGATGTCATCTTAAACCTCAAGAACAAAAGCCATACTTCAGGGATGACTGAGAAGGGAGTACAAAGGATTCCCTCAGGCATTCATGGCACAGAGCCACCTCAGCAGCTATAGACTGCCCATCACCAATCTTAAGGGACAGATTGATTGATTGATTGATTGACAACTTGTTTATGGCTTTCTTTTCTATGTCTCTTCCTCACAACCAAACTATAATTCTAAGTATTGCCTAAAAAGTATAATCTATTTGTCATGCTACTTACTATACTCACCACTGACCCTTGCTGGGAGAATAAGTTATCCAACCCCAAGACCTCTTCTTTTTTCTCTCCCTGCCTCACCAATATTTGTCCCCTTAAGCTATCTGAGGAGGATATTCCTCATTGTTTGCACTTTGCCATAGCTTTATTATACCTTAAATGCTTGTAATTGAACTTGGGATTGTATCCCTTTCCTGAAAAGAAGTAGCATAAACTGGCTATATAAAAGTAACTATACACACACTCTGGTGTATCCCAGTAGAAATTGTTCAGAAAAGTTTTCCAAGTCATCTCTAAATAAATAATGAGAAACCTCACTTGAATCATGGGTTGCTATCTAAGTTGGACATTTTTTGTTAATTTCTCTCAGTCAGTTATTTATTAAGTGAGCTTTTAAAAAACAAATCAGAGTAATTCTCCAGTTTGTGGATGTTAGAAGAAAAGAGTACTACCAGACTGACATGTTTTGGAGTATCCAAGTGATTAAAATGTTAACTTTCTGACTTATGTGAAACCCACAAAGGATGCATGCAATTTTTATATAATGTCCAACCAATTAAGAATAGTTGTAAATGAATTGTTAGAAAAGGGAAGAGATCAAAAACAATAGGAGAGAGAGATGTCCACTAGCTAGAATTATTTTTCCCTAGATATGGGGATTTTGGGAAATCTTTAATAATAATCTGCAGAGTTTTTATTAACTCACACACCAACCTTATATACAGTATATTTCTTAAATCTTAGTGTGCCAAAACTAACTTTAGATTTATGACCCAGAAATTATAATTTTTGCATTTATTTTTTCCATCTTCCTCCATTGTGCTTATGATGGATCAGTAGGCAAAGGAAGATAAAATTCTGAATATTTATGTGCAGCACACGAAAGTACCCTGCTGTGAGCTATTAGCTCAGTGGATGACTCCTGCTCCTAGCTGGAAGCTAAAGGGATGGGATGAGCGCTGTTGCAACCCTTTATAAAAGGCGCATAAAAAGCACCTGTTTGCCTGCTTCATTAAACTTTCCCTAATGAACACCTCCAGGGAGCAGAACCAGGGAATTTCTTTCCTTTCCTGCTATAAATAGAAAAAAGTATTTAAAAGTTCTCATTTAAATGTGAGTACTGTTATCTGCAACAATTTGCAAGGGTATTTGTAATACCCTTCAGGAATATAAATGAGCCAGTACTTGCATGTATTCATGATGATGACAAGACAGCAGGAAGACAGTTTCTTGTACCATGCTGAAAATTTTGTTCCCCTATAGGAGCAGAGACATAGACCTTTTAAGCTTTCTTTACCTAGCTCTTGCTATATATAGATATATATATATATATAACAACTATATATATATATAGTTGTTATATATACACACAAGCACACACACACACATACATACATATATATCTATCTCCATCCATCCATCCCTCAGATCAGCCACAACCTCTTCAGAGAAACTAAGTTTTCTACCTCTCTAACACAAACACACATTCCATAAAGAATGTAGATTTTTTAAAAAATATGTTAAATATATTAAAGCACTTATGCTGTGTATTATCATTAATTTACTTTTTGCCTCTCTCAGGAAAAAACAATGTTTCATTTTAGAGTCTCCAGCCCTCCAAATGTGCCTGCCACGGTGCCTGAACTCCTTAATGAAATGTGGGTCAGTGCGTAACCACAGGATTGTCTTCCTGTGAGATTGTTTTTAATCTCTCAGGCCATGACATTTCTGTCTGTTATTTTTCCCTTCTATTCAACTCTTAACTTTATTCTTAAATGTGGGTATTGCTATCTTCACCCCTCCACTATTCTCACTCAACAAGTATTTCTGGGTGACCTCATCTACAGACATTTTTTAAAGCAGGAGATTCAAAATTGCAGTTTGCAAGGCAATTAATGGATTTTGGGGAAAAAACATCAGAACTATTTGTGGATATTTCTCAATCTCATCTTTCTAAACTTTCTATTTATAATGTACATTGTAAACAAAAGTTGCATAATTATGTAAATCATCATAAACATACAGCGAGTTGGTTGCAAGCTCAAAACTTTATTGGATATGTATTTTTACTGATGAGGTTGAAATATGCGAAATAAAAATATATATATTTGTCCGCCTCCCCAAGCAATGGAGTAAGAGCCATTTGAAATTTGTTCCTTTCCAAATTAGTAAATAACACCAATACGGAGAACTAACCACCAAAGATGGAGAATGCACTCTCCCCCACAATCACGCACTTACCAAATAATCTATCCTACAAACAGTTCTCAATGCCTTTGTCCTACACACAGATCCCTCCTGGTCATTCTGACAGCTACAGTCTTAGTTCAGGCTCTTGCTTGGTTGTGGGACAACGTTAAACAGGATTTACCTCTTTGAGTGCTCTTTAGAAAACCCAGCTGTGAACCATTTAAAAATCTTTCAATGATCTCCCCAAAGATTCCAAGGCCTAGTTCAGTATTTATCTTCATGTCTTGTCAGCCCCTTGCCCCATCTCTCTCTCTCTCTCATGGTTCCTTGAACACAGGAGGTAGTGCATACCTATGTCTGGGCATCCTCATTTGCTGATTTCTCATATTGAATTGTCCTTCCACCTATTTTGCCTAAGTCAGACTCACCCTTTGAAAAGCAGCTGAATATTTACCTCCAATGTTTTATGTTAATTATATATCAACAAAGATGGAAGGGGAAAATAAAGTTTGTGTTGTGATTTCCCAGTCAAATGTATTTAGCTTTGTACTTTTTAAATGCACATAAAACAGGATGCAAAATACTGTCAGTCTTGATTATGCTGCTTCATAAGCACATATGTATTCTTAAATTATTCAATTATATGTCTTTTATATTGTATTCTTTTTATTTTATGTGTGTTTATAATTGTCTTACCTCATAATTTTATACTTACATATAATATCTTTCTATCAAAAACATTTAGTGTACCCTTTAAAAATTTCTGACTTACATGGCTATGTGTCTCCCCACAAAAGTTTAAGTACCCTGAGAGTAGTAATCATTAATTAGATAGTGTAAAAGTTCTATTAGATACTCAATGTATATTAATTGCATAGGTGAATGAATGGCAAACTAAAGTAGATTATCATAGTCAAAAACAAAAGGTAAATATCTGTTTTATTCGATTTAAAAATTGATATAATTTATAACCTTGGATTACATAAATTTAAGCAACTCACTTAAATTTATGCTACAACTTACCAATTAAGAAAATAATTTGATAGTATTTTTCAGCTATTTTTTCCATAGCATTCCTTCATAAATTAGACTGCTTTTAAAAATGCTTGGAGCTTCTTCATAAGAAGCACTTGAACTGAGATACCTACAATATACAGCAAATAAGTACCCTTTATAAAGTGGATGTAGGTATATTTCCTAAATTTCACTGTCTTTTTTTTTTAAAGAAAATAAGCATGTTTAAAAGTATGAAACAGGATTATAATTAAATCTGTTGTGTACAAAAAGGAAATTTTTGAAACTATAATGAATGTCATAAAATTCTAATAAAATGTGCAGTTTAAAAGCAATTTCTATTCAATTATCTCAATGAGTTCATATTTATGAACAACTTATTTGTGATTTACATAAGATCTCATGCTCTCTTCTGTTTACATGCTTTTGTCTAGGGCCAGAGAATTACTCAAATTTGATTATTGTATTCTAATAATTCCCATCAAGATAATAGTGTCACTAACAGAGTTTTTAGATTTTCAAAAATTATCAAAATAGAAAATGTCTTTAAAGTGAGTCTTTAATAAAAGAAACCAAAAAAAAGTAGGTAGCAGAAACAGGAAAATGAGAAATGCAACTATGCCAGCCATTCAGCATTTACCTTTATTTCTCAAGCATCAGGATAAATACCATGCCCAGAATCACTGATGAGTTCTCCTTCTCTCACCAGAAAGGTAAGAAAGAGAAGGAAGGAAAGGAAGAAGAAACAGAAAAGAACAAAAGGAAAGAAAGGAAGGATTCCTGAGGACAGACTGAGTTCATATTCCTTCAGACTCCATTTTTGGATAAATCCTTAAATTGTCAATGAAGCAAACTAAGCTTGAAACAATATCTCTTTTCTTTAGTCACAAAATTTTGGACAGTTATAAACTTCAAATGACTCTCCTGAGGTCACTTAATTTAGCTGCTAAGCTTCCAACAAATCAGCATCTCAATCAGCCTGAATTGCTTAGTGTCTGTCATATTTTTAAGATCTCTGGAGATCTCTGGGTCACATCTGTGGTTAGTAATAGCCAATAAAAGCAGTCATGTTCTAAAAAGCAAAGATATTCAGGCCACATTATGTGATGCTGGAAATGCTAACTCATTTGTAATAGATCCAGAACTCTCTAGGTGTTCTAGATTCATCTAAGAAATAAAACTAAACTTGAAGTGCCAAAACAAGCCCAGAGCAATGAAATGTGATAGATTCTGACAGTGCCTCGTCATTCCATTTTCTAACTCCCATATTTTCTGACAGTGGCATTCTATTTGTAATACAAGATAGGAGAAAAATAAGTTTTAGAATTTTTGTCCCATGAAATGTTCCCCATTGTAACCTATTGTTATATATTTTCTAGCAAGAAGGAGCTTGCGATAGAATAGCTTGATTCGTCAGTCAATTGAAGAAGAAATTTTATGTGTATAAGCCCTACATACATACATAGATAACATGCACAGAAAAAGCCAGAGCCGGCAACAGACTCATGAAACAGTAATAAAACACTTCTGGCCAGCAGGTGGCACTGCAAGCCATCATTGTTAGCCCTATTGGTAATTTAAGAACCACTTGCACTATCCTGTTTACTTACCTCTAATTTCCTATTTGAATTTTTCCCATCCTTTTAATTTGATGAATTATGTCATGCTGTGCCAACTGTTTTCAATCATCAAAGAACTCAAAGGAAATTGTTAAATCTACAGGACTGATTGATTAACTCTGGTAACATATCAGCAGTCAATATTTTATAATAAACATGTTATCAACCCTGTGGGTTATTGAATAAAGCCACTTAACTTTAGAAAAATGTCCATTTTAGAGTTCATAAAAAATCATATTTGAATGTAAAGATGTGTAAGGTGGCAACACTTTGATGCAAAATTAGACTAAATGCATCTCTAATGGTCATAAAAGCCTTGGACCCAATAGGCTCACACGTTAACTCCTTAGTATATGTTTTAGGCACACTTATAAACAATTTAAGATGCATAGAATGATATAATTAGCAGAAATTTAAGGAACATGGTAAGTCATTTATTCTAAGTATAGAAATGATCTGGCTAACATACGAATCATATTCACATTTATGTGTCCAAGGTAGAAATCACTACCTAATTACAGCACTACTCTATTATAATCAATCAATACAAGCCTCTTACTGTTTTAAATACAGCTCTCACTTCATCTGAAACCAATTTGCTATCTCTAGAAATAAGTAAAATGAGGCTTAGAGTGATGTCACCAAAATGGCAATTTAGGGGACTCCAACCTCCAACCACCAACAAAATCAATAATTAGACAACTATTAAAGAATGATAAGAGCTCTTGGAGAGGTTAGAGTCCATGTAAGGAACTTCAGCAATATAGTGGAACAAAAACAAAACAAACAAATAAATGAAAACAGAATAACTGCACAAGAAAAGAAAAACAGCTTCATTTCGCCTGCATCACTCCAACTCACAAGACAGCACTACTTGGCACAATCAGGGAACTTCCCAGCTAAAAAGAAATCCCCTTGTTAAAAAAGGAAGAGTGGGCTGAGCAAAAAGCTTCCCTGGCATTTGGGGACATCTCACGAAAGTCCTGCTTCAGTTTCTCCCCACCTGGACTGGCAAAGATGAGACATAGAGAGACAAGAAAGAAAAGTAGGGGCTACCAGTAGCAGCCATGCAGCAAAGGTGATCACAGTTCATAGTGACCTGCTCTGCAAATAAATATAGCAGCTTTTGCAGTGAAGAAACCAATATCCAGCAGTCTCCATGGACCCTTGGCAGATTTCACCAGCTTTCACCCCACATTCATTAATGCCAGTCACCTGACTCCTTCCCTGCTCCCCTTCACCCCCACTGAAGCCCAGGACCTGACTGACAACTAGCCCAGGCCTCTGTGTCCATGTGAATGCAAGACACCAGCCTAAACCACCCTGGCCAGCTCCAGCACCATGCACATACTCAGGGTTAGCCTCTCCAGCTATGTACCTGTAAGCCACTGACCGTCCTGGCACCAATCACTAGCCTCTACTGCAATGGATATGCCCAAGAATGCAGCCATTGGAGATCACACCTATAGTCACGATCTGTGCAACTACTTGTGGGCCTGGATTAATCCCTGTTTTCTGTTACTGGCCTGCACCACTGTGCTCACTTACAGGTAGCCCCTCCAGCTATGTACCAGCAACCACCCTCAGCCCAAACTCCTTTACCAGGCTCCACCGCCATGCATCCTTGGTGAGACCTAGCAGCCACAATAGTGAATGCCAACAGCCAGAGCCCCTCCAGCTGCCAGTGAGTCTGTAGTTGGCACAGCCCTTGCTGCCTGCCTTACCGCCCATCATAATATGTGTGCCTATAACCAACCCTTGCCACAACACAAGCATCTGTAGCTGGTTTCTACAGCCAAGTGTGTGTACTACTGGCTCCGGCCACCAGTCTCAGAAGGTGAAGTGAAGGAATAAAGTGTAGAGAACTTAAAGAAACAATGGTTAAGAACTTCCCAAAGCCAATTGGTCACACAAAAATTTCAATCCAAATGATCTTCCCTAAGACACATTATAATAACACTGTCTAAAATCAAAGACAACAATCGAATTTTAAATGCAACAAAAGAAAGTTCTCTCATATAAGGAAATTTCCATAAGCAGATTTCTCAGCAGAGACCTTGGCAGGCCAGGAGAGAAAGAGATGATATACTCAAAGTGCTAAAAGAAACTGCCAACCAAGGATCCTTCATCTAGTAAGGCTGTCCTTCAGAAATAAGAGTGAGATAAAGACTTCCCCAAAGAAACAAAAGCTGAGGGAACCCATCACCACTAGACCTGCCTTACAAGAAATGCTGAAAGTTGTTCTTCAAGCTGACATGAAAGGACACTAAGCAACAACATAAAAACATGAAAATACACAACGCATTGGTAAAGGTAAGCATAGATTCAAAATACACTAATACTATAATATGATACTGTGTTACCACTTAAATCTTCTCTAAAGTTTAAAGGACAAAAATATTAAAAATAGAATTTTGAGCACAGCACCTGCAAGGCAGATAATAGCACAAAGAGGAAGGAGCCAGTAGCATGAACAAGCATCTGAGTGTTCCTTATCTCAAACTTTTTACAAGTCTATGGACAACTGCAACATGAGCAGTGGCCCCTGAATAACAGCAAGAATTGGAGCAGAAATCCTGGTAAGTTCTTTGGGAGTGAGAAGGGATGGTTTGAACCTAGATTCTAACTCTAGAAATGTTCATCCATTAAAAGGCCCTCATCTCCCATTTACCTCCAAACCTCAGCGGGGAGCAGAAGTCAGGGCTCAGGCTTTTACCCACCCCCCAAATTATCATTATTAGCAAGAAGTTGCCAGCCCCTGCA
Source organism: Macroglossus sobrinus (assembly GCA_004027375.1). Classification (NCBI taxonomy): domain Eukaryota; kingdom Metazoa; phylum Chordata; class Mammalia; order Chiroptera; family Pteropodidae; genus Macroglossus; species Macroglossus sobrinus. The sequence goes on along the minus strand of PVKZ01000090.1, from coordinate 128,781 downwards.
AAAGTCAGCACTGTAACAAATGGAACAGAAATATCAGAACTAAGGGACGGAGAAAAAATATATAAAATAACTGTTTGCTTTCAGAAGGATGAGGAAAATTATGGGCAAGACAAAGAAAGAACACAAAATATGAAAACAACAAGTTGGTGACAGTGGACTTGAAAAAAATTATTGAAATAAGGAACTCAATAAATGTTTTCTTTAAAAAAATATTTACTACAACTAAAAAATAATTTCATATGCTGGAAAATTAGGGCTCTTCAAAAAGAAATGAGCAAAAGATAAAAAGAATGAAGATAAAATTAATGAGGATTAAATTAAAATGTCAATATTAAGAATTCCAGAGTTAGAAGAATAAGCAGGATTATTTGAAGAAATAATTAAAATTAATTCTCCAGAATTAAAAAAAAAAAAACCCTAAGGTTAGAGGTGATGTCATAAATATCCCCTAGAAAACAACTTGAAGCAAAACTTACAGGCTAAAGGCTTTTTGGAAACAATTCGAGGGTGGCAAGAATGAGGAAAAAGGGGAAGTGAAGCAAGAAAAAAGAGAAAGCAAATACAAGATGGTGTGTTTCCAAGTTCACCATTACTTCACAAAAATAAATAAATAAATAACAGCTGGTTACTCAATTAATTTATTATATTCCAGACAATCTCAGGTAATAGGATTTATCTGCCAATTCCTCTTGTTTTCTGTCCTTTATTGGTCAAAGTTGGTTTCACAGGGTGTTAACTTCCCTGAACTTCTGGTTTGTGTCCTGCCCCCAAGTCCTCCTCTAGCCAGGCTCCTTCCAAAACAGCTAGATGACACTCCCATACTTCTGTACTTGCCCTGAGCTTGAAAGTAGTGGGAAAACTCATACCTCCCTGGCCCCGTCAGGTCAACTCTGATCAATGAGGCCACAGCAATGGATATAATCAAGGCTATACAGAAGCCCTGGCTTTAATCTGGGGAGGCTGAGACAGCTATCAGCCTTAGTACAGTCCAGGATCTCCATGAGGCAAGTAGCCAAAACTGGGGACAGGAAGGACCAAGCAACTCTGGGGATGTCCATATGTTGAATTTGGTACAAATGACAAACTGGAAAGAAGACATCCTCTCCACCACTCCAACACCACTAAATAAAATGTTATAGTCATTTTTTACACCACCATAGGTGCACTCCTTGGTTATCTACCTAAAGGAATTAAAAACATGTCCACACAAAACCTGCACATATAGCAGCTTTATTTAAAATAATTGTCAAAACTTGGGAGCAATCAAGATGTTCTTCAGTAGGTGAATGACTAAATGGTTGTACATCCAATAAAGTATTACTTAGTGACAAAAAGAAATAAGCTATCAAGCCATGAAAGGACATGGAAGAAACTTAAATAATCTTACTAAATGAAAGAAGCCAATCTAAAAAGGCTACATACTGTATGATTCCAACTATATGACATTCTGGGAAAGGCAAAATTATAGAGACAGAAATATCAATGGTTGCCAGGGACTAGGGGAGAGGAAAAGATGAACAGATAGAGCACAAAGGATTTTGAGGGCAGTGAAACTACTCTGTATGACACTATAATAGTGGGTACATGTCATTATACATTTGTCCACACCCATAGAATGTACAGCACCAAGAGAGAATTCTAATGTAAACTATGAACTTTGGCTTATTGCATTATAATGTGTTAACATAGGTCTATCAGTTGTAACAAATGCATCACTTAGGTGGAGGAAGGTGAAAGTGGCAGAGGCTATTAATGTGTGGGGACAGACTATATGAAAACTTTCTGAACTTTCCACTAAATTTTGCTGTGAACTTGAAATTGCTCTAAACTATAAAGTCTGTTAAAACACACACACTCCAAATACAAAAAAAACCCAAAAGCTTCCAGACATAAAGACAATCACTTATAAAGGAAAGTGACACCAAGTTTTTCAATAACAGCGTTGGATACAAGAATAAAATATTCTCCTTATGGCTTTGAAGAAAAAGAACTTTAAATTTAGATCTTTATGTAGAGTTAAAATTTCACTTAAAAATTAAATAAAGATGTTCAGGGCATATAAGGTCTTGGGTAATTTACAAAAAAAAATTCTCTGTGGGGAAATAAAAAAACAAACTCAAACATTTAGAAGTTGCTCTCCAGCTAAAAGAAGACAAAAAACATATGGAAAGTAAAGAAATAACTGAATTAAAGAAGTGTTTTGTTGCCTAGATATGACAAATAAAAATAAACACATCTAAAACTCAGGCACTGACTAAAGAAGGGGGTAAGAAATAAAGTTGGCAAGAGGAAACATGGAGAGATAAATATATTTATGTCTTTGATGGTGGCGCTGATTCCATGGGTGTACACTTATCCCCCAACTCTTTGAGTTGTAAACACTAAATATATACAGCTTTTTACATGTCAGTCATAGCTCAATAGTTTTTTTTTTTAAAAAAAAAAAGGAAGAAGTGACCTGATAAGCGTTAGTGATTAATAAGGAAAAATAAGCAAAATTTTAGTCTGAGTAATTTAGGAATAACCACTAGATAAATAAAATTTGAAAGTGTATCTTCCAAAAAAGCAGAGGAACTTGATTTGTTCAAGGGACTAAGGAAGGCAAGAAAAACAAAAAGGAATTACGGAAAATAAAATTTCTTCAATAGGATGGCAAAATGAAGTTCTAGAAGAGCAGCAATGTCAATAAATATACATCTGTAAAAGTAACAAGATTCAGAAACTCTCAAATAAGATAGAAAAAAAGACCAGATATATGTTTGTGGGAACTATATTTAACCCAAAAGAATACAGAGAGACTAGAAAAATAAAAGAAAAATTTATTTATTCAATTTATTCAATTTATTCTATCAGTATATATTCAAAGGATATTTATTTTATCCTTTGGGTTAAAATGCAATACTACATCTGAGGTTCAAGTATCTAACACATGGTCCCCTTATTTGATATTTCTTTTCTAAGATTTTAAAATTATTTTAAATTAATAATGTATGTTAAGAATTATTAATTAATATTGCAAAGGCCTGATGCTACAGAAGCCTAATATACATGGTATGGAGACCAAATATTCAAACAGCACTGGAGTAAGATCAGCTGGACAGAAAACAGTTTCATTCATTCTTGGCCAAGCATCTGTTTTTCTCTCCCCCAAAGGCAAATTAAAAATGAGTAACAGTAATAACAACAATAATAATCATTTTTGTCCCTCAAAGGCAAATTAAAAATGAGTAATCATCATCACTAACATTTATTGACTGTATAAGCTTAATACATGCCAGGTGTTATCTTTTAACAAGTATTAAATCATTTACTCTGCACAGAAACCCTATGAGACAAATATTGTTATTCTCCCAGTTTTATAAATGAAGAAGTCAAAGCACTAAAGCATTAACATCACGAAGAATAAGTAAAGCAGCTGTGACAGGAATACAAACATTTCGGCTCCAGAGCTTGCACCCTTAACCATTGTTATGTACCGCTGCTGTCAATGAATTTACAAATATTCTTACTCTCGACTGCTGTAAAAAAGTCTGTAGCCCTCCCAAGTGGTGGCTATTTCTTCTTTGTGCCTGAAAGTGGTGTAAGTGTTCTTCACATCCCTCATTGTTATGTCCAAATTACTGTCCTTCCTCCTTTCTTAGCAACCCACTTTTAAAGCTCAAGTCTCCACTACAAGCTCCTTTGCTTTGTGGCCATCAGTACGCACTCCAGGCCCTTCTACCTTCCTTGCAGACTGAGTACCTGCATCACTGTCCCTCTCTCCAATATGCCCCTGCTACAGGTTTTAATGCTTTCAGTATCCTCTTAAAATAATCCTCCCGACTCCCTGGCCTCTCAGTTAAATTACCGGCAACTCCTCCACAGCCCTATGCCGACCACATTCCAGTGCCTCTCACCCTTGGCAATCCAGTTGGTCCAGACACATGGATTAGCAATAACTGCCTCCTCCATAATCTCATAGTAGAGCAATATTCTCTGACCACAATTTCTTCGCTTTCCAGAACACCAATTTGAGTACCCAGACTCCAATCACTCTTCAACCCCACTGGAACCTTATTTTCTCTGATGACCTGCCCCCATCTCTTGCCTGTTTTAGCTTCTCTTGCCAATGTGAGATTACATGGTTCATAATTACACTTTCTTTTCCTCACCCAGAAAATTCACACTCCTAATTTGCTATGTTGTATGCATTTGGCAAGACTCCAACCCTAGAAAAAAAAATCCCTTCACTTCATGTACACCAAACCTATACTCACACAGCTGACAGTGGCTAGTGAAAAATATACAACAATGCTAACTGGCATAAATTTTATTTCATGACCACTAATTTCATATGGCCCTGGTCCGTTCACATTTCCTCTCTTCTAGAATTGTTATTCTCTCACTGCAGACATCAAACAAACACATTCCCCTCCCTGGCTTTCTATTTCATTAAGACAAAAGAAATAATCTGGAAAGAAGCTCCATTGTCTCCCGCAAGCCCTCTGAATTTGTGCCCACAAACTCTGCTTTCTCTCCTATTACCTACAGATGGTGGCTTGGGCAACAATCAACAACACTCCCTTCATTTTCACACAAGATCCCAGCCCCTGTCCCAGATTCAAGAACATTCTTTTAGAAAATTCTCTTTTGTCCTGCTTCATCAATTTCTTTCTACTGGGTCATTTTCATAAGCATACAAACATATTGTAATAGGCTATATCAAAAGAGCTAGCTAAGAAAGAGAAAACTTTCATCCTTACCTGTCCAGTGAGTCTTCTGTTGTCCAGTGGTATTCTCCACATTGCCACGTACCACACAGTGGTCACTTCTCTCCTCTCAGCAGAATTCGGCTGGTCACCTTCTCTTTTTGAAACACTTTTACTTGAAATCTGTAACATAGCTCTCTTGTTTGCCTCCATTTCCCTGCTAATACACTCTACTCCCTCCAGCTTCTAAACCAGTGCTTCTCAATTACCATCACATATAACAATCACCTGGTAAGCTTTGAAAGTATAGTTCACCCTCAAACAACATGGGTTTGAACTACATTGCACAAGTCCACATACATGCAGCTTTTTTTCAGTAAACTCAGTCAGCCCTTCATATCCACCCCAAACCAGTTTTACAGTCCCAGGTTTCACATCCAAGGATTTAACCAACCAGGATAAAAAACAACAGTATTTTCACATCCCCAAGTGCAGATTTCCAACCACGAATGGAAAATGCTGGCTTTCATCCCTAGTTGGTTGAATTAGCAGATACAAAGAACCTGCAGCAGGGTCAAAAGTTAAACTCACTTTTTTGACTAGGGGTGGCGGGATGGGATTGAGGGGAGTGTCAGGCCCCTAATTCCCAGAGTATTCCAGATATTAATGCCCAGGCCTCAACTAATTAAATCAGAACCTGCAGGGAGAAGTGACAGGCTTACGCAATTTTGTTGAAGATCCCCAGGTGATGCTACTGTGCAACCAAGCTGCAAACAATGGAGCGCCCGGGCTCCGTCTCAGACCTTGAGTCTTTCCATCTGCACCTCCCCGGTGATCTCCGCCAGTACTGTGGCTTTGAACATTATCAATACCTGGTATCTTTTAAATTTTTATCTGTAGCCCTAACCTTTCTCCTGAATCCTGGAATTCTATATATAACTTCCTGTTGTCAATTACTTTGGAGTATATAATATAGTTTCCAAAGTTACCATGTCTTTCTGCATTCATTCCCATGTCAGTAACCAGTAGTTCCATCTTTCCAACAACACGGACCCACAGAGGCAAATGTTATCTTGGAGTCGTTGTTTATGCCTCTATTACTTTTATATATCACTTCCAAACTGCCAACCAATTCTGTTTCAAAATAAATCCAGAATCTGGTTACTTTTCTCACCACTTATGTCATTACATTCTGATTCGAGCCCTATCCTTTGTCTCTGCATTATTACTACATTTCTTAACTAGTCTTCTTGGTACTACACCTGTACCAAAGACAGCAGTCAGAGCGATCCTTTTACATTATTGTTTAGGTAATGCCAGGCCACTGCTTTAGAACCATCCAATGGCATCCGTCACCCAAACTCCTTTTATGATATGACTTCCAGCTACCATTCTGAGCTCATCTCCTTCCACTCTCTTTTACTCTTTCCACTCTAGACACATCAGATATTAAGTTATTCCTGAAACAGTCCAGGTACACTCTTGCTTTTGTACTTGGTGGTCTATCTGCCACCAAGAGCATTCTTCTCTCAGATGTCTCCCCTAAGCGCTCAAATGCTAATTCATCACTAAGTCTTCCCTGGCCATCCTACAAAAAATAGTGCTTCCTCAATCTATACTCTCTATCTGTACATATATACTTCCCATTATATGTGTGTTTGTTTTTAGTCTCCCCAAATAATATACAAGCTCCTCCATGACAGGATCTTTTAAGTTTGGAGTGGTTCTTGGCATGTGGCAGATGCTTTGTGATCACGTGCTTAATCAGTGAGTCCAGCTGGGAAGCTAAGGATTCTGGCCACAGCCTCTGCAGTGCTCCTGGAAAAGCAAAGGACCAGAGAAGCCTTTTAGAAACAAAAATGTACCTCAGAAATCATTCCTTTTGTCACTTATTAGGAGCATCCCTTTCATTTGGGTGGGGAAATGACATTGACAAGACTATAAAAAGATATTGCAATACCGCAGCTTAAAATAAATCATTATAAGATTTACATTCTCTGAGTCATGCTTGGTCTGGAACATTTTCTGCTTGTATTTGAATACTACATCTCTTTTCTAAATTTTCTGATACCCTAAAGGGCTATAGTTCCTAACAGATAAGTCCTGGTACTGATACCAAAACATTTCTCAAATAAGTAAAAATCAAACAACACAGTGCAAAATGAGATGAGATCAAAATATATTTGACAGTAAAATAAGTTTCACGAAAACACAAATTCAGCCCTATATCTGAATTAAAATTTTTAAATTACAAGCAGAACTCCACACCTCTCAACCCTTTGCATTTAATAAAAGAAGGTGTGGGTTTCTTCCTAAAAAACTTGAATCTAAACCAAAAGAGAAAGGCCTTTTACTAGTCAGTTTGTGATTGTCATTCCCTGGACTAAACTAAAATCTCTCTCTCTCTCTCTCTCTCTCTCTCTCTCTCTCTCTCTCTCTCTCTCTCTCTCACACACACACACACACAGAGTTAAATGGTGAATGCTGAAATTTGATACCTCCTATTTGCATCCACAACAATACTTTTAAGAAGTTCAATCTATTCAATTTACTTGCAAATTTTAAAAAATGTTTTTATCCAGGCTTTTTATTTACTGCCTAACCAGTTTCCAGCTCTTAACTATAAGCAAAGATTATCATTACCTTTATCTTACAACTTTCGGACAAAATCTTTAAAAGATTAAAAAAATAAAAGTTCAATTCTATCTTTTGAGAGTCAGGATACTGAGGACAGGAAGATACTGTCTCCTACACACACTAGATGTCACTGCATGACCTGAAATGTCAGCTGTAATTTGATCTATGTCTTTGCCAGTCTTATAGTCAAGATTAGCATATGGTACAAAATAATCTCAAAGTAGTTCCTCAAAGAGCAGGTATCTTTGCTTGTATTTGGTTGACTGCATCCATTTTTTTTTAATCTAAAAAGAAACACATTTTTTTTCACCTCCCTAGCAATTCTCTACGTTAAACTACAAAGCAACATTCTAGTTTTTCTTTTCATCAACTCTCTCCCTCCCAAATTTTAATATCAAATAGAAATGTGATCTAAACATGAAGTAGATATAAACAAAGAACTCTGGAAACATATAGATAAAATAGAAATGTGATCTAAACACGAAGGAGATATAAACAAAGAACTCTGGAAATATATAGCAAGAGGTTCATAAAGAATTTAGGCAACAAACATTGTCCCCAAAAGAAATATAGCTAATCTTCATTTGAAAAATTTATATACCTGCAGTGGTTTATTACTTGTCCTTCCTTAGCTTAGAGCATCATTTATCAACTATATTTAGTACTCTATGAAATGTAATTAGATGTTCAGAAAAAAAGAATTCCATGGTCAAACGTTTAAAAAACATTTGGCTATAAAAAAACCAACAGGCACGTTTTTAAGCAGAATGTCTCAGTTTCTAATATTTGGACGTGGATTGCAGGCCTCTAAAATGAAAATACAGCTCCTATCACATCGTGTCTTATTTAACTAGTTATACCATCTTGAGGAGTTCTGGTCTTATAAAACAGAGTTCTACTGAAAAGCAGAGGAAGAAATGGCAGTAGATGCTTAGAATGGAAAGATTTAATTTTTATGGCTTTTAATATTTATAGATACAAGAAAAAGTTATGATCTTATTTTTATTCAAGTATTGGAAATTGATAGATCTAAAAAGATGATCTAAAAAACTAGAATATTTTTTAGTTTTGAATTTTTTACAAGTAATTTCAATAGAACAAACATTTTATATAGTACAATTTAAAACACATAGTTATTTAGCCAAAACAAACAAAAATAAACTTAGAAGAAATGTATGTACACACTAAATTTTAAGCTATGTATGCTCTCAGGTTTCTTCTGTCATTAGAAGTGTTCTTGAAAAGAAAAGGTTCAAAAAGCATTGCCTTAGAGAAACCATGGTTTATGTCAACTTTTGAGCTAAAGAAAATGGGAAAATGTTATGAAGAATATATTGCAATATGCTCTGTTAATGAGGCTTGTGGAGCTTCAAACTCTCAAATCTCATCTGAACATCGGCAAATGACCAGGTCTAGGTATCATCCATTTGCTCCATTCAGTTCTCCATGCCTCTCACCCCGCTTTCTGCTGCGCTGGGTTAAAATCAAGGTGTTGGCAAGATTGTTTTCATTCTAGAAGCTCCAGGGGAGAACTAATTTCCTTGCTCCTTTTATCATCAAAAGGCCATCCACATTCCTTGGCTCATGGTCCTCTTCCTCCATCTTCAAAGCTAGCAACAGTGATTAGAGTTATTTTCATATCATATCACTCTGACATCTTCTGCCTCCCAACACCCTATTTAAGGACACTTTTGATTATTTATCTTATCCATATAATCGAGAATAATCTCCTATTTTAAGATCAGCTGGTTTGCAACTTTAGTTCCACTGCAACATTCCCCAATTAAGGTAACATATTCACAGGTGCTGGGGCTCAGGACATATGCATATTTTGGAGGGCATTAGTCTGCTTTCTATATTTTGATTGTGAAATTTATTTTTTAAATCAACTTTTATAGTAACTGCACTGCATTGTGGTAAAAAAAAGTGCTGAGTTTTTTTTTTTGATTTAAGGTAGTCAAATGCTATTTATCGTTTCTGTTCCTTTTATTAAAAGAAATTCCTTTATGTTTTACTCTACATATTATGACTTATGTATTTAGATACATGATGTGGAACAGGAATATAATTGAACTGACTTTAATCCCAATAATTTTCCCATCACCATTTATCCAATAACTCATGCTTTCTTCTATGGATTTTTAATAGTTCTTCTATCTTTTCACTTAAAGTCTTAAGCACACCAGAGAATTTTCTAGGTAATGTCTTCCATTACTAATGAAAATGGGCCCTATCTTAAATCATACAAAAAAAATCAACTCAAAGTGGATTAAAAACTTAAATATAAGATCTGAAACTGTTAAACCCCTAAAAGAATACATAGGTGGTAAGCTCTTTGAAATTGGTCAGGGCGTGATTTTTTAATTTGACATCAAAAGCAAAGACCACAAAGGCAAAACAAAACAGTGAGACTGTCAAACTAAAAAGTTTGACTGTACAACAAAGGACACAATCAAGAAATAAAAAGACAACTTACAGAATGAGAGAAAATATTAGTAAACCATATATCTGATTTGAGTTTAACATCCAAAATATATATGAAACTCATACAACTCAAGAGCAAATAAATAAAAAAAAATAGGCAAAGAATCTGAATAGATATTTTTCAAAGAAGACATACAAATGCCTGATAGGTATGTGAAAAGTTGCTCAATATTACTAATCAGCAAAACCACAATGAGATTATCACCTCACATCTGTTAGGACAGCTATTATAAAAAAAAAAGTCAAAAGATTAGAAGTGTGGTAAGGATGTAGAGAAAAAGGAATATCTGTACACTGTTGGGAATGTAAGTTGGTGCAGTAAATTAAAAACAGTATGAAGGGTCCTAAAAAATTAAAACTAGAACTACCATATGGTCCAGCAATCTCACTTCTGGGCATATATCCAAAGGAAATAAAATCGTTACCTTAAAACTAAAAAAGAAAAAAATGCTAGTTTTTTTAGATAGTCTTTTCAGATCTATCAATTTTCAATAATTGAGTAAAAATAAGATCATTGATTGTTTTTCTTGAATCTATAAAATATTTTTAAAATCATAAAATTAAATCTTCATATTATAAGCATCACTGCCATTTCTTCTACTGCTTTTCTGTAGAACTCTGCTCCATGAGAGACCAGTACTCCTTAAGACAGTATCATTAGTTAAATAAGACATGATAGGAATGGCATTCTCCTTTTAGAGACCTACAATCCACATTTAAATATCAGAAACTGGAAAATGCTGCTATTAAAAACATGCCTGTCAGTTTTTTAATAACCAAATGTTTCTCAAACATATGATCATAGAATTCTTTTCTGCTGAACACCTACATTTCACAGAGCATGTTCATTGAAGCATTATTCGCAAAAGTCAAGATATGGAAACAACTTAAGTGTCCATCAATAGGTGAATAAAGAAAATGTGATATATTATATTTATACACAAATACTTTTCAAATCTTGCCATTTGCAACAAAATTAATGAACTTGGAGGATGTTATGCTAAGTAAAATAGGCCAGACAGAGAAATAAATACTCCAATGATCTCACTTACATGTGCAATCTAAAAAAGTCAAACTCCTAGTAACAAAGAGTGGAATGGTGGTTACCAGGGGCTAGTGGGGCTGGGGGTGAGGGGGAATGTTGGTCCAAAGGCATAAACTTTCAGATATAAGATTAATAAATTCTGGAGACCTAATGTACAGCTTGGTGACTATAGTTAAAGACTCACTGAATACTTAAAATTTACTAAGAGAATAGATCTCAAGTATTTTCACTACCATCCACCAAACTGTAATTATGAGAGGTAATGGATACATTAATTAGCTTGATCACAGTAATTATTACACAATGGATACATGTATCCAACCATCATGTTGCACACTTTAAATATATACTATTTTTATTTGCCGATCATACTTCAATAAAGCTGGAAAAAATGAGTTTTGAGGTTAATAACACTTGTATGTAGTAATCATTAAAGACAGTCTAACTTGCAACAATGAAATATAAGCTTGAATTGAGAAAGAGTAAGCAAGTCCCAACAACTTTTCTCTAAATGTCTAAGTGCTATCTAAACAATCTTTGGACAACAGGAGACATGAAGAGATGTTTAACATTTAGCAATTAACAATTTAAAAAGTGGGATAAGGTGTCGTTAGTTTTTTCTTGGGTTTCTCAATTGTCTGTTTTCTAATATTGAAAATAACTTTGGACTTATCACAGATACATCATCCAGAATTTGATGCCACTACATGAGCTCCACTGAGATTAAATACAAGGCAGGCTCTCCAGAGATGGTTTTGCAGATTGTAGTCAGACCACTAGATGGATTCATGAACCACCAAAAACATCATTAACTGAGTAGGACGTGAAGCTAATTGGTAACTCTCAAAGTAAAAGTGGGTCACTCAGCAGCACCCCCCCAAAAAAAATTGCAACGCATCACAAAAGCTTTCCTTGTAGTACATAGTATAAAAGCTCTGGGTGGCAGAGAAACAGAAGTGCTTAAAAGAACACACTAGCAAGGATTCAGTCACTGCTCACTGTGAGTGAATGTGACATGCTGAATGCAGAGACATACTGCAAGAAGAGGAACAGTCATCACAGAGAAAACTGAAATTCACTGGGTATAAATGCCTTCTCTGCTCATTTCGGTCCAGTTCACCACGGGACAATGTTCTCTTTCACAAAGTTGTCTACAGAGCGTAGGGGGTGTGGGTAGGTAGATGGGGCAAAAGGGGTCAAATATGTGATGACAGAAAAAATCTTACTAAAGGGAGATGAATACACAATGCAATACACACACACACACACACACACACACACATATGTATGTGTGCCTTATGGTTAAATTGTACACTTGAAACTTACTGGATTGTGTTAACCATTGTTACCATAAAAATATATAAATATAAAAAAATATTAAAAATAAAATAAAATAATAAAATAAAGTAATTATTGAAAAAAAATGTCCAGCACAACTGAAGAAACTAAAACCAAAAAATAAATGTTATGTTCTGGACACTGTCTTCAGTGAATTATAAAATAAAATTCTAGAAATAAGGAGCCACCTCTGTCACTGGGCTACCAAGCATCTCTGGTGTGATTTAATATCTAATATAGAGAACTCTATACTCTTTGTGGAGGTTTCATTTACCTTAATAATCCCTGGCACTGTCCGCAGAGATTCTTTCTAAAATGCAAATCTTTTCGTTCTGCTGCTTAAAACTCTTCAATGTCTCTCTAAAGGCTTTCCAGTGGAAATCCAAATTCCATAAGAACTCTGCAAACTCTAATTATTCCCTATTTGTAGTAGTCAGTACTCCAAAACATTAGAACTACTTGCAGATACAAAATGCAAAATTCACCTTCTCTCACACCTAGGTGCGTTAAGCACACTTCGCCTGGCTAACACCTCTTCTAGTCATCTTTCAATACATAGCTTACTATCATGTCCTCATCACCACTCACCCAATGCCCCAGTCTAGGTTAGATGTTCTTCATATATCTCCCATAGAATTTATCTACAATATTAGCTTCTTTGTTAGTCTGCCTTTCCATTTACTGGAGGGCAGAGGCTGCATCTCTTAGTTCCTGTCCTGGTCCTTTCAGGCTGCTGTAACAAAAATACCATAGACTGGGTGCTTAAACAACAAACATTTATTTCTCACATTTTTGGAAGCTGGAAAGTCCAAGAACAAGTCGCTGACAGATCTGGTGTCTGGTAAAGGCGTTCTCCCTGTTTCATAGACAACCATATTCTCAATATAACCTCACATGGTGGAAGGGGCAAGTCGTTCTCTGGAATCTTTTTTATAAAGGCATTAATCCCACTCATAAGAGTGGATGCCTCATGACCTAATCACCTCCCCAAAACCCTACTTCTCTCACATTGGGGGTTTGGATTTCAACATATGAATTTGTGGAGACACAAACATTCAATCTCTAGCAGCTCTATCTCCCTAAATAGTGTTACATACATAAAATGGTCTATAAAATGCTTCCTGAGTAAATACACTAATTATCTGTCATAAAAATCTTGGAGGGAAAGGAGAAATGGTTGACCTATCTTGGTTAAGTAACTTGCCGAAGGACATCTATCACATTGACTTTTGAAGATAAATTTCTCAACTGCAAAATCACAGGTGTGCATACAGTAAATGTTGGATTATTGTTGCCACTATTAGTGTATAAATAAAAAATGATGTCACTCCTGCTTGTTATCTGAAAATAAGTGACCTTCATTATTCCCCTTTATTGTGTTTATAAATTGGCAGAAGTCATAAATCTTCATGAGTTTAAATATACAAATCTAAAGTTGACGTGCTATACAAAAGATTTTTTCTTTCTTTTCTTCCAAGACTATTTTTTCTTTATATTTTTATATATTTGAGGGAAATAGCACCCACTTGTCATTTTAGAATAGAAGATAAAATCCTGCCTTCGATTAATTGAGCCAAAGCTGAGAAATTAGAGAAATTACATCTTTCATGCCTCCTTGCAGCCACCTGCTTCTCCCCATTTTGAGGCTGGCTCATGTCTTGTGTCTTTAATGTGGGAAAAGATGCACCAGTGACACTAAAGACTTTAAGCAGCTTGATGACTTTTTCACTTTAAAATCTAAATCATGCAGACTTTAAAGAGAGAGCAGAAAATCGGAATGAAATAATGACAAAAATTCCATAGAGGCAAAAATTGTCTATGCTGCACATCTAAAAAAAGGACGCCACAGGTCTATCATGTATCATTCTGAAAACTTCTCAGCATGTTCAGTGGTCAGGATTTTTAATCAAACTTGGGGTGAGTTATTACATGCTTTTCTTGGCCTTCTATTTCAACAACAGTGCAAAGGTATGAACAGATAAGAACACTGTGGCTGCTACTCACCATATTATTCCAAATAAGTGCCTGTGCATTGAAAGAAAGCTCTGACTCATAGAGGTCACCTGGTAACATAAGGACAGTCTCTACTTTCCTCCCACAGAAAGAAGTCCACCTTCACCATATGGCATCAGGTCAGAGATCCAGGGAATATATTTAAAAAGAAAAGGAAGAGGCAGGTACTTGGTTAAACGTTTATTGTTTCTCCCACTTGGCAGTTTTTGTTCTGAAATACCTTTTGTAAAGTAGATGTGAAGACCAAAATATAAATTAGACAGATACAGTCTCTACATTTTAGAAGCTTAAAGTTTAATAATTTTGTTAAAAATGAAAGTTTACATATTTTCTATTGTAAAGAAATCAACACCTGATATTCCTTAAGTTCTAAATTTTGTCAGTATTATTATTGACCTATTAATTGACAATTTAGGGCACAGGCAACGTATACCAAAATATCTTCCAGATAGATCATTGTGTTAAATGTAAATCAATGCAAATATAAAAAATGTTTTAAAAATTTAAAAAAATATATAAATAATAAATTCTGGATGAGAGTAAACTTTCTAGGTTTCAAAGCAATAAAAAATAAATCCCTACTCAGTCCATAGCTTCCCAAATACATAGATAGTACACACTAGATTGTTAATGGAAGCAATGCCTCAGATAATATTTTTTTTTCATAGAGTCAGTGGCCAATCTCTGCAAAACACTTTAGCCTGCTTTTCCTTCTGCAGTGAATCCTGGAAGATGCTCTTCTTTCAATTTCTGAGACAACTAATTCACTTTTTAAAAAACAGCTTTGTATATATAATTTATATACAAAGCACTGCACATATTTGATGTGTACCATTTAATGAGTTTGGACATCTGCAAATACCCATGATATTTTTACCACAATCAAAATAATAGACATAGCCAATGACTCCCAGAGTTTACTTGTCTATTTGCTTTTGTTTTTTGTTTTGTTTTGTTTTGTGGTAAGAACACCTAACATAACATATACTTTCTTAAGAAATTTTGAAGTGAACATTACCATATTGCTAACTATAATCACCATGTAGTACAATAGATATCTGGAACTTATTCATCTAGCATAACTAAAACTTTATGCCCATTGAACAACTTCTCATTTTCCCCCACCCTTCCAACTCTGGCAATCACTACCGTATTCTCTATATGAGTTTGACTATTTTAGACACTTCATATAAATTAAATCATAAAGTATTTGTCTTTCTGTAACTAGCTTATTTCACTTAGTCAAGGTGGGTTTTATATATTAATAGGGTTGGTTTAACTTTGTGTTTCATAGGAATTAAATTTATTTCCTTCCCTATGCTAAAGTTGTATGGCTGACTAAGGGAATAAGGTCATATGGCTGACCAACAGATATGTTTGCCAGTGTGAACAGACCATCAGCCTCCACCATCCACTGCCTATCATTCTTTTCCAAGATCAGCCACACCATCTACAAGATGGATGTGAAAACTCCTGGATGGGTTATTTCTAAATGTCCTCTAGTGGTTGGCTGTATAATCTATATAATCTGAGACCCAGAATAGCTTTCTTGTACCTGGCACCTAGTGAGGAGGAGAAGACAAAATCTAAATGCCTGCTCTGCTGAGGCTGATGATGGATATAAAACATAGCTGGTGTATTTTCTTAGGAAAAATGTTAATTTTATGACAGCAACTCTAGACTGTTTATAAAATGAAAACACCATACAAGAGTTAGCAGCAACTTCACACTCCAGTTTGATGCCTCGGTAGATATTATGGGAGTATTCTGCAAGATCATTAAAGCAGAACCAGGTCACAGTGTGCATCCCCAGTAAGTCACCTGTCAAAAGTATTTGTGTTAGAGACTTATCTGAACCTGTGTCCCCAAGATGGGTCTTCAGTGAAAGAAAGAACTTTCTCTGAAGTAATAAATACATACTTTCCCCTTAGAAAATATAAAAAAAAAATAAGAAAATAAAAGCAGTGATAGAAATCACTGATGAAAATGTTGATGCACTTACATACATAATCAAATCCCCTACACCCAAAATGAACATTGTCGAATTTAAAAGCAAATGAACTAGAAAATATTTACAAATATGTCATATATGGGGTTAACATATTTGATAAAGACTTATTAGAAATCAATAAATCAATAAGAATGATAAAATGTCTAATGAGAAATAGACAAGGGGCCTGCACCTGAACATAAAGATTACAAAATAAGATATACAGTTCTATAAATGTATGTGGAAACACTGTATGCCTCAATGATAATATGCAACTTCAAACAAGATATGATTTCTTTCCTTATCAAACTTGCAATGATAATTTTAAAACTTATACTACTTGGTGCTCAAGAACAACATTTCCTGGGGTACTTGCTAAAAATACAAATTGATAGAACCCATCCAAGAACCACTGAAGTAGAATCCCAGTGGCTGGACCTTGGAAGCAAGTTAGGGGAATTTTGATTCAATTGACTTACAGTAGAACCTAGAGATCAGTCATTTCCCATCCCCACCCTTAGTGATCTTAGAGCAAGCTTGATAACATTACTCTAAGCAGTGGTTTTCAACCATGGCTAGTCTACCGAATCACTTAGGAAATTTTAAGAAATACAGACTTGAGTCCTAGTCTCAGAAATTCAGATTTAATGTCCTTATGGGTTCAATTTGAATATCAAACATTTTAAAAGCTCATTAAGGGATTCTAAAGTGTAGCCAAAGAGTGTGTGATAAAATGGGTATTTGTATGCTTTTCAAAGAGGAGTGAAAATTGGTACAAACCTTTTTTACAAACAATTTGGCTGTGTGTTGCTTTTTAAAAAAAATTGTTTTCAATAAAAATTGCAATTGAATAAGTTTATTCTATTAATGTAATCTAAATATAGAAAACATTTATGAGCACAGATGTTCTTTGTGTGTAATTGATTCAATAACAATATTTGAGAGCAACATAACTGGCCAACTATTGGGTAATGGTTTAATAAACAATGGTATGTTCACATAAGGAAGTGCTATACACTTATTAAAAATGTACACATTTTTAATGTCATAGGAAAATACAGGTTTAAGAGAAAAACTAAGGTATAAATTTACTAAGAGTGGTTACTTTGAGCTATAGGGAGATAAAAGACTTTTGGGGATTATTTTCTAACTTTTTTGAATTTCAAAAATTTATATAACTTTATATTAGGCCTAATTAAATATTTAGAATGTTATTGTGCTAAAATATATATCACAAAATTTATCATTTTAACAATTTTCAAGTATACAATTCAGTGGCAATAGTTCTTTTACATTGTTGTACAACCACTACCACCATCAACCCCCAACCCCAAGAGCTTCCCCTCCCAGCCTCTGGTAACAACTATTCTACTTTTTGGCTCTATCAGTTTGTCTATTCTTGGTATCTCATGTCAATGGATCATACGATATCTGTCCTTTTGTGTCTGGCTTATTTAATTTAGTATAATGTTTTCAAGGTTCATCCATGTTGAGCATGTATCAGAATTGCTTTTTAAGGCTACATAATAGTCTATTGTATGTATATACCACACACCTACAATATTTTACTTACCAAGGTCAATCACTTCATATGGAGATCTTTCTAAAGTGTATCGTTCATTTTTCAGCCTTCTTAAAAGGAAATACTGAACAAAATGTAACCTTTATGTCTTTTAATGACATCTATTGATACTCCCTCAAGTGTGACTGACTATATTTTTTTTATTTGAGATCTTGCTATTGCTAGCTACTATTCTAAGTTATTTTCATAGAGTAAATCAATTCTTTCATAATCCCATGGGACATTATTCTCATTTCATAGGTAAGTAAAGGAGGTGCACAGAAGTTAAAGAACTTTTCCAAGATCACACAACTAGTAGTGAAAATAGCAGGATTCAAAGTCCATGTCTTAACACATTTTGCTTGATCTCTCACCATCAGAGAGTGTTTCTCACAATATTAAATGTCTCCAAACTAATACTGAACACTTTTAGAAAATTCATGTTTGTTATTTAATGTTTTGTTTTGTTTTTCTTTCTAGTGTTACTTTGTGGTGGTAAAAGCACTCACCTCCAGCTATTTTCTTCTCTCCAACCTACTCATTGATAGAGATATCCTGTCATCAAGAAAAACAGATAAAGGAGGGAGTTAAAACTGTGTGAAAAGTAAAAGTTCATAGTTTTGAGAGAGAATTTGAGGGGTCTATCTAAGAGTAAAAATATATGAATTTACATATTTGACTTTTATGATATCTATTTTAGTAGTTCAATAACCTGTTTTGCTTGTTTCTGGCTTTTTTTCTTGTGCTCCAGGTGCTGAGTGAATATTATATTTTATGAGTGAATATTAGTGTTTACTCTTACTCCTATTTACGTTGTGTACTATATTGCAATTTATTTTTCAAAAGCTTGCCCCAAAGTAATAAGTATCATTAATATATCTAATATTATATTTTTAAAAAAATGCCTATTTATTATTTTCATAGTACAAGCAAAGAAAGAACTAAGAAAAAAGCTTTTGATGTTGAAAATGTCTGGTCCTACATCAAGCTTATTCAAACTATACATTTGATGGATACTAATCACAGATGCCCATCAATATCAACCTGGAATATTTGTGTAGAATTTATTATATGTCATCGATATATTTCCTGAAAAGAATAGACAAGTATTTCTGTCCTTGCATAACATGTATATTGTGAAATGCTGAGCATTTAGCTTTCTGAAAATCAAACCTTCTTTCCAATGAAGTAGGAGAGGTCACTAGTTAAATAACTATAACAGTGAGTCCATCTACGTATCAAAAACTTTCATTTAAAGTGAATTATCAGTATGTCACCCCACTCCCTATCACCATCTATTTTTCTAAAAATTTTTTCTAAATTGACATTTTTTTAAAGGATTCTTTTCCACATCTGTAGGATTTTCCTAGTAAATAGGTGAATAACAGGAGTAACGCTGAGAAAAAAATTTTTGCTCAAAATACAAAATGGAAAGATAAATAAATTTCTTTTGAAAACCTCTAGCATCCCAGATTCCCTTAAATGTTGTAATGAGTGAATGATAAATGTAAATTTTGCTACTAGGTTTATAATTCATTTCCTTCTAAATACTTCAAGCAATTTTATTCAACAAAATCAGAGTGAGGGGAGGATTTGGAAGAAGATAAAGGGAACAAAACCACATTTCAAAAGATCTGAACTAGCTGATGGGACTAGCCATTATCTTATTATTCATAATTTTGTGACTGATCAGTAGTTAAAGCTGAAAGAAAATAAAGTCAAAGTGTTACCTTATTTATTTTAAGAATGTGCTCTCTAAATCTAAAGGTTAGACAATATAAAACTTCCCCTGGACTCCAAGGTTTGATCATCTTAACATTGACTTCTTACTAAAATAGTAATACTATTAACATCAACGCATATATTCAAATTTTAAAAAGGACTATATTAACATTTTAGGAAGTTTTTGTAATTCAAGTCTGCCATGCTGGATCTTCCTAATGTTCTAAACCTCTATTTGTTTTTGTCACATAAAGAAGATATGATTCTCTCTCTGTTCATCCATGCCCAACTTCTACTAAACACATAGTTCTATGCAAATCAATATCCCTGGGACTCGACCTCTATTCTCTATTTTTTGCTTTTCTAAATTCCTACTACTTGCCTCTACCATTCATTTTAGTATTGCTTTATATTGTCTAAAATTCTTCTGTAAGTTTTTTCACAATGCATTATGTTTTATTGTTCTTAAGTATCACCCATATTAACTAATATAGACTAAGATTATAGTGAGATTTTAAAAAGTTTTTTAATCGCTTAATAATGCATTTGTCCAAAGAAAAAAAACTGTACAGAATGGAGCATTCTTCAAGGCTAATATAATCATAGGAAACTCAAGCAATAAACTAGGTGACTTGTGGATAAGTGCCATAAGCCTGGATGTTTAGCTATTAAATTTCTCCCCGCCAAAAAAATAATAATAATAATAATAAAATTTTAAAAAAGCTGTTTACAAGGATCTAAACATATTGAAGCTGATATACAATTAATACCCCAAAACTGAAAATTCTTAACTAGAGGACATTTAATTCTGTCTTATGGTAGCCATGAAATAGTACAAAAACATTTAAGGAAACCTCTGAAAATGGTAATTAATGATGCTTAGGAGAGAAAAATAAGAGAGTTTAACAAATAGAATGGATTTAGAAGAGAGTTGAAATGGCAAGACAATTATGTTTTAATAGAAGTTTAGTAAATGCAGTCTATCAAAAGTTTGGACTAGGCTTCAAGTTACTGGTTTTCAGCTGTTCCAGTTGAAAGAAAAAATGAAGGGAGGAAGGGAGGCAAGAAGAATGGAAGAAATTAGGGCTGAAAGTAGAAAGAAGAAACATAAACTTCCAGAGTTTAAGAAACAATCTGTCTGGTTTACAAGATTTCAAGGAAACCGACAGCAAAATCTAATGAGCTGAAGCTTCAATCATTCCGCTAAAAAATCTGTAGTTTTGTTTAAAAGACAAATGTGAAATACATCAGATTATGGAAAATGGGGAGGGCTCTAAGGAGTTGTTCAGTGTTCTAGGTGATGGATGTGATGAGCAATTCCCTTAAAAAACTGATTTACTGCCAGCAGAGAAAAACGTTGGAAGCACATCCAAAAACTCATCTGCAATTAAGATAACAAGAATGGCCACTCTGTTCACCCTCCCTCTCTTACCAGAGAGGTGTGACCCTTCTCCTGGAACCACGTTCCACACAAAGGCAACACCCCCCTTCCCACAAAACCTTTTCCTTTGCCTTAAAAATCAGTATAAAATCCACTTTATTCTGTCTTCCAATCGTTTCCTTTTCTTCTCCCTTTCTTCTTTCTTTTCCTCCTTCCGTCCCTCCCTGCTTTTCTTTCTTCCCGAAATCATCGCTTTTTAAAACTACTCCCAGGTCAACCTTACACCACTAGAAACCCGTCGCAGGCCAGATAGAGTAAGACACAGGCAGCTGGCCAGTGCATTCGCAAACACCATCTGGCACCTTCGATTCATCGCCACTTTTCATCAGCCCAGAGGTGAGAGGAGCGGGAGGCAAAGGACACGCAGAGCTGGTGTGACCCAGTTCTTAGGAAACTTTCAGCTGGTCGCAACTCTTCCTCCGCCCGAAACTATTTAATGATCCATCAAGGCAGAAAAGCACAGTGACCTCTGCCTAGCCTTTGGAATTGGGAAAGAAGCGAAGCAAGAAAAGCAAAACCAGGAGGTTCGCCCCTTTGCCTCCCCACCGCCCAGCCTCGGCCAGCGCAGAGCGGCGGCGCGGCCGGAAGAGGCCGCTGTTCGCTCAGAGCAGCGTCCCCGCGGCCGCCCGCACCTCCCACGGCCCTGCTGGCTCAGCCCCGCCAAGTTCCAACATCCCCCAGTCGAGCAAGCGCCGGGAACAAGCACCGCCCGGGTGGGAGCAGACGGCGCAGACCAGACCCGCTGCGGTGCGACTCGGAAAGGCTCCTGGGAAATTCCCACGGCCCGGGACTTTGCAAAGAAGAGAGCCAGCAGCCCCTTTGCGCGCGCGCGCGAGCGAGTCTGCAAGTGAGCGCTCAGCTCGGCACCTGTTCCTCCCGCGCCACCGCCTTCCCAGCCCTCGGACCCGCGCTTCCCGGGCCGTCCGCCCTCTCCCGCGATGAATCCGGTTCTGGGCAACCAGACCGATGTGGCCGGCCTGTTCTTGGCCAACAGCAGCGAGGCGCTGGAGCGCGCCATGCGCTGCTGCACCCAGGCGTCCGTGGTAACCGACGACGGCTTCGCCGAGGGCGGCCCGGACGAGCGCAGCCTGTACATCATGCGCGTGGTGCAGATCGCCGTCATGTGCGTGCTTTCGCTCACCGTGGTCTTCGGAATCTTCTTCCTCGGCTGCAACCTCCTCATCAAGTCCGAGGGCATGATCAACTTCCTGGTGAAGGACCGGAGACCTTCTAAGGAGGTGGAGGCGGTGGTCGTGGGGCCCTACTGACCGCCCTCCCGCCCCCGCGGCTGCCGCCCCATGCCTCCCCACTTCGCCAGACCGACCGCGCCCCCTCACCATCCGAGAATGGGCGAAGCAAACCTGTCGGAGTCAATTATTTCTCTCGACTTCTGCCTTTCGGGATGAAGCGATCTGTTTCTCGCTCGCTCTTTCAAAGTCCCCATGCCTGCTGCAGGAGGAAAGAGCCCTGATTCTGGACTCAGCAGCAAGTGGCAAGAAGACAGAGATTAGGGCGCAAACTTTGGAAGCTGTCGCTAGCTTGAGATGCGGGGAAACCGACGGGCGAAGGCCCTTCATCACCCGCAGGTGGGCCCAGCTCGGGGGGGGGGGGGGCAGGTGGAGAAGGCGGGCAGGGGAGAGACCCAGCGGCGCCGAATGCCTGGTGGCCGAGAAAGTGATCTGTGTATACACCACGCAACAGAACTAATGGGGACACAGAAATCCGTGTTCGGATTCGCGCCCATTCTCTCCCGCTTCTCCCAGCCCTGGCGGGAGAGGCGGTAAATTCCTTTGATTAGTTATAACGTGCGGTTTTAAGGGATTTTAGTGTTAGTTTGCTTGAGTACAAATATTTGATAAGTCTTTGTCTGCCCTAGTGGCCTGTTTGCCTGCCTGGAATTAGAGTTTTATCATCATGGGGAAAGGGGTGGGGGAGGGGAACCTGCAAATGTGAACAGGGTGAATTGTTTCTTTTATTGCATTATATCACTAGGTCTTTTGCGGGAGCTGACATCTCAGCTGCCCCCGGGCAAAGACCCAGAATAGAATTCTTACTTAGCTGCACGGTTTACGCCACAAAAGTGCTCTTGACATTCGTGACACCGTTTTGAGCTTTTTTTTTTCTCTTAGATAACATTTCTTTAATAAATACAACATTTAAATGTTTTGTTCCTGGCCTCCTGGTGGTCATTCTGCGCTCTTGGCAGAAGGGAATGGGGCGGTGGGTTACCCGACCAGGGAATTCGTCTTTGCAGAGCTGTGATTCAACCCATGGATCCCACCGAGGGTCGAGGGTGGGGGTGAGACTGAGAGGCCTAGAGGAGAGTGAGACAGGGCCAAGCCTCGGGCACAAGAGCCGTCCTGGAGGCGGCAGCTTTTGTTTTCTCTTACAGTTAATATTTTATATTTCATTTAGGCTCAGCTCTATGAGCCAGGCGAGACGGCAGGAGGTCCCAGTGGGAAGATTACACTTCCGAGCAAGGCTCCAGCGGGAACACAGGGTTACACCACTAATGAAAGGAAGAGACTGCTTGGCCAGCCTTGGGGCGAGGTGGGGGGGCATATTTTCCCTGACCAACGTCAGCAAGACTGCATCTGGTTGCTCTTCAAAAAATTAATAATAATAATAACAACAAGTAGCTGCTAAAGTACATAGTGCTCCCCGGGGTAAACTATTGTTACGGAAACATGAGATGTATGGTCTTTGCCATATTATGTGTTCTAGCTAAAGGGTGAGATTAGAAGAGAGACAGACCTCACCTGCTTTTGAATTTAGAGTAATCAGGCCCGGACCAGGCAGAAAGGTTCAGAGTAGTTAGCCGAGCTCCAGAATATCTGAGATGAGTATTACAACCCAAATTGGGAAGGTTGGGTCAGAGTGGAGCTACAGATGGTGGTCAGCACATTTAGGGCTCAGAACCTGAATAGTGTTAGGAAAAAAAAAAGAGGAAAACCAAGACTATGAAAACGACCTAATGGATACAATAGCTTCAAGCTTAAACTTGACAAGGGGTTCTGAGCAGTTCATTTTTAGGCCCTGGGTAGGATCCTAAATATTTTCAAGAACATAAAGGATCCTCTGCTAAGCTATAGCAATTTAAGTCTTTACAATAGCAGATATAAGACTAAAATGAAATAACAGTGAAGTGCTTCCATTTACTTGGAAGAAGCACAACTGGCATAAACAATGGGAATGACTCAAAGGTTGGGATCAAAAGGTTTGAGTGTCCTTTAACATCTTGTCCACTATTAAGTGTCTACTTTACTCTCAAAGTAAACCTTGCCAGGAATTATGACCTAAAATGGTATCAGGCTTGAAAAACAGATTTTGAAGTTTTGCCTGTTGGTCCTGTCTTTTCAGCAGGTAAGAATTTGCTTGTTTTTGTTTGTTTGCTTGTTTGTTTGTGTCTGGGGAGAAGAGCAGGGTCAACATGTAATCAAGAGTGATTCATGAGGGTGGTTTAGTTTTGCAAATGGGTAAGACAGAAAATGGAGACTTCTTATTTGGTAGACAGTTTCAATGGCACAAAGTTAAATCTGCTGCTTCCACATTTCAAAGAGAAGCAGCGGAACAACTGGTTTGCTCAGGGACAAACCAGACATTTAAAATTAAACTCAGTTTTTTTGTGGCTGCAATATCTGCAGAGAGTCTTTTCTTCCCACAGATTTATTAGCCCACCAGCGAATTCAGTGCTCTGGTGGAAATTGATTTGGGATCAAAAAACAATCAATCAGTTACAGTTTGTAGGAATCTTGCCTTGGGCTCTGCTGTGTGCAAGGTGCATGCTTATATCAAGTTTCAGACACAGAAAGGTTTCACACCTACAGATTAATTATTACTTGTCTGTATAGAACAGAGGTTTCCATTTAAAGCCAAAGTCCTGAAAGCTGAGAGAAGGCCTGCCCAAGCTCCCTACCACTCTCTCCTCTACTATTCTCTGTCTCCTCTATCACTACCATCTCCACCATCCTTGTTCCTCTTAATACTTCTTCACACCTTTGCCTCCTCTTTGCACCTCAAAATCAAAATTCATAATTTCTCCTTATCTCAAGAATCCAGATTTATTCTCTTACCCCCAGAAATTGTGATTGTGATAACAATCCAGAACCTGCAACATTTAGTCCTTAGGTAGAAAAGATATGTGAACAGAGCTCTGTAATACATGATCTACGCATTATAGAGAAATGCACACAGTCAGAAAATATTATAGCCCTGGGGACCATTTCCTGCCAACAACTCCTCTATAGCCCTTAGATCCATTTGTTACTTAGAGAGATGCCAAGTGGTTTTGGTTTTTATAGATGAGGTGATGTGTGCAAGAAGCTTTTACACTCCCTATTCCCTGTGGCCACACAGCAACCACTTTTTCAGGCCCCACACCTCCATGTCTCACTCTGCCTTTGACTCTCTTTTTCTCTGATGCTAACAAATGCGTTAAATGAAACTTTCATATCGTGCTCAGAGTTTATGGAGTGTCAATCCTTTCCCATAGATGTGCTACAAGGAAAGTGAGTTTTAAAAGTCACTCTCTGGTTTTCACAAAAGACAAGAATGTCAGCTTTAAGAAACAGAATTGAGAAGGATAGATGCAAACTGGCATATTTTATTATCACACACTTAAGTTCGCCATTTGGTCAGTTATTAATGGGAAGCCCTCAGGGGTGGAGCAGGAGAGAAAGAGAGAGAATGAGAGCTTCCTGTAAAAGCTTGCTAGATCTGACATGGCCCATGGGGAGGTATCTGATACTTTCTGAAACCTTTCTGGAAATAGAGAAGAAGCAGGGAGAGGTTTTCATGAGACATAGCACGTGGATTAGCAAGGTTGTAAACACAGGCTGCGCAGACAGCCACTGATGCCTCTGAGCCTAGTTGGGTGGCCTCCATCCACATAAGTAGCTTAGCTAATTGTTGATAAATGGTATTTTTCTTAAGATTGGTGTTATGACTCTTTCTGAAAATATACCAAGAGTTTGAGTGCTGGACACCTTAAAGACTGCTTGAGAGAAGTAGAAGCACAAAGGTCACAGTACTATGTTAAATCTAAGGCACACTTGCTCCTAGTAGATAATCACTGTGCCTGATTTCTGATTTCTAAACTGTCCTGGCCTCTCATCAGATCCTGGGGCAGCCCTATTACTGGGTCTTCCTACGCTAATTCTGACTGAGAGAAGGAAAGGCACACTGGACCTCAATGTAAGAAAGTTTGGTTTGAGTCTCTACATAGCTTAGTGGCCTCATTCCTAAAATGAGGAAAATGGATTCTAAATGAATATTCCAATTCTATGATTATAATGAATTAATTTGTTTAAGATTTCCTTGTATCAAGATATTTCCTAGATCTCATCAATAGATAAGTTAGAAATATATTTTATTGTTCCAATCTTGGTCCTCTAGGTAGACATTTCTGTTCCCAAAAATCAAGTGCTCCTCGACTCAGGATATGTTATTTACAATAATCAAAGCAAAATTTCAGACATCTAGCCAGGCCTAGGTCGACAGCAGTTTCTAAGTAGACAAATCACACATCATCTAAATAGTGCCTTAAATATTCCTTATCTCTGTGTTCTCACTGGACAAAACAACAAAAACAAAGCTCAGTGAACCAGGGAACAAGTAATCAGCAATATACACTGTTGTTTATAGAAACTTTTTGTGTATTTGATGACTAATTTGCATCCAAAGCATTTTCCACTTTGAACTTCTTCAACAGCACGCAGCCACTGTTCTACATGCTGTTTAGAGCCTTCCTTAGCCCTGGCTTATTATTATTTTCACTTTGGGGGGTTCCAATACCAGGAATGAATTCCAGGGTTCAGTTTGTTCTCTAAGATTCAAACCTAATTTGAAAGCCTGTTGAAACAGCAAGTTGACAGCAATTCCCCTAAATAGGAATCAATAAATCTTTTATTCACCTGCCAAATCCCATTTAGATATGTGCACAAAGCTCAAATGGGATATGTCAAAGTCAGCTTCACCAGTAGTAATTGTTTACTAATGTCTGAATTTAAATGCTCAATAGGTAATTACTTCCATGGCCAATTTCACTCTGTTTTTTCCAGATATTTTTGTATTGTTTAAAATACTTAAAATGTTTGAAAGTCCAAGATTAATTTCATAGCATCAGCTTAGGTTTTAAAATTATTGAAAGTATACGTTAGAAAAAAATAAAGTATATTATGTTTTCAGCAAGTCATAAATCATTTATGGTGATAATATAATAGTCTGAATTTGAGAAATTCAAATCATTTCAGAGAGAACTTCTACAAGGTCTATTGTAAGGATAACTAGATGAATTTTTAAATAATTCATAGTAAGCTTACCAACAGTGGCTTGCTTTTAACCAAAATAACAATAAATGAGAATAAGCAAGGCATATTGTCATTTATTTAACTATTTATTTATGTATATTTTGAAGGGATAATGGATAAATAGTATTTTTTTTCTAAATAAAAGGAAGCACTTGCTTGCCAAAAATATTTTTGAGTGGCACAGAGTGATCAATACATAAAAAGTCAAGCCATCTGTGCTAACGCTGCAACAAAACTCTGTCCTGCCCCCATTTTAAAACTGGCTTCCATTAAATAGTAATATTCTCTCAACTCTTAATTAAGACAGTGTTTGTCAAGCACCCATGTGTACATGTTACATCGCAACATATTACTGAAAAATTGAGATGATTCCTATTTATTTGCTCCATAAAACACAGGCACAGAATAAGCACATAATGAAGGCATATAATCTACCCACATGAGTCAACTAATAAATTGTTCCTATTTACTATTTCTAGAATTCATAGTGATATAAATATGCATACATAATTATGTTTAGCCTACATGTTGGCATAGTTTATTACAAGGAGAAATGTTAGTTTTTCTCTTCAATTTTTTTCATATTTGCCTTATACCCTCACCCGTTCCTCTCTCTTTAATTACTTCTTCCCTCACCCACATCTAAAGATACACTACCCTGAAAGAGTCATTGATTTTTATAAGATCAAGACTCCAATTGTCTGATGGCTTTGGGAAATGAATTCCTCTGAGATCCAAAGTGTCTCTTTTGCTTTATTTATTTTCCTATAAATTGAGCAGGATCATGTAGTTCATAGTCTAAATAGTATTGATTAAGGCAGGTGCGCATGCACACACTCACATGCTGTTTCCCGTGTTGTATACCGATGAAATATATCTATTTGACTGCAGACTAAAAGCATTCACACTATTTATTTGTTTACAGTAAAACAATGCATAGAAAAAGTTACAAGTAAATAGTTCCAAATGTTCAGTAAATAAGATTTATATGAGGTGCCTGGAGTCTTGCAATACATCTATATCTTGAAGTATAGGGTTCAATCTTCATTCAAGAATTGAAAAGAAAAAGAAGCTAAAACTCCAAGGGACAGAAAAGTCAAAAATGATATCTTGTATGGGCTTGAAAATCTTTAAGAGCATTAAGAGAAATGAGAGGGACCCTAAATTTGAAGATGATCAATGAAAACAAAAAGAACCTATCAAATTAAGTTGCTACAAATCTACAGGTTAATTCTGAATTATCAAAATAGTGACTAGGAAATCTTACATTTAGAGGACTTAATAAAAAGATCAAAGAATACCAAATAGAAATATCTAAGCAATGTGAGAGGAATGTGGAAAATTGTTAATTCCTTCTCTACTTCTCTCTTCTCTATGGAGTCTCAGGTTAATTGCTAGCATCCTGTTAGCTAACTCAATTTTTTTATACCCAAAGGTCAAAGAGGTCTTGCTAGATCTTCTTATCTTTATCATCAATAAATATTTATTACTTTGTATCCATTATAGTGATGACTTCACACTAGGTACTAACTTGGAAGTTAAGTGCAAAGCATCATGGAATTTAAAGGAGTCTTCAATGATTCCATCCTGTCTTCTGCCAATTTGGTTTGTGTCCTAAGAGATCCAACTGTATGAAACACACACTTGTGACTTTTCTCATTCTCATTACAGGTGACTCTCTAGTCATCTCTATAATTAATGTGGAGACCTGAATTACTCAAACAAATAAATTTGGCTTTTCACCAAGTCTTCCCCAGGCAGCAAACACAAGGCTTGCTGTACATTATGTATTCAAACTCAAAATGAGCATGTTATGGAAGGACAAAGTATTCAAATGAATTTCTTGAGGCTACTATATTTTTCTGCAAATTCAGCTCAGGAACAAGTGTTTTATTCATTTCCCCCACCATGAATTTTCAATGACTGAGTAATTAGCAAAAGGATCCAGTGTGAAATTCATTCTTCTACTTTTCATTGATGAGTTTTCTAAGAAAATGATAGATCCCTGTTTTAAGGAACATAAATATCTTCTAAATTCACAAAATGTTTAAACTGGAATGAGCTGTATTAAGACTCTTTGGGTTACAATCAAAATAAACCCAATTCAAGCTAATTTTAAAATAGAAACCTGGATTTACTGATTTTGTGTGGCTTGCAAGTCCAAGGATAGAGATACTTCAGCTGTATGGTGAGAAAAAATTTTTTAGAAAAAGATTCTCCTAGGCCCACACATACATCTTACTAGCTTAACAACCTGGCAGAAAGAAATTTTCTTTTCCAAGGTGAACTCTGGCCTAGTTTGGGTCATGTGTTCATCCCTGTGACTAAAGAAGGTGCAGGAAGAATATACTCAGTTAATTCTACCCCTGTGGTCAAAAAGGAGAACAAGAAGTAGAGTCAGTTCAGTTCAAACCACAAGGACATGAGTCCTCACATGAAATATCCTATTATTGCTGGGCTGCTGGATGGCCTACAATCATCTGTTTCAATGGAACCAAAGCCTAGAGAGATTGAATCTTTTCCCCAAGGTCCTACACAGCCAGCCAGTGGTAGAGCCAGCAATGGGGCCTATATCTCTTGAAGCTTAACTTAGTATTTATTCTATAAACTATCTTTCAACAAGGCTTACAAGCCTTTTATAATTTTTCATGATTCCGCATGTCTGAGCTGATATAGTTCCAAGTGCGCTGGACAATAGCCTGGATTTCTGGGGCAGGCACTGTCATCACCTTGTACTTGATAATACAAATTTCTATCAGTAATTTAACATCTCTGTTTGTAAACTCTACACTTTCCAGACCTGGCTATGCATTAAAATGTCTTTAAGATGAGATGGTAAATTTTATATTAAAACATCCTTAATATATTGAACTGTTACACAAAGTTAAGAAGATTCATGATTCATTCGCTGCAAGATTTCTCTTCTAAACATCATGATTCTCCATGAGATGGATAAAATATTTAGCATTTCCCAAGATGATTTGACAAACTCACTTTGGTGGAGCCTCTCTCATGATTCATCTTCCCTGGAAATGCTGCTGCCCTGTAAGTACATGTGATATTTTTATTACCTTTCTTTGAATCCTCCTTATTTGGTTTACAAATTGTTCCTCATCTAAATTCATTCCAACCCAGAGGTTGGCTTAGCTTTCTTATTCACATAAAAACTGAACCATCATTGTTCATTTCTTTGGGTTTCCAGCTGCTTTGCTTGCTCTCCACTTCTGACTTAGGGAAATTACTTTGCTGACCATGACTAGTTCTTTGCAAGTATCTGCTCTCTGCCATGAGACTTGTGCTAGTTCTGCTTCTTCATTCTTATTCACAAGTGGGGAGGGGAGCAGATGGCATGGTTGAGAGAGGAAATCTGTCAACCATAAAGACTAGAGTTTAGGAGCTTGTTTCTCCTACAGCTCATCACAACAGGTAAGCTCATTTCATCTTCAGGCTTCCAACTGTGAAAGCCTGAATCTGAGAATTAGAAGCATGATGTTCTCAGTTGAGGGGCTCTGCATTTACAGCACACATAATGGCCTCTAAGACACATTTGTACCAGTATAAGAGCACTCCCTTTTTCTGGCAATGTATCCTCTTTCTCTTGAAATGATGGTCTTCCTATACTTGACTATTTCTTTTTCAGAAAGTGGTAATCTTCAAAGTAAAAAATAAACAACTTTCAATATTTAGTAACATAAGCCACTTTGCTCCAGACATATGATTTACTTTGTGATTAATATTTGATCGATTGATTGCTTTATCTCCAACAGCTTGATTATCCAGATTTTGCTCAGGGATAGTTTTCTAAGCAAATTACTTTTTGTTGATTTCTAATTTCCTGAGTTGATGTTTGGTGTCTAGTCTTTATGCACCTTAACATTTGACCATGTGGCATAATTCATTGCACAGATGTTTACAAAATCTTGTTCTTATTATGAAATAATAAATCATGTACTACCCTGGTTTATTTGAAGAAAAAACAGTATCCAAGCCTATTTGAATTCTCTTTTAAAAAATAAATATATAAGTTTTTAATATTTTGTCAATGAATAATAAATGTTTTTTATTAAAATTATCTAATATTTAGAAGATTTATAAGTAGAAACTTTTAGGGATGCCAAATCAATTAACTTGGGTAAATATAAGATATACCACTTTTAAATAACAATATATAAACAACCAAATAATAATATCGAAATTTGAAAATTTACAATTGAAATGCATTCCTTCTTTTTAAGGAGAATTTACTGAAGGATTTCTTTAGCTTTGGATAAGCACCTACTATAAAATTAAAATAAATCCATATCTACCTTTTGTGTGAAATTGCATACCTCAAACATAATACAGAGATTAAATTTTACTGAATTCTTTGCAGTTTTTAAAATATATTTTAATTCCCAACTTTATACTTCCATTCTACAAAGCAAACAAAGACTTCACCGACTATTAAGATAAAGAAAAGCTATTCAAAGGATGAACCTTTGCTATTTGATGTTAAGTTTCATTTCATGCTTAATGTGCTGGGTAGAGAAAGAAAGAAAATGTTAACAGTATTTCATAATTCAATGATTTTGAAATAAAAATATTTTCAATTTATGATACTATAGATTCAAAAAGAATGCTTAGACACTGGAAGAGGGATTTGAGAAAGGTATTATGACTGCCAAGGGCATTGTCTTCTTAGAGTGTCATGTAGCAGTCACTTTAAAAAAAGGTTGAGTGAACTGACAAATTTTCATGTTTGAGTAAAATTATATGCCAGAATATTAAACCATTCTATAAATTCATTCTATAAAATTATCCAAATTTCCTTATTCTGTTTTAAATTAAGAAATAAAAACTTGTTATTTTAAGAGAATTTTACTTCCATATTATTTCAAAGCATTTAATCACAATGTGCTACATTCCTATTTTTTTGTATTCTCTTCTTACTGTCTTCTTATTGGATTGTATTCTTGACATGGATGGTTTTCAAATTCTGTTTATGGAAACTTGGTAGGCAACAAACAAATTCTTGTTGGTTATTGTGATCATCATCCATTCATATGAGTGATTGAGAACTGCTAATATTAATCATACTTGGTTTTTTGCACATGTTACTTTAAATTTCTCATGGCTCTAGGAGTTACTATTACTTTACTGTCATACATGAGAAAATGGAGGAACTAAGTGATCAGTAACTTTTCCAAGGTCACATAGCTAAAATGTTCTTGTGCAAAGATATGAACCCAAACCTGAGAACATTATGACTGAGAGCATTTCCACTAGTCATTCTAATTCTTCTGGTGACAGATTGACAGGAAAGTTTCAATTGTCTCACATACATGGTGCTTTGTTATTAGCACCTTGGTTCCACCCCTACAGCTTTTGAGTAATGATTTCACATAGGGGAGATGCAAAGCAATTTATCATTTTGATAGATTTGTAGTTTGCTAGTAGCAGACAGCCCTAGGAGGTAGGAATGTGGATTTTAGGAGGCAATTCAAAATGAGCCTCGACTTGTCTAATTATATAGCCCCTTACTTGGGAATGTATAGAGATTAATTTTTTTTCTCTTTGAAGTCTATAATTGTAGAGTCCTCTAGTGTTAACTTACATCATGTTGCTTAAATAATTTTTAAAATTTAAACTGTGTACAGTGTAGTTTTAACTAAAATATTTTATTCTAAATTGTTGGGGCTTATTTGTATGATATCAACAAATGTACTTTAAAGTTAAAAGACATTTTTGTAAACTAGACTTGCTCCCAAAATGATGTTAATTTACTTAAGAGAACACTAATTATGTATTGTCCCCAATATAAACACTTTCCATATGATGGATCACACAGTCTTCACAATCATCTTTTCAGGTAGTTTTCATTGTCATTTATTACAATGAAGGAGCAGAGGGAGAATATGCTGATTGACTAAATCTAGATACAAAAAGATTTTGAGAGTTTTAACTAATGGTCTGATTTTACTAAAATAAAATTTAACCTGGATGAGATACAAGGTCCTGCAGTTGGGCCTAAAACAACTACAAGTGTAGAATGGGGAAAATGTGGTATATCCAAAGACCATAAATATAAAATACAGAGAGCTATTGTTCAAGAGCACAAACAAGTCAATGGAATATTGAGATCACCCCCCTCAAAATAGTATGAACTTAGTATGTACTAATGGAAGCAAAGTATCTTATAAGGAGAAAGCAAGAGTCCAGATCCCTTGTTTCTTGATCATTTCAATCTTAGAATGGTTCTGGTCCTAATACCATATTTTTTAAAAATTATAAATAGACTCTGTGTACTCAAAAGAAGGCATCTAGCTATACTGGCAAGGGTTCTAAAACCATTTTAGATGAAAAATGGTCAAAGAGCTGGCAGTGTTTACCATTAAGGGGGAAAAAAAAGCCTCAGGTATAACAGAATAACCTGTGCTCCAATATTTGAGAAACTGCCACAAACAGAAACAAACAGGAAGAATTACATTTGTTTAGTATAAACCCAAACAGTAGCACTGGCAACAATGAATAGAGAAAACTACACAGAGAACCAGCAACTCTGAAAGCTACATCTCTGAACCAGCAAGATTTTTCTAATAGTTGGAGCTGTATGAATATGGATGCCATTTCATCAGAGATTTTACAAAGGAGATTCAAGTACTAGACAGTTAGATTGGATCTTTGAGGTGCCTTGCAGAAAAGCACGAGCACCTGGCAGGTGGCTCTATTGTCTGGTCTGATCAAGCAGCAGCCTGCTCAGGGACTTTGGAGAGAGTCCGCCTGAGTTACAGGATTTTGGCATAAGTTGTGAAACATGAAGTACAAATAAGAAGGCTGCATTCTCCTTTATCACTCATGTGCTTGCCTTTTCTCGCAATTCCCCCATTGTGCTAAAATTGTCTTTTATTACATCTTGGCCATAAATATCATAAAAAATTTCTCATCTCATTTCTAAATGGACCACTTCTAATTGGTTTTTCCAAAAGTTATACTCAAAATGACTATGAGATTATTTTACTGAGGTAGGTGCAGACATAGCCTCTCAGCTTTCTCCACATTCAAAGGGTAGTTCTTACATTATGCTCCCTGCCTCGAAAGGCAAATTAAGCTAACTTGGGGGCACCTATTTATCCAAAACAAAAGGATCCCTCAGGTACAGACTCTCATGGATTTATTTAACAGGATTTTGTTTCCTTACTATATGAGTAAAAGGTATTAATGGATAAATCATTCTTTCTAATGCAGCACAAGATGTGGTCTCTGCCACACTAAATAATCAGATACAAGAACATTAAATTGTTTCTAGGCAAGAAAACTTAATACCTTTATTTCTCAAGGCTTGAGAACACACAGAGAATCTAAGCCTGTAATTATAGCACTGTGTTTTAGAATCTGCACAGCACTGCAAAGAACACAGTCCCCGTTCTGAAGGATATGAGGTTTTTGCCAGTGTACTGTCAAAATTCCAAAATATCTTTCTATGATATCACAGCAGTTTAGCATGTCAGGCCTTCTACATTTTTTAAAAAAATATTTTTCCAGCAAGAGGAATATTTTAAGCTAGACTTCTTTCTAGATGGCAAAAGCATTGTTAGTAGACACAGACACATGGGGGACATGAAAACCACCTTTCTGAATACAGATTGATTCTGTTCATCTCACTGGAAAGAGAGGTGGTAATAAGTTTCACTGACCAGACCACTCATTTATCCTAAATCAGAATCAGTCCTATTAGAATTGTACCACTGTGATGTTTGTTTCTGATCCCTGGCCTAAGGATCTTAGCTATGTGTTTTCTAGTATATAAATATCTCATTTTGGCAAAGTTCATGATATTCTCCACACTTCATTTGCTTATTAATGAAAGGGAAAAAAATCATGAAGTCATAAGACCTGAGTTGTCTATTTCTAGGAGACAGCACTCTTAAATGCACCTTTTTATCAAAAACGTCCTGACCTAATTTTACAGCATTGTGTGCCCTCACAGTCCTGTACTCCAAAGTCACTGTAATTGACATTGTCATCTTAGAATCTTGCTTCAGTATTTCTTGCTGTAATATAATTTCATGTCTTGTCCTCAGAGTGGCCTTTACTTTGAAATTGTGCCAAGAACACCATCATTCTAAGTGCTAACGTTTGGTTATATATAGCCCCAAAGAATATCTTTCAAGGGATACATCTTACCCTGTTTCCATTTATAAAATGCAGAGTAGCATATGCTTTGAAATGACAATAAATCATCCTCAAACTTAGTCTTAAAAATAATAGGTAATTTGGTCTTAAATTATCAAGGAGAGAAATGCTTCCTAGAAGGAATCTTGTGGTTTATGCATGTCATGTATCTCCTGGGCACCCAGAGGCACCAGTGGTTGGATGGAAGAGGATCTCAAACCCTTGACTAACATAAATAACTGAGCTCATGACTTTCTCAGCTCTTCTGAATCTTCAGCCTTTAGGTCCTCAACCAAATCTTCATTTCTGTCCAGTTTATGAGCTGATTAAAGAATATAATAGTAGCCTTCAGGGGACCAGCTAGTGGAGTCTGACTGATCTTACAACAGTATCTGGTGTGCGCAAAGTGTTGCCTGGACAATCTTTTATCCAGAGAATACCAGCCCTTCTCTTGAAGTCTACTTGTCTGATTTACATAGCTTGGCTTCTGCTATGGAATTGGACATACATAATAATTTACTATTAAGTAAATTTACTATTCCAAAATTTTAATATTTCTCTGTGAACAAAGCTTTATTGAGATATACTGCTAGCTGTTGCTGAGATGATCTAAAATTGTGATGCCATCACCTCTTCACATAAAGTGAATGTTGCTTTAAAACTACTATAATTATATCTCAAAAATTGTAGCACATGCCATGGGGTACTTATGATAGTCAGGATCAGACTCAAGTTAACCATATTCCTATGAACTGGAGATTTAGATTGCTGCTGGCTCTCCTCATCTAAAGTCAAAATTACAGTTGAGTTTGCATTTTCTTGATCTGTTATGAAGATCCCAATATGTTTTTCAGTGTAAGTTATATATGTTACAGCATGCTGAGAAATATGAATCAAAAGAAAAAGGATAGATATAAGGCTGAAAGCTACATCTATTAAAGCTAACGAAATATTTCTGTTGCTTCCTTTATCTGCATTTCCAGTGAGATCCTTGGCAACCAACAAAGTGTTCAGAGAGAGACTACATCTTCAGACATAGAGGCCAAGATGATTTAAGATGGTATTTTGGTCTTGAATTTGAGAAGCACTGAATATGGCCACTACGTTAATACACATTTGAATTTTGAGTGGGTCAGCTAATAAAAGCTCTTAAAAACATTAGTAAGATATCAGGACATTCACTATGGAATGCTCCCACAACACTGTGAGGCAAGGTTAAATTACTTTTTAAATTATTCATCATTTTGTACCCATTGGTTCACTCATCTTTCCCATTACAATCAAAAGTTTACTTTATATGGGAAAAAAATCTTAGAAGTAAAAAAAGATGAAGTCATAGATTTTTTTTTGAGAAACTTCTTTCGTAAAGATATTTAAGAGTAAAAAGAATCTTCTGTGTAGAAATATTTTATTAAATCTTATGTGAGTCAGGATAGCAAATCATAAGATTGCTACAAAATCTCTCTGGGATCCTATAAAACGATACAGCTACTGTTTATGTGCCAGTGACTAGGAATTACAGTTTTATGCAGTAATATTCTGGCCTGTTTATGAGCCAGGACCATGAAGGGTGCTTCATTGCTTTCATATTTATAGATAAATATGTCAAACTCTATTTTTTTTATTGCATGACAAGTCGTTTGAACAGTGACGAATTTTAAATCCCTTTGGAGCTTAGGAGTGTGGTTCAGTGAGTCGAATTTGGATTCCATTCTTTTGATTCTAGGCAATTGGGAAGGTGAGTGTGAAATGACTTTCGTTCCTGACACCAGTTGCACAGATTTATTTCAATGATTGATTTTTAAATCACATGATTTTGCTGAGTACTGCAACGCTGCATCAATCTTTAAGAGCTCAAACTGCCATTGATTCTGCCCTGCTGTTTCAGAAAGAAAATTCTGAAAGACTGCATCCAGCTATTAACAGGCATAAGCAAAGTTAACATTTGCTTCAGTTGCTGAGCAATTGTAGAGTATGAAGAAAAGCAGGTTCAACAGCACTTTGAAATATTCTTTTTTTAAAAAGCCTCCATTCCTTTTATTTAGTCAATTAAATATTTAAATGCAGAAAATATGATGATTACTACAGCCAGTAATTAAAGGGATGCTTACCTTGGCAACATGTAATCTTCAGCAAGTAATTTGAGACTTATTTTACTCTATTTTATGAGAGGAATTTCAATTATATTTTTGTTGCTGTTATTTTTAATTATAGCATAAGTATGTGCTGCTATAGAAAGTTTAACCTAATGTAAAAGTTTATAAGAGAAAGTGTGAGAATCTCTACCTGCTTTCTAACATCTCTTGGGTGAGGCATGGCTACGACAATAAAATTACTGTTTAGGATTTAAAGAAAGTATAAGAAGAGGAAGATTCAGGTGACAGCAGATACAAATTTTACTCTACAAGCTCAAATATAAAAAAAGATGGTAACTGTTTTTTCTACAACACCTTACCTTATAGTAGGCTGCCATTCTGTTAAATCGGTTCTTTCCCTTAATCACACTCACCTCCTCCCTCAGAGCTGGGTCCATGGTTGTGAGCTTACAAAGTGCCACAGCTTCAGGAAGAGCAGCG
This sequence comes from Macroglossus sobrinus, assembly GCA_004027375.1. NCBI lineage: Eukaryota > Metazoa > Chordata > Mammalia > Chiroptera > Pteropodidae > Macroglossus > Macroglossus sobrinus. The sequence continues at coordinate 90,827 of PVKZ01000090.1, read as the reverse complement.
GTGGCATCTTATTCTCATCCTTTCCACTATGGCATCTGAGATGACTCTTGTCTAATATCGTCCTGGGTGGTGGGTTCATATGAGTGCCTCCCTACAGAGAGAGCTTCTGAATGTCAGATAACTCCCAGTATTAAGTTTATACTGTCCTTGGACTAAAAATTATTGTGATCTTCCCTTGGGAGTACAGGAATCATTCCACCACTCTTGCACCACCTTCGATGCCTTGACTTTGAGAAGTTGACTCAGATCCAACTGCCCAGACATACCACACAGACACTTCTTGTGAGAGGAAATATCCTCATTCCTTTCCAATCTCCAAATCCATTTGCAGGTTGTCATTGCCCTATCCTGGTCTTAATCCTACCCAGGATAGCTACCAGCATTCTGAGTCTCCTCTCAAACCCAATTCTATCAAAATCTTACTTTTTAGCCTTTAATTTTCCTCTTCCATTCTCTGATAAAGGAAGTGATTGGCGCGGCATCTTCTAACTTCACTATGTCTTCTATCAAACCTCTTTTCCATGTCCTGGGTTTTTTTCATTTTGTCCTGCATGCTAAACTTGTGAAATTCAAATTGACTACTTTTTTTTTTCTTCTCTCTGCTACATCTTTTCCTTTGTGAGGCAGAAAAAAATAAAGCCCAGCTGTTTAAAGGAAAGTTTATGACATATAAGAAAATACAATGAGGGATAAACAATTAATAAATCAACAAGATTATAATGAATTATAAATTAAATAATATTAAATATTCCAAAATATTTTGAAAAGTATATATACCACACCCCTATATAACAGTAGATTTTGTTTCTATTTTTCACAGAAAAATGAAATCATGTTAAATGGATAGAATTCTACACCTTATTCTATTTCCTTACATTTTATATTTCTGAAAGGTCATACCAATTTATATTTTCCTTTTTAACTGTTGCATTCCTTGTGTTAGAAATCTTCCATTTTAAAATTATTTTATACTATTTGGTCCATAAATTTTAATTTATTGTTGTAGGTTTTTTTGGACATGATTTATTCTATTAGCTTTTCAAATCTTACACTATTTTCACAACTAATTTGAAATAATAATTAGTATATATTTTCTAAATGAATCTATTTATCTGTTTAAGAAATATACAAAACTGCTTAAATTACTATATTTTTTGTACTCTGATATGTATTAGAGTAAGTAATTTTTTCCAAATATTCTTAGCATTTCTAGAGTATTTCCTCTTAGATTTGAACTTGAGAATAAACTTTTCAGAGTCATACTAAAGTCATAGAATGAATTCAGAGAGTATCTATATTTTTTTAATGCTTGAGAGCAGCATAAATAATTACTTGTTTCTTGAAAACTGGGATAAAACTCACCATAAGACCATTAGTGTCAAGTGCCTTTGGAGATGAAGGATATATCTATGTTTTGTTATTTTTTTCTATGTTCTCAATGGTTATTGATCTATTTGAGTCTTCTAACTTTTTTGAGTCAAATTTATCCTTTATATTTTTGAAGAATACTATACATTTAGTTCATAGTCTTAAATGCTTTGATAAAGGATTGCTTATGTTTTCTTTTCATTACCTATCAATCTATTTACTTGATTATCTTATTTTTATTTCTACTATAATTTGTATTTTCTCCCTTTATTACTTAGGCATACAAGAAGTTTGTTAGTTTTATTGGTGCTTTCAAAGAAGCAGTTTTATCTTTATTTATAATGCAGAAGTTTCATAAATTCTGATTTATTCACTTTTACTTTTGTTTTTATTATCATTCTTATAGTTTCTTTTTGGCTTAAGAAAAGTTCTTCAAATTAAACAGAGTATTTTTTGTAATAAACATATTTACTAGATTAAAATGAAGATTTATATTTAATAAAATATACAAAGTGAAAGAGAAACCACCATTTAAGTGAAGATTTTTTCAATATGTATGACAAAAAAGTGACAATTCAAATTATTAAAGACTTCATGAGAATAAGAAAAGTAATATAGTTTAATGTGATGAAAGTACGTGAAGAGGAAATACTAAGAACTGTCACAAGGAAACTGGCTCAACATAGCATAGTAAATAGGGAAAATACAAATTAAGACAATTCAATAGTTGTGTTCCCACCAAAATGGCAAAAATAAAAATGTCTTGATAAAATTGACTTAAGGATTTGAGGAAATGGGAAATGCTCATAGTATAAATTGTCATGACTATTCTAGAGAATAATTTCACAATATCTAGTAAAGTTGAAGAAAGTGTACTCTATGGTCCTGTAATCCACTTTTAGGTATAGATTTACTTTTTATGTATAATACATATCTAAATGATGCTACTTCTTAGATATAAATCTACTTTTAGGTATTGAAAAATTCTTTCACAAGTAAACAAAGTATTTAGCATAATGATCTTATTAGTGCTGCTTCTAATCAATAACAACTAAAAACTACCTATAGGACTAATAGTAGGGAAATGGATTAAATAAACAAGTAGAATATTGCTCAGAAATTAAAGTGAGTGAATGTGAACTCTATATGCATTTATCAATATAGCTTGATCCTGAAAATTTGTTAAGCATAAAAGCAATTTGAATTTTGTTATATACCACATAGGTAATTAAAAATAAAATTATACTGTAAGGTTTTTTAAAATCTATACATGATTATTAAAAATAAAAAACAAGTACATAAAACATATCAAATTTGTGATAGAGGATAATGGACCTTGGAGGGGAGCAATTTAACTCTATCTGAAATCATTTATCATAAAATGACCTAAAGTAAACAACACAAAGTATCAACATTAGCCCAGATATCAGTATATTTTATCATCTATATATTTATTTTAACTAAAATATAGTTGACATGCAATATTATATTAGTTTTAGGTATAAAATATAGTGATTCAATGTTTGATCACTATGATAAGTCTAGCAAACATCTGTCACTGTACAAAGTTATATCATTAACTATATTCCCTATTCTGTACACATCTCTGTGACTTATTTATTTTATAACCTAAAGTTTGTATTTCTTATTCCCCATTCATATTTTTCACACATACTCCTCATCCTCCTCCCCTCTGGCAACCATCATTTCTCCGTATCTGTTTCTAATTCTATGTTGTTTTGTTTGTTTGCTTGGTTAGATACCATATAAGTGCTACCATATGATATTTGTCTTCTTTTTTCTGACTTATTTCACTTAGCATAATACCCTTTAGGTCCCTCCATGTTGTCAAAAATGAAAAAAATTCATTCTTTTATTACTATTATTCTGAGTAATTCAGTTTCTCTTTGTATTTTTATCAATTCCTACTATATTTATGTTGATCTTAAGTTATTAGGTGTATACGAGTTTATAGCTTCAGAAAGTACTTGATGAAATGACTCTTAATCGATATAAACAATTTATTTTATGAATCAAATTTATTTGGGGTAACTTTGGTTCATCACATTAAATAAATTTCAGGTGTACAACTTTATAATACAACCTTATTGTGCAATCACCACCCAAAGTCTAGTCTATTTCCATCACCATATATTTGACCCCCTTTATCCATTTCTCTTACCTGTATCCCCTTCTCTTTGGTAACCAAAATTCTGTTTTCTGTATATATGAGTTAGTTTGTTTTTTTGCTTCTTTGTTTTATTTGTTCATTTGTTGCTTTTTGTTTTATATTCCATGTCTGTGTGAAATCATATGGTTCTCAACTTTTTCTGTCTGATTTATTTCGCTTAGCATCATACTCTTAAGACTCATTTGTCTTCTCAAAAATGGCAATATTTTATTTTTTTTATGGCTGAGTAGTATTTCATTGTATATATGTACCACATCTGTATCCAATCATTAATTGGAGGACACTTAGGTTGCTTCCATTTCCTGGCTATTGTGAATAATGATAAAATAAACAGAAGGGTACATATGTCTTTACAAATAAGTGTTTTAAAAATTTTCAGATATATATTCACAGGAAGAATTACTGGGTCATGTGGTAGCTCTAAATGTGTTGGGTACCTTCATTTGGTTTTCCAGAGTGGCTGCATTTCCACCAGCAGTGTATGAAGTTTCCTTTTTTCTATATCCTCTCCTTCAACATAAATTTTCCTCAAATTCTATTCCATATGCCTTTCATTTTTTTATTTTTAATTTGATTGGTAGCATTTGATTGGTAGTGTTATGTTCTTTTCCATTTTTCTCTTTCCAACATATCCTCTCTTTACCATGCTATTTTTCCCCAAACTTGCTAAGTCAATTCCATACAAAATTCCCAAAAGAAAGTGATGTTAATCTGCCAGAGTTGCTCCTCTCACACTCTCTCCATCAATTTATTAATGAGTTTCATGAAACCTCACATCGGTTCATATTTATTTAATACCAAATCTAAACTAATAGTATTTTACTTATGGAGCAAGATGTGTCATAAGATAGAGAGAGGTAGTGGAGCATGGGACAAGTAAATCAACAAAAGCATACAGTGTAACCCTTGATTTTAAGGGCTGTATCTCAGAGAGAAGCAAAAAGAATAAGTAAATGTCAACACTATGGAATTTATAATTTGTGTAATATACAAAGAAGGAAGATAGTGCTTACTGAAATAGTTGGAGCAAACTTCATGGATCTTTGTCATTAGCAAATATAAGGAAGACCGTTTTCATTTTCTGTGCGGAAGTAGCATAAAGAAAAAAAGTTCATTCAGCCATTCACTCAATTTAGCAAACATTGACCAAGCAGCTACTTTTTTATAGAATTGAAATATGTGTTGGTAATATAATAGTGTACATAAATGACTTCATAAAATGAAGCTTAGAGTATATCAGGAGATTTTATCACCCAAGTAGGTCTAAATTAAGTTCTATATCCAAGAAGTAAAGTGCTGGATCATCAAAAGGAGGAAATCCAGTTAGGGAGGCTCGGAAAGGCTTCCCTAAGTATGAATATTAAACTGAGGTCAAAAGAAAAAGTGGGTTATAATTAAGCAAGAGTGTGGGAGGGAGTTTATTGGGCAGAAGGGACAATGTGTGCAAAGGCCCATTGGAGGGGAAACTTGGTTTGTTTCATCTCTCTTTGAAGCTAGAATGAAAAAAGAAAGGCGTCACATGGCATGAGAAGCAGTGAGAGGTGTACTAGGGCCAGTTGAGGTAGGAATTTAGGTTAAAATTTTTAATTGTTGTCTTTAAAGTGATAGAAAACCAGTACTTAAATATTTAAATAGGGTACAGATTTGAAGATAGAATGAGGGTGATTCAGTTAGTATTTGAATTTTAGGCAATACCTGGAGGGTTTTTCCTGGCTCTCCCTCTGTGAAGGGATTTGAGGTATAGGGACGGGGGCTATTGCAGGAGTGCAAGTGAGTATTTATAGTCATTTGGTCTAGAATGGTAGCCATTAAAACGAAAAGAACTATTGGTAGTCAAAAAACATTTAAGAGGCAAATCTATAGGGCTTTAAGGTAGATTAGATATGGGATAAGGAAAAAGATGGATGTACTGAGGAATGAATCTAGGGTTTCTAGCCTCTTCAACAGGACGAGGGAGGGTCTGGAACAGAAGGAGACCATGAGGTTCGTTCTGGACATGGACAGTCATTGAGAATGGGATGTACATGCATGTGATGACAATGACACCAACGTGGGAGCAGTTGAAAATGCTTAATGGAGATTGATGCAATAAAAATGAAAATTAAGTGGGTTAGGAGAAGGCAGAATAAAGGTAACTGAAATGCAATCAGTGACAAATCAACTACTCGGTGATTTTTTAAAAAATATATAATTACCTCTCAGATTCTTGGTGTTTTCATTTTAACGGTGTAAAATTATATCCATTCATAGAGTTTTTGTGAGGGTTAAATATAAAAGTTGTCCAAATTGTCTGCATAAAAAAATGCCAGGTGAGTTGTCCATTTATCTTGACAATACATCCAAACATATGGAGTCCAGAGGCATGCAAATTTCCAGGCTGTGGTCAGTTAGTTCATGCCAGGAAATGGCCAACTGTCTGGTTATCCCATGTCAAAATACCTAAGAAAGCAAGTAGTAACGCAACATAGAATAATAAGGACTGAACACTGCTAGGTACTGAGTACCTGGGTACTTCCCTTAGGTATTCTTCTGAAAGTTTCATTACATTCAGATAGAATCTTCAGGGGTCCAACTATTCTCAGAAAGCCTTTCCAGGTAACCTACTCACTTCCTGACTTTCCCTTAACCAGGGTTTTTAATATTCACCACACATTATCAACACATTTAGACTTCAGCATTTCCAATGTATGTTTTCTTTTTTTTTCCTTCAGGGGTGATTCAAATCTAGGCTCTGAAAAAGCCTACATAGGGTCCACTTTAGTGATTTTAGAGAAGAAGCCAGCACTCAGATGCAATTTCAGTATTCGTAAGATGTTAGTATTTACCAGCCACCCTCCTATCCCATTCATTTAAAGTGTTTTACTCCTATAGTTATGTTCCTCAAATTTAAACTTTGTTCTTGTGTGTTAATCTATAAATTATCATAATATGAATAAATTCATTGGATTTTAAAAATTTGTTTTTTTAAGCAAGAACTATATGTGAAAAAAATTTAACCTACAACAAAGAGAAAGAACAGAAAATATTCTTTTTCTCATCTAACCCTTCATTCTTCTCCTCTTTATAAATACTTTGTCAGTTTTAGTTTATATTCTTCCAAAAAGAGAAAAAAAATCATTTTTACTTATATCCACATGTATGTGCATTTTTAATTGCAAATAGAATTATACTACACATCTCTTTCTGTAAAATTTTATATGTAAATACATACATATCAATATTTTATTGGCTGCGGTATATTCTATTGTATGAGATACTTTGCATATATGATTATATGATAAAGCCTCTATTGTTGAACATTACAAATAATGTTACAGTATGTGTTTACACACACATATTCATGTACCTTGGCATGCTTTTCATTCAAAATATGTTGAAAAACCAAACTGTCAGTGACAGTGGAAACAGCTAGCTAGAGGGTACATGAAATTGAACAGAAGGGGAATAAGAAACATTAGGGCAGTTCCCAGATTTTGTTTTTGGACAAATTGTTCTGTGGGATAACATTCACTGAACTAAAGTATTCCAGAGGAGAAAGTGATTTTCATAGTGGAAATGATGGCTTCAATTTTTTACAGGTTAAATTTTAGTTGTCCATGGAGCATCTAACTACTTTCCAGTAAGTAGTTAGATGTAATTGCCTGAAGTTCAAGAAACAGTCTCTGCTGCCAAGTTTGTTCTGCTGCAGATTGTGAAAACAGAAAGTGTCATTAATTAGTAGTCTGGCCTAGGAATTACTTAAAATTGAATCATGGAATCAGAAAGGAATAGTATGGTTCCATTATGAACTGAATGTTAATACTTAAAAAATAAAAGGAGACTAATTCCACATTGAAATGATTTACCGAAATAGTCATGTATTTCACTTATTAAAGCTAAATTTTTATCTTTTGGTATTTATAGATATTTATTTTTAAATTATAGAAAGATCATACTTTTACTAATTTATTTGATCAGAAAACCATATTAATTTCAGGAAAATGAGCATATTTTATGCCATATGTTTTCTTGTTTTGTCCATGACATCAGTTGGAGGGGAACTCTCTAAGCAAGCAAAGAGAGCAACAGATGCTAAAACTGCAAACTCAAAGTTATAAAATTCTCATGAAAACATATCAGCCAGAGATGGAACCCGCTCTGTTATAGAAACTTTACAAGAGATACTAGTTTTATAGGAAGTTGATCTTTAGATGCTTTGCAATTCTAAGACTGATTCTGATGGATATGAAGGAGAATCCACATTTTTTGTAGTTGTTGTTTTGTTTTGTTTTGTTTTTAAGTCAGGAAGCCAGTGCCTATTCCAAAACCATCTCCCAAAGGCAAAGGAATCCTCCACTTAGTCCCAGGGATCTCCCATCCATCTGGCTTCACAGGTTTATCAGTCAAAATCAAGTCACCTGTGTCTTGCACATACCCTGTCTCCTGCGGCCAGAACTCTAATTGCAGTGAGAAGGAAAAGCAGCAGTCTTTCTATCATGGCCTGGAGACATTCTTTCCCATTTCTTGCACTGAAACTTTACAGTGTAGAAAATAAAAATTTCTCCCAAGCTCAGCGTTAGTGCTGAACAAAAACATACAGTACACTTGAATTACTGTAAAATGCTGGTTGTGGTGGAGCACATTAGAACACATGATCAGGATCTGACATTTAACCTTCTCTTTCTATACTGCCTAACAATTGGGCAAATTTCTCCTATTAAAAAGGAAAAGAGGTAGTTGAATGCAATTTAGTAGTCTCCAGTCCAGTATCATGCCCTTGGGAGACAGCAATAAGTATTAATTGATGATGATAATGGTGATGAAGACACTGATAAATTGGTGTCCTCTTCCAAAGCTTGAGAATAAAAGGATTCAATACATTTATAAATTCTAATATGTAATTAAGCTAAGTGAGTTTTTGTGACAATGGATGGTGTCACATAGGGGTTAGAAGAGGCCAAGCTATTGCTAATTCCAGTATTAGGTTTTAAAAAAATCTTATTTGTTTAGATAAAAATGTGGAAAGAAAATAAAATGCACAAAATTTTTTAATGCATCTTATAATTTTAGGTCAAAATATATTTTATGAGGTTATAAATTTGATTATTTTTATAGTTTCAATTAAATTATCAGTATATTAATATTTATTTAATCACACAATACTTTTTGGTTAAATGAAGCTGAAAATATATAGTAATTGAGAAGAAGACACATCTTCCATGGGTGTTTGAGGAATATTAAAGTATAATAGATTATAAATTTTGTACAATAAACACTCTGTATTTAAGATCAAAATCTATAGAAAATTCTCTGACATTGGACAGGGCTTAATTAAAATCTTGTCTCACATTTTCTTGCAGCCCTCACTTGAAATATGCTATAAAAAAACCAAGGTCTTTAGGAAACATATTAAAGTGAAGAACATACTCAGACAAGTTGCCAGTAGACAACCATCAGTTTCTCCTAGTCAACTGTGACTGTCTACCATTACATGAGAGACATATCAGTGGCCTAAGTGCTACTATATTACAAGGTCAGCACCACTCTAATAGAAAATGCTTTAGAAGACTGAGCTGATAAGCATTCATCAGAATATAATAGACACCAGCAATCAAATTCCATTCAGAAAATATTCTGGGCACAATTCAAAGTGTAGACAAAAAAAAAAAGAAAAATCCTCTTAACCCTCTTAAAACTCAATTATCTGTGGGAATCAGAACTCATCACCTAATATACCATCTAAAGGACCGTCAAATATCTTAGGGAAGCAATCACAGTGACAAAATCAGCATCTGAGTTCATGATTTCTCTCAGCCTCTTAACAGTAAACTTTTTCATGGATTGTTTTAGATCTATTTTTTTTTTTAATTCAAAGTGACAGAAAAAAATAAAAAGGAGGGGAACATAAAAGAAAGTTAAAAATAAATAAATGTTGCAATTTGTAATATGCTAGAAGAAGCTTTAACTTGCTGTTTTATCTTTTAATGCATTTGAGTTATAAGGAAAAAAGAGAGGATTCAGTAAAAAAATAACAGATTTCATATTACTACCTTGTAAAGTCAGACTAGATTGCAAAGACCTTCCACCAATTATCATCTGAAAGATGAATACCTAAAACAGCAGACCCCAAACTTTTTGCCACCAGGGACCAGTACTCCTATGAGAATCTAATGCCTGATGATCTGAGGTGGAGCTGAGGTAGTGATGCTATCTTGTGGTTGCAAATACAGATGAAGCTTGGCTTGCCACTCACCTTCTGCTGTGCAGCACGGTTCCTAACAGGCCACAGGCTGGTACTGGTTCTCATCCTGGGGGTTGGGCACCCCCAACCTAGAAGACTTATTCTAAGCCTTGAAAGACTAAGCCTTCTTAAGTAAAATGCCCATGTAGTAGTCAAGCTCTATTCAAGAAAGCTGAAGCCACTCTAGATCTTTAAAGCAAAAAGAGTTAATATAGAAGATTGTTTCACAGATGATGCAGTTGTTGAGGAACGAAGGAGAGTAGGGCAACAGCAGGTGACCATCCCTCCAGGGCAGGAGGATAATGGCAGGTAGTATTATCCATCTGGTGGGAATTGGGAACTCATGGTGCAGGGCTTCCTGGAGGAAACTGGTAACAGAAAAACAGTCACTGATAAGAGATACCACAGGAAGCAGAAGGAAAGGAGCAAAAAGAGTCAGACTTCTATTCTCCTTCTGCCCTCTAATTTTTGGCCAGTGCCTGCCTATATAAGTCTGCTTGAGATGCCATAACAAAACACTACAGGCTGAGTGGCTTAAAATACAGAAATTTATTTTCTCATAGTTGTGGAGACTAGGAGTCCAAGATCGAAGTTTCTTGAGAGATTGCTCTTCCTGAATGACCACCTTCTTGCTATGTTTCCAAAGAACTCTCCTTGGGGCATAGAGAGTAAGAAAGAGAAAGAGAGAAGGAAAAGGAGCTCTCTGACATCTCCTGCTTATAAGGACACCAATCTTATCAGACTAGGGCCCCACCTTGATAATCTAATTTAACCTCAATCACTTCCTTAGAGGGCCCATCTTCAAATACAGCCACATTAAAAATTGTGATGTCAACACATAAATTTGGGGAGGAAAAGAAACATTCAGTCTAAAACATTGCCTTTGGTGGAAATTAGTGAGATGACAATGGGCAAGGACCTTGGGAAATGTCCTGAGATACAGAGAAGGAGGGGAGATGAAATAGATCTGAGAGTGTTAACCTGTACTCTCTCTCTCAGTATTATATTAATCTCAATTTTGATGGAACCTGGAGAAAAACAGTAGAATTGAATGAATTTAATATAATGTGCTGAAATATGTGTTTCTTAATTACTGTAATTGCAGATTAATATACACTGGCAGGTTTAATAATTGTGACCAAATTCTTAGCTACAGAAGATCAATAATTTATCACCAAAATACCTCTCTATAAATCTGGTTATGAATACTGAAGCATTGTAGAAATTTTGTTTCTGAACAACAAAGGTTTATCTGCCTGATGAAAAAATAAACTGTCATAGGAATAAAATAAAAATAGGATTCTATTCTAAGCTAGAAAACACATGAAAATAGGTTGGCTTCAAGATCTTCTTATTAATTCCCCACTCCATCCACTTATATGATTGCAGATGCTGTTAACAAATACAGAAAAGCAATATTCCTCACTTAAATAAAACCAAAAAACAAAGAAAGTCTATTATCACTTGCATAAGGGGTAAATCTTTCATCTCAATCAGCACCCTAAATCTGGGGAATCACACACAATCCAAATATGAATGCACAAACCTCATTTCCAATTAATATGCTGGCTTTGCAAACCTTCACAAAAGCTACTATTACTGTGCAGATCGATCCAGACATTTTCGGGTTAAACTAAACAGATACTGTTTCAGATAACAAAGGAGGAAATGTGTATGGCTAACCAAAATCAACAACAATCTTATGAAGAGTACAATGGCCCCTTAAGTAGGGTTTCCTAGAACACAGTGCCTTCCCATTTAACTTTGATCTCAATGAATGATCCAAGACCTGGCACTATATGACAGGAGCCTTATAAAGTTGATATATTTGATCCACTGATTTAATTTCTGGGAATCAAGAAAATAAAAAGTCGGGAAAAGCTTTACACATAAAGGCATTCATTAAGTCATTATTTATAATATTATAAATTAGAAACAATAATATTTTTGACAGTAAGAGGATGTGAAAGGGGTTCCTAGACCCAGTTCCAATAGGTGTGTGGAGGCTTTCCCACACCAACAAGCATTTCTTGGACACCAGAATGTCCAAGAATTCACTATCTACCCAGAAATAGAATCAGATACTACACGTTAGGGGTTCAATCTCACAAGACCACCCTTCACTTCAGATGTCAATTGCAAGCCCAGGTTTTCCCTCTGTTTCTGACTGGCTACAAACCAGAAGTTCCCTAGACCCCCTTCTCAGGTTTGATTAATTTTCTAGAACATCCCACAAAACTTAGGAAAACTTGTTTACTTGCTAGATTACCGATTTCTTATTAAAGGACAAAACTCAGGAACAGCCAGACAGAAGAGATGCATAGGCAAGACCAGGCGGAAGGGCACAAGACATCCAGCACACCACTCTCTCTGCTTCAACAGGAGTTCACCAATCTGGAAGCTCTCCAAAAGGAGGGCTTTTGGGGAGCTGTCTTTTGGGAAGTTTATGGTGGCTTCATTGTGTAGAAAAGGGAAAGAGAAACACCTTTAAATCATCACATTGCCACTTCATGTAAACTGTGGAAACATGTAGTAGATAGAACCTCGTAAGACCATAGTTTATTGTTTTTTTAAGCGAGGGTGAGAAGGTTGAATTGTGTTTTAAATTCTCTTCCTAACTCAGTGATGAGACTTTTTTTTGCCATCTCTCTTCTCATAGAATAAATAATGAGTATTTTTACTCATTCCTTAAACAAAATTTCTCTAATAATTTTAATATTCTCTTATAGTTAATTTCTGACCCCTGAACTTGTATTAGTAGATAATATACAAAGGAGAGTCTTTAAATGCTCAGAGTGTGTGTGTGTGTGTGTGTGTGTGTGTGTGTGTGTGTGTGTGTGTGTGTGTGTGTGACGTTTATCCTCAAGGAAAACAAAAATGAAAGACATTGCTGAAAAATAGACACATCATCGAATTGAATAAGATTCTATGAAACACTCTGATAAATACATTATGTTTGATAGCCATTTAATAATTTTCAGAAGGAAAAATTAATCTTAATAAGACTATTCTCTGCCTTTTTTTATGTCATAATATTATGATTCATCCTTGGATAAAAATAAAGAATAAAATAAAACACTGCCTTCTTTACTCCCCTCGACACCAAACAAAACAAAACAGAGTGCAGAAAAAGGTTTCTGTGAGAAAATATTGGTCCAGAGAAAAAAGTGACAACAAGATCAGGTAGACTAAAATGCAGCATAGTGGTGGGGGAGGGGGAAGCTCTGCTGAGCAACTGTTGAAACTGGAAACCCAGTGTGCATTAATCTAAGCCACCCATCAACCTGTAAGGTCGTTGACCTTGAAGAAATGAGTTTATCTCCTGGTCAAATACTTTCTGAATAGCTGCTTGCAGTTTAATCAATTTTCAGGCCCTCAGTCAGGTCCAGATTTATTTGTGTAGCTCAAAAGTTAATTAAACCCCTTCTTCCAACAAAACAGACTCATGCTAAACCATTTGATGCTAGTTTATGACTATTTCTCAAAAAAACATTTCTGAAAAGAGTCCACTGGTGGTAATAGAAACTGAGAATCCTGGGGAGCCCTGGAATTGTTCACACAGTCTTCTGAACATTGTCCTGTGGCTTTTACATAGTAATGCTAACAAATTTCAATGACACACGTGTGCTATTGACATAGCAGACTCAAAGCAAGGTTGTTGATTTCATGGAAACTGAAAATTCACAAGCAAATTCTTCTGTATATTTTTTCTTTCTATTTTCAGTTACCTTAATTTTTCCTAAATCAGGAGACTTAAAAAAATTAATTATTTAAAGATGTTATTCGAAAAGAAAAAATAATTTAAGTCTGAGCATTTGTGGAGGTTTAAAATGTTCTGGCATATGTTTAAAGCTTCCTAACAGCTATTCCAGCTGTAGTGCTTGAGGGGAATATAAAGGAAGTACGCCAAGTGTCTTTTGATACAATGTGACTGTTTTCTGGCTATAAACCTGTCTTCAGCAATTGTTGAGAAAGCAATAGTGTCTTGCATGTAACTGTTTAGTTTTTCATAGCCATTGCATGTGAAATATATTAGATATTTAAAAGAAATGGGTCAGTCCTTTAAAAATATGTCCTTTTAGAAAGAACAGAAAAATCATGTCGTCCTCATGACTTTGGCAAAAGCAGAAAGCTAGAGAAACTTCCAGTCCCATGCCACTTGTCTATTTAATTGAGCTCTCACCTAAAGCAAAGAGAGAGGGGCTCAAAGCCCCAAAGGAGAGGGAGGATGACTCACATATACTGTGTCATCTTTAATGGACTAAAGCATGGTCTCAAGAACCAACGGACAAAACAACTGCGTTTTCATTACCTTTTTTTGTGCAAATGTAATCTGAATCAGGCAGAGTGGGTACAAACAGGCTTCTGTCCCTGCCCTCATCTGAATAGCCACCACTTACAAGCTTCGTGTGAGGACTGTCATTCATTAGTTGAAAGACTTTGATACATGACACATCTCATGCTTACCTCTGACATATAATATAGCCTCAAAGCCAAAATAATAGTGAGCTCAGCAGAGAAAATCAGGAACAATTGCTGGAGACCTAGGACAAGAAAATAAAAAGGTAAGTAGGTTATTAACTTAAACTAGGCAATTCCAGGGTTGCTTAGTTTAATATCAATAAAAACTGTCCTAGTAAAATAAAATGTTCCTAATTGTATCAAGACTTTTAAATACTGTTCCCCTTTATAATCCTAAATGGTTTAATTTTTACATAAGAATGCAATAGTGACTGGTAAGAATTTAGATTCAAGTAAGTATATTTTTAAAATAAAATTTTGAATCGTTGAGCAGATCAATCAGCAGGGTGTGTGGGTGGGGGGGTCTCATGCCAAAATAATATAACTATTTTCTGATGAGTTCTCTATACTCAGGGTTTTAGTAGTTTATTGACATATTCAAATATATGAAGCAAAGGTCATATGAGGTCAATGGGTACTTAAAGACTAACGAGCTCTGACTCTCTTAAAATTATAAGCTAGACTTAGTATCTATCTATCATCTATCATTATCATTTATCTATCGATCTATCAGTCTATCTGTTTATCTATTATCTATCTGTCTACTAACATACCCACCTACTTGTCTACCTATTGTCTGCATTTTAGGAGAAAGAGGCCCCTAATATTTTTGAGAATCCCAAGAGAACACAATTACCCAAAAACCTTATGAATCACAAATATAAAGGTCAACTGTTACATTATTAAATGCTATTTGAATATCTAATCATGTTACAACAACAGATAATATTATAAAAACTATTGCTAAAGACCATTTCCTTAAAGTAATAGTCAAAACTTTTTAGCTAACTTTTACTATATTATTTGAACATCATTTTACCCTACAGAAAACACAGATTAAAATTGACTATTCATTTTTCTCTGGGATTTAACATATGTGAAAAATTTTCAAGACTCAATATTCCATATTGCTCTCTCTGTACATAATTATATTTTTAATGGGTCTAATCTAAAACTTGTCATTCAAGGTTATGCCAAGGCATCTCATACTATGAAAACCTAATCATCCACACAATTCCAGTGATTATAGTTTGTACTTAGAGTATAAATACACACAAAGCAATTCCTGCAAAAATTTTTTTTGTAAACAGACATATTCCTACATCTATTAGGACCTCACTCTCCTAGTAAGGATACAATTTACATTTGTTGTGATTACTTAAAAAGGTAATACTAAGTGCTTGCTATCTTTTTTATATTTAAAATCTTGGTAAAACATTTTGACAAAAAAGGTTGTGAGGGCAAAATGAGGTAATATACGTCAAAACATTTGAATGAAGAAGGCAAATGTATTTTATAAATGCAAGATGTGATTATTTTAGCAATAATATGGGATAAAGAAGTTTTAAACTTCAAAGTTATTTAAAAGTTTACTAAGTAGTGATATTAAAAGATTATTGAGTTAAAAAAATAGGCAGTACATAAAAGGAAATGAATGCACAAAATAAATTTCTAGTTTTCATTAGGTAAGTACCAGCAGCAGGTAAATAAAGAAATCTGATATCATTTTTTTAACTTTTGAAATCACATTAATTTTGCTCTAGAATTTTTAACTAATGCTACTGCTTATTTTTTGTCAGGTAGTTGATACCATCGAGTAGCATTGCTGAGATAAATAACCATCATCTCCAAAGTTAAGATAAAATTCACCATGCTCTCTTTTGAAATTACTTTTCTGATTATTTAATACAATATTTTACACATGCCAATTATTTTTTGTTAAATTAACTTAAACCTATAAGAAATAAAAACTCTAAAAAGTTAATTATGTTTGTCTTTTTAATAGACAAAAAAATTACATTAAAAGCTCTCCAATTCACTAAGAGTCCACAGTAAGTCACAGGACTAATGCTATGTTTATATATACATATATATATATATATACATATATATATATATATATATATATAGTAGGATAATCAGGACATCCAAAAGACACAGATACACCCTGCTTTTCTAAGATAAACTTCAATCCAACAAATCTTTTGCTTGCATATTTTTTCTTTGTTTCCACAAAGAAAATATGTAGTAATCATTTAAACCCTTTGTCAGACTAAAATCCTTGCAATATAAAAACAACTTTTCTATTTACTCCTTAATTGATGATGTGTAGACTCTAGGAGGTATTTGATGATGATTGTGCTTTAAAATGTGTGTGTGTGTGTGTGTGTGTGTGTGTGTACACATATATATATATCATTATTCTATTGATCATATGAGATAATGTATATGGGTACTCTGTATAGTAGAGGATTTACTAGAATCAAAAAGAAATGTATTTAAGCTATAGTAGCTTGCTTATTAGAGATAAGGAAATGTTTGATGATTAGAAAGTGATATTGCCTATTTCCATAGAACTGAACTGAACTTATTAAAATGCCGGCAACGTTCTCTCATAGTAAAGGAGATGCATGTTATTTTTCTTGTTAGAAAGCAGAGTCAGCTCACAAACTCCCATTTGATTACCATCCCCATGTTACCACTGGTGGTGATTTAAAACTGTCATGGCCCCAGTGGTACTGAGGTGGCCTCAGTTCTTTCTGCTAATACAATAAAGAATTATAGATCAGCAAAGTTTGGAAAAAGTAAGATTTATTGAAGTAGGTTTTAAGAGAGATATGGGCTACACCAGAAAGGGCTGTAGTGCCAGAGAAGTGGGGAGGTCTGCATTATATCTGGGCCATGATGAGAAGTTACAAGAGTAGTGCTAGGTGATTGGCATGTGAAGTCATTTGATTGACATTTAGCTGTTATATAACCTTTGCCTACTGTGCATGTGTTACCCAGAATTTAGTCTGTTTTAATTAGATTCATGAACTTCCAGGCATATGTATGATATTATAATGATGGCATAATGAGGCTAAGTTCAAGAAAGTACAGTGTACATACTAACTGTGCAAGCACTTATGACCGGACTAAACCAGTAGTTATTTCTGTCGTTTTTACTTCCTTATATTTCAGGATTTAATGGTAATCTTTAACATAAAAAAGGTATTTCAGGGAGGTCCTAAGGGAGGTCTCTGGGCCTTCATTCCTCCTTCGCTCATATCTACCTAACTGTCTACACCCACCTCATCAAAGTTAGTTCTTCCCTATTCTTAATATAATTTTCTAGTTTTCCAAACTCACTGAAGCTTCTTTTCCTTACTAGGATCAATTGTTAACTGATTTCCAGGTTACCAACTTAATTAGCCTTCTGTCTGTACTGGAAAATCTTACCTAGGCTCTGCCAGTTTCTTACACTGATGATGATGATGATGATGATGATGATGGTGGTGGTGGTGGTGGTGGTGGTGGTGATTATCTCAATTCAATTTTTGTCCACCATTGAAATTATATGAGAGTATTTTACAATACAATATTTTTTTAGATTATCCTAAAAATATAGAGACCTTGCTTACTGCACATTCATACTACCTGTTTTTATCTGAAGCTTTTTTAGAAGAAATAATCCTTTTGATCATCTTTGATTCTGCAATAAAAGCATGTCTTATTTTTTGATAATTCTAAATATCTCCTTAATCAGTAAGCAAGAAAAAAAGAAATAAAGAGGGAAACAAGGGGGTGGGGGGAGGGAGGGAGAGTGAGAGAAAGGGAGAGAGAGAGAGATTGAGAGAGAGAGAGAGAGAGAGAGAGAGAGAGAAGGAGGGAGGGAGGGAGAGAGGGAGAAGAAAGGATAGAGAAGAAAGAGAAACTGCTTCATTTATTCAACAAATATTTATTGTGTTCTCTAAGCATCAGTCATTGTTCTAGGTACAAGAGTTTTTCAATAACAAATCAGAAAATTTCTATTTTCTTAAAATAATTTTCTAGCTGAGAGATGCAATAAACAAGTGTATAATACACAAGGAAATGACAAAAACCATACAGAAAAACAAAGAATAGTATGACTGACAGGGAGCAGAGAATGCTCATGGGGTAGATTGAACCATATGAATTTGCTGTTTTATAGGTCAAAAAATAGTCTAATATCTGTAATTTTGTATGATTCAATCAATACATAGGATGCAATTTTTTAAAAGTTTTTAATATTCCAAACTTTTACCCATCTTCTCCTCCTTTCCATCTTTCTCAATAAATAAATACCCATCTTTTTCTTCAAGGGTAACCTCAAACTCTTCCTGTTTATTTCCTTTCTCCTTCACCTTTCCTTGATGGTGTTTTCTTAGCTAATGCATTAATTGTTCTAGTCTCATTTCTCCTAACCTATTCAATGTACTTTTTCCAGAAGTTTCATCTCAAAACCTTTTTTTTTTTACAATAAACTTCTACAGCTCAAAATTCTATAGATTTGCTCTTTATTTCAACCAACTGAGACTTCTTATCTTCTGCTTTTAATATTCTTAATAGAGGTATTCTATTACTCTTGGAGTCATTTAGTCTACACTGGCCTATTATTCTTTAAATTTTCATATGCATATTCTTTGTCATCTCAGTTATATTGTAAATTCCATGATAAAAACTGTATGAGAGTCATTTACTGTTTAATTTCATCTCACGAACAAATTAACCATTCATAGAATAGGTACTCAAAAATCTTTAAAGACAAATGTATTTCCAGATTAATTCGGATTTTACTTTTTGAGGCGTGTGAATTTTAATTTTTATCAATCATGGTAGATTGCTTGAGAAACCTTAAAATTCTACAAAGTGATCATTACTATGACTGCTTATCAAAAGGAAGGCAAAAATGTTGATGAAAACATGAATTTCCAATAAATTTTATTTTGACATTTCTTCAGAGTGCTTGCTATCTTAAAACAGAAAAATACCTTCACAATAAGGATAATATATTTCAACATTTTGAATTAGCTCCATCAGACAAAGAAAGACTAATTGCTCTGAATTGTTCAACTCCACACAGCTTTGTTTTCAATCTTATGAGACAAGCTTGCCTCAAGCATGCTTGCCTGAGCATTCCAACAAAGCAGGTAAAACACCCAAGGTAAAACCAAACCAGACACCAGATATTACAGGAAGATTTCTAGTAACAAACATAGCTTTGAAGATTATAGTACAGATTAAACTTGCATGAACATGTTATAAATAAAATAATTCCTTCTTCAGTTTCTTTACTAATAGTTCTCCTTTTAGGCCTGTAAAAAGAACCAAGACTTAAAACATTAGTTTTAATTTGCAGCACTGTATTTTCTACACATAAAGCTCTAGGGTTTGAGAGAGCCATTAGTAAAAATCCTCATTGTTTACACAAATATAAATCTATATTTGATACTAATCATTGTTAGCAAAAGAAAACTATATAAAACTCCATGCTCTGCTAAATGAAAATTCTGTACCCTGTGTTGTACTTTAGATATCTCCACTTTGAGTTTTCAAGACATACAGACTATGAAACTGAGCAAGTATCAATCTAGAAAACAATAATCTAAAAACTGTACATTTCCAGCGCTGATTTATGACAAGATAGACTAGATGGAGCTAATATGAGCTGGCTGTGCTTATGGAGCATTCTGTTTTAATGGGAAAATGTAATGATCAAGTCATTCATATTTTATCTTCATTCTCATATTAATATTAAATCATGAACTCAACTAATTTACAATTAGATCTTACGTGACCCAATAAAAATATTGGTGAAATCTAAGGTAATTTAGGACATAAAGATGATCCAAACTTTTTTTTTTGTAATACCATGACTAATTAGAATAATTACTGCTGAAGGAAGATGAGATAGTAAAGCAGAATGACTCCGAAGAAAAAGCCGATCTCATATTACTAAACTCAAATAGAATGTAACAGGAGTACTGATTATAACTGCTCATTATGCTTTGTAACATTTTAAATAATATAAATTTTTAGACCATGGCACGATTTGCTAGGCTTATTAAATTGTTTATTGTGAGGTATAACTATGTCACTTTCATATGTGTAGCTTTACTGAAAACATACATGTAAATAACATATGTGTACTATCATTTTTCCTGAGTTCTCCTTTGATATAGCAGAGAAATGAATGGAGATTTCATGAATCAGAATTTTAACATTTATTTCTATGATGACCATTCCTTTATCAATTTCTTGCCCATTGCATTTATTTCTTCCTGAATACATGTAGCCATGGGCACCAAATCCAAACGCATTTTCCATGCTCACGGAAACTCAATAGTTTGATTTTCATGTGTAGTTCTCAGTGGTCCTACAGAACCTGAATGTCTGAGTCACAGTTTTTCACGTATTCTTGTTTTAAATTGTGGCAATTGCTATATTTTCAAATTATATTTTTAAATTGTTATTTGTACACAAAATTTTTTTTATTTTTTAAAAATATCAATCATTCTCTGTAACTCCTCTTGAATTTTGATATATATAATCATAATATCTACAAATGATGACAGTTTTATTTCCTTATGTTATTTATTTTGCATACCTTATTGATTTAGCAGAGACTCCAGTATAATGGTAAATAAGAAGATGGCTTGAAGTCTTGTTCCTGACTTTAAAGATAATGCTTTAATATTTCATGATGAAGTAATCTTGTTCCATATAGATAATATTTGGTGGCTAATGTTTAAACATTATAAATAGGGTCTTTCTTTTCTATTTCTAATTGCTAACAGTTTATGTCATAAATGGACCATGAGTTTGCTGAACAATTTTCCTGCAAGTATTGGCATAATAGTATGTTTTAAACACCTTTAATCTGTTGTGATAAATTACACTAATAGATTTTTTACATTGTTATATCTGCATTCTCAAGAAAAAAATTTTCCTTTGTGGTAATTTATATACACATACTTTTCTTTGTTAAATTTGGTAATATTTTAATTAGAATTTTTGCATCTATGTTTATAAACGATAATTGTCTAAAGTTTGCTTTTATTAACTGTCCATGTAATTTCATATCATGGTTATAGCAAATGTTACATTTGCTTTACCAAAATATAAAATTGTTGAGGATCTTTCTTATTTTATCTCTTCTTTAGAATAGTGTAAGCAAAATAGAGATTATCTAACCTTTGATTGTTTGTTGAAATTATCCCATAAATATATTAAAGATTCATGTTGTTTTTGCTTGTTTAGGTGATTTTTGTTTTTATTTTGTTATTGTTTTTGTTCTTGATTCTTCCAATGGTTAAATCGCTGACTGCTGATTAAATTTCATTTATTTTAATAGAATTACTCAGACTTTCTGTTTCTTCTTAACTATATCTTGTGAGCTGTATTTTTCTAAGCTTATATTTTTAAAAATTCTTGGCAAAATGTTGATTTGTAATCGTGGCCTGATTTTTATTAAAGCTTATTTCCTTCTCTTGCTTAATCTGCTAGAGATTTCTTTATTATATTAGTTCTAAAAAAATTGACTTTGGGTATTGTTTGCCCATTACTTCCTTATTTTCTTTTTAAAAATTTTTTGTTCCTATCCATACTTTCTTTGAATGACTTTATTATTGTTATTGTTTTTTAATCTGTGTAAATTAAAAGCTGTG
Source organism: Macroglossus sobrinus (assembly GCA_004027375.1). NCBI lineage: Eukaryota > Metazoa > Chordata > Mammalia > Chiroptera > Pteropodidae > Macroglossus > Macroglossus sobrinus. The sequence goes on along the minus strand of PVKZ01000090.1, from coordinate 69,079 downwards.
CTGATTGATTTCATTCTTCTTCATTTCTAATATATGTATTTAAGGTTTTGCTTTCTAGTTGTGGTTTTAACTAAATCTCACAAATTTTGAGTTATAGTGTTTGTATTATTTAAGTCTAAATATTTACTAATTTTTATCACCAAAATCTCTTGAAGTATTTCCATGAGTTATTTAAGTACAGAAGTTATTTATAAATAATTTTTATTCTCAAATATATTAAAACATAGTGCTGTTTCCCCCATTTTTAATTTCATTGAATTGTAAGCAGAAGTATGAGCTACATGCTTTATTTTATACCTACTTTTGTTGTCATTTGTTAATAGTTTTATATAGATTTGAAAAATATACCTTAATTCTTGGGTACAGGTTTCTGTATATATCAACTTTGTAACCACTTTTTATAGATCTTATATATACTTAATGTGTGTGTAAATATATAATGAATATATACACTTAATTATATATAACATGTATATAAACATATAATTTTTATATGATAGATCTGAACATTGCATAAAGAAATATGTTGAAATATACCATGTGATTGTAGATTTGATTATTATTTTTTACAAACTTGTCCATTTTGCTTCATATATTTGGAGTCAATATCACTGAGTCTATACTGGTGAATTACTCCTTTGTTATAACTTCTTTTCCTGTAAGAATGCTTTTAGCTTTAAAGTTTATTTTGTTTGCTATTAATATAGTGATATCAACTCTCTTTGTTTAGTATTTATCTCAAAATAATTTTTCATGTCTTTACATTTATATTTTTGTGTCTTTATATTTTAAGTAGGTTTCTTTTAAATAAAACACGGGCAGATGAATTATTTCTTAATGCATTCTAAGAATTCTTGCCATTTAACTTGCAAATTCATTTAATATGCTTTGTATTTATTTCTGCCATTCTATTTTTTTTAACCTTTACTTTGAGATAATCGTAGATTGATGCAAAGTTATATGATAAACCCTTCCCTCAGTTTCTCTCAACTAGAATATCTAACACAACCATAGTACAATGCCATAACCAGCAAATTGACAGTGATACAAACCATTGACCTTATTCAGTTTTCACCAGTTTTTCATGTACTTGTGTGTGAGTGTTTAAGTGTGTGTGTGTGTGTGTGTGTAAGTCTATGCAGTTTTATCACATGTATGAATTGTTGTATTTACTATCACAATCAAAGAGAGAACAGTTCCATCACAAGGATTCTTCTTGCCACCCACACCCATTTCCTTCTCTTCCCATTTTCCTCCCTAAAAATCACTCATCTGTTCTTCATCTCTATCATGTTGTCATTTCAAGAACATTTTATAACTGTAATTATAGAGTATATATGATTTTGACATTGGCATTTTTTCACTAAGCATAATACTTATATTTAAGAACCATACCAGTTAAACGCATCAATACTTGTTTCTTTTCATTCCATGGCATGGAGACAAGAGACCCTCTCATTCAAAGAGAGGGAGTGCATAGTGGCCACTGTGCCACAGCAATTCTCTCTTGAAGCCAATTCCAATTTGGCTTTTCCCATTGTGTCTCTACAAAACCTTAAGATCATCAATGACCTTCATTTTGCTAAATACATTGGTCATTTCTCAGGCTTATCTTACCCGATCTATGAGTAGCATTAACCATTCTAGATCACTTCCTTCCTTCTTGAAATACTTTCTTCATTTGGCTTTCAGGACAAGACACTTTCCTATTTCCCTACTTATTTCACTAACTGCTTTTTTCAGTCTCTGTGTCTGTTTCCAATTGTTGCTGTAACAAATAACTACAAACTTATTATCCTATAGTTCTGGAGGTCACATGTAAAAATGGGTTTTATTGAGCTAATATCAAGCCGTTAAGCCTTCTGGAAGCTCTAGGGGAGAATTGGTTTCCTTGCTTTTTCCAAATTCTAGAAACTATTTGCTTTCCTTGTGGCCTCTTTTAGTAATCACATCACTCTGACATCTGCCTCTGTCATCACATTTCTCTGATTCGGACCTTTCTGCTTCCCTTTTTAAAGGATTCTTGTGATTATTTAGGACCCTCCCAATAATCCACTAAAAGTCTCTCACCTCAAGATTCTTAATTTATAAGTGCATTTTGTCATGTAAGGTACCATATTCACAGGTTTGGGGAGATTAGGAGGTTGACGTCTATAGAAGGCCATTATTCACCTACCACATTCTCCCTTGAGAATTCTTCCATATTTTGCTAACCAAAAGCATTGGCATGCTCCAAGGGCTTACTCCTCAAATCTTCTTCTTTGTTTTTTCTATATCTACACTTATTCCCTAGGTTAATTAATATAGTGGTTCATATAGCTCATATATCATGGTTTACAAATTCTAGTGTATGCTGATGATGTTCAAATTCAGTCTGGACTGCTCTACTAAATTTCAATTTCATATTTGACAATCTCCAGTAGTATTTCCAGTGAGTATCTCAAATTCAATATCCCCTAAGGAGAATTTTTCATTTATCTTGCACTTAAAAGCATATTCTCTGAGTTTTTCATCTCATTAACATAAAAATTCTATATTTACTTACAATACAGAATGTAAGTAATGTCTTTGATGTCTTTCTTTTTTCTACCACTTACATCCAATATACCAGAAAATCTTGTTAGTCCTATATTCAAAAAATATTCTGAAACAAATGACATTTCTTCACCCTACTAGCAGTCTAGCCCAAGCCACCACGATCTTTTGCCTGGATTATTTTAATAGCGTTCTTATCCATCCCACTGTTTGCATTCTTTCTGCCTAGGGTTTATTCTTAACTCAGTAACATGAATTAAAACATAAATCAAATCACTTCACTTCTAGTGACTTCCCTCACTCTCAGCGAAAACAATCCAAGACTTTTGGAGGCCTGCATGGCCCTGCAGCATCTGCTAGTCCTCTCCTACAAGCTCTTTTTTGTTATTGCTATGACTCATCCTCTAGTAATTTCTCCTAGACTCCATCCACTTCTGCCCCACCAACTCCCTTTCCATTCCTTGAACATGATAGGCATGCTCTCTCTGCAGCGATTTTGTACTTTCTCTTTTTTTCCTGGTGTGCTCTTCCCAGATATCTCCTTGACATGCTCCCTCCCTTCCTCTGGGTCTTTTTAAAATTGGTTTAAATCTTTAAATTTGTTGAAATTCTTTGTTTAAATCTTCTCAGTGATGCCTTCTCTGACTACCCAACAGGAAGCTGTGATCATCACCTCTGCCATAGCACACTCCCCAGCTTTCTCCCCAGTTTGTCTCCATAGCACTAATTTTAATGCAGTAGACTCAGAAGCCCTTTATTTGCACCAGTTTAATGTCTTTAATATACAAAATCAAAACAAAAATAAAACAAAAACCAAATCCCCCCTCGAAAAGAAATCCAACACAATAACAAAAAAGCCCAAAATAACAACAGCAAAATAAAACCATATGCAAATAGACAAGGCAAATTCTCAACATTCTATAGGAAAATATGTAGTTATTTAAGAGCTTCAATAATAAAATGATGCCTTTGTGCTCATGAAATAAAGACTCATGGAGTTTTGATAGAAGAAGACAAGTGATAATTAAGTTATTTTGTTCAGTACTTTTTCTTTATTACTCTTTTTATGTTGGCTCTATTCCAGGGTGTCTGGAGCAGACCATCGAGACACTATAGAATGCTCTTATAAAACAGAAGTGGTCACAAAGCTTTGAACTTCACATTTTTCAAGAAGTATGCAAGTGCATTTTCTTATTCTTAATACAATAGTAATTTGGGGAGTATTTATTAATGTTGAATAAGAAAATGATTGGTTATGAATCATAAGCCACCAAACCAGGGGCTGTTTTTGTACTGCTGTCTTTAATTATAAGCAACATTCATATACTTTTTCTAATTTAGGCCCTAATTCCAGTAGAATTGCTGGTAGGCTTGTTTATTTATAGCAAATGTCCTTTAAGCAATTATCTAGAATGGTTAAACTTTCTTAAATAGGTTGTATGTACTGCTATTGCAGAACTTTTTTTTTTCTAAACAACATTAATTCTTTTCTGATTATAAAAATAATTTCTGTTAATATATTGCAAAATAAATTACAATATACAGAGAAATATAAATTAAAATTTTTCTTTATTTTTACTACATAAACTTTCTATTTTGTATATTTAGTTAATAGTAAAATTTAAACTATATTTTTAGCAAAGGTAGGCTTTTAATTTAAATGTTATTTTGCTTCTTGCTTTTATAATTCAATTTCAAAGCATAAAATTTTCTCATATCATGTTCAAAAATATAAAAAACTCAATTTAAATTTTATAAATGTACGTATTTTACTTATATGATAAAACTGATCATGTACGCCTGTTTTTATATAGACTTATATAGACCTGATTATGGTTTAATACAATAGTTTGTAAGTACAAAAAAGTCAAAGGTTTCATTTTAATGAAATCAGAGCTAAGGACCATTTTAATTAAATTGCTTTGTGTGAAATACAAGGAGCCAATCTGCATAAAATACATCAGCCCATTGCTCTCCTTGGTAATACTGGTTCAGACTTGGATGACTGTTAATCAGAGGTTGTGACCTAGTCAGCCTCCCACAATATTCCTACAACAGTGAAATATTGTAGCTCAGCCAACTGGCATACCTTTAATAATGGAATCACACACTTCAGGCTCTGGCCTTGGATGGCCCATCTGAATGAGAAAGACTATTTGATTTTTTTGAATGTCTGGAATATATTAAAAAGTCCGCATTCTTTCCAATGTCTTCTGAATCTTCAAGTCCTAAAAAAAATTTTTTTTAGTCTGTAGCTAGTCTTATAGAAAATTGACCTATTAAGAAACCAAGACTATAAATAATACAATATCAGTGCTTTCAAAGGAAGTCTGCAATTTTTATTCCCAGGGACAGCAAAGCAATTATAACACAGTCTTTAAACTCTGTTCTTGTTCTCAAGGAAGAACATTAAGGTTCTGCTCCCTGATTGACCTAAAACATTTTTAAAATATACTTTCATTTGTAAACATCAACAATTGGTCAGAGGAAAATGCCACATTATAACCTTTCAAATGTATAGGTTTCATTTGCTGATTCAAAGCTTCAACATGAGAGTGTATTTTAGGGGTTAAGAAGAACCCCGTGGGTGGAGTGGTGTAAAAAATAGTATTTTTTAAGCTGTAAAGGCTAATGAATAAATAGATTGTTAAATCTGAATCTCTTGCCTCTTAATCTTAAAATTTCATCCCAATAACTTTGCCTATCTAATACCATTTGTTTATATACAAATCTAGACGCAGGGCCAATTGGAATGATGGGATTTTTCTTTTTGAATTACTTGCATGTATTTCATTTAGTAGTTCTCATTATGACTTCTCCTTTCATTTTTGTGACAATTGCAGAGATCAATTATAAAAAAAATCTTTTAATCCTGTGCATTCCTAACTCATATACCCCCCATTTGGTCAAATCTAATTTAAAATGACTCTGTATAATTTTTCAAATAAAGAAGTAAAGAAGTGTTTTAGTTTTCTCAAACAACTTACTCCAAAAGAGAAATAACTTTAAAGCTTTTTGTCTTCTTTTTCTTCCATTCCCCCTTGTGAATTCATTATTTTTAGAATAGTCACAGAAAGTATAAATTTGTCCAAAATATATAATAAAATTTATATTTGTAAGCACTCTAAATTCATTGAAAGTAATGTTTAGATGCTAAATTTTGTGAGATTAGAATTCTTGAAAATGTCTACATAAAACACTCAGCATTCACTCACATGCAAACTGTGTTAGCCAAGAAACAATGAAATTGCTCGGAAAATAACATTTCCTACAAATATTTGTCTTAATGCACTTGTCTTTAAAGACTAATGATGCTGACTGAATTTTCCAACTAAAGTCTAACCAATGATATTTTGAGTATTTGGGATTGAAAATAATGAAGTTCTATTTCAAATGAACTCAATAAAGGTCAACCATGACACTTATATAACTGAAATTTATACTATTCATCTCTAAAAAAATGCAGTTTGTTGTCTAGCAGTCAATGGATGAAATTAGTCAATGTCCAAATATGTGTGTGTGTGTGTGTGTATGTGTGTGTGTCTGTGTGTATTCTAAAATTCTGAATATAATATGGATTTTCCTAGGGAGGATACCAATTAAAGTTTAACTGAGTATATTCTATATGGCATGACAACTCCCTAAACTAGACACCTTTTCCTCTCTACTGTCAGCCCAAGAAGGCTGATCTGTATGAACAGTATCAATAGATTCTGTGCCCTTGGACCTCTGTGAGGTTTTGGTTAGTAGGAGAGCTCAGATAACATATGGAATGGAAAAAAAGGATTCAAGGTATAGATTTCCCTGTTACTTACTCATGAGGTTGCCTTGGGCTGACTATGTCCCCAAACAAAAAGTCACTACAGCCTGAGCTATCCAATTCTTTCCTGGGTTCTGGTAAACTTTCCTTCTCATCTTTCAGTTTAGAACTATGACTAGTTCGGGTTTGTACATGATCCCTTATAGTTCTCTTATAACTTTCCCACATTTTTGTAATTAGTCACTTTTTATAGAAGTCATTCTTGAATCATTATTAATCATGTGTGGGTCACATTAATCATGTGTTGAGGTTCTAACTGTTACATCTCCTTTACTCCTCTTCTAGGAATATCCCCATCTTCCATATTAGTACATGAACTAACAAGAAAGAGCTAAGATTTAATTTCTTATTGAAATATCAATAAGAAAAGTAATAATTCTTTTTTAAAAAAAGAAGAAGAGGAAGCCTCTGGATAATTTTTTTCTGTGCACAAAAGCCACCATTGAGAATGTCAAACCTGCACTGAAATCTCCCCAGATTACATGGGAAATTCTTTTGTGTTCCCCCAAATTCCCGTACTATTTACAGAGTTGTAGAAAAAAAGTATCTTAGAATGCCTGCCTGCTGCTCAAAGCTGCTTCTAATATTTTCCCTTCAGCAGTTTTCCACTCTCCCCAGTTCAGGGATCTGAGAAGGAAGTACTAGTTCTGCTAGTTTACATCACTTGTCATTTGTTATCTTCCTCACACCTGAAAGCTTAGGAAGAGATTGGAATATTGGTGAGTTTGGATCTTTGTTTGCTGGTCTGTGTCTAACTCTCTGTCGGCTCCCCAGGGCAACTCATGGTTTTAAGATTTTAGTTTGGGGAAAGGTGAAGTGCCAAAGGTCTAGATAGGATAGTTAATATTACATACTACCCTGTCTTGTAAGCAATATTAGTATGTCCCAGATTTTATCAGCTTATAATACCAATAATATTTACATTAGTCCTACTAAATCTTGTTTCTTCCATCCTCTGCTTGACTAGTAGAAATTCCAATATTCTCTAAAGGTTTCCACTTTCAACTATTTCTCAGAATCCATGCCAGTAAATCATTCTCATTCAGATTCAGAGATCACTGGAAGAGAAAGAATTTAGGTATCCCCTTGAGTCTGGGCTCCAAAACAAAAATTCACAGATAATTGCATGGGAAATTTATCAGCACCAGTTCACTGCTGAGGACATCCCTGCAGGCCCTTTTTAAAGTAAAGAATGCTCCCTTTTTCCACGCTATACTGAAATAAGGAGTGCCTTCAGCCAGGCTACACGGGCCCCAAAGTGATATGTTACTTATATAAATAAAAGAAGATGAGAACACACATGTGCATGCACATATTATTTCTTCTAGGGTGCACTGGTGCAGTCAGGTTGACTAAAGTGGATATGGGTCTCAACTTTACATGGAATAGGGAATCAGCATTCCTTTCTAATCCCTAAGCTTTGCCTTTCAGTCTTCACACAGATATAGACTTTATTCTTGAGGAGAAATTCCAGTGTCCTTCTGCAATCTATATGTAGTCAGCAGTCACCTTCACCCAACAGACTATATATCCTTTTTGTCCCCAGAGAGATTTATCAGTCTCATGTGTAACCTACTGAATACAAAACAGTATTTGAGAGAAGGACACAAGAAACTCTGCCTACTAACAGTAATGCAAGCACCAAAATGCAGATGGACACCTTGAAGAAAATGTAACAATGACCTCATCCAATGCCAATAGAGGGTGTGCCTTGTGAGCCTGTTTCACAGATAAAATTAACATATATGTGAATATTTTATAAAATATTTTGTTTCACTTTTTCATGGAATGATTAAATCTCATCTTTAAAACCACAGGCTAGAAAAGTTTATTATTTTGGTATTTAATCAGTTTTGTTTCCTGAATTTATTTTCAAATATGCACACTTCCATAACTAACCAGTAAGTTATTTTTTTATAGTCATTAATACTGAAGACACAAAAGTAGTAGATACTGATCTAAAATAGTATTCATCACATAATTATAAAAAATGATCATTCTTCTCTAGGTGCTGAATATGTTTTCAGAGAGAAATGATATAAGCATATAGACTAATAGTTTATTATAATTTTACTTGATAATAGCAGAAAATTGAGAAATACAACTCCTAGATTTTTCTTTTTCTAATGGCAAGAGCATAAGTCTTGGAGGAAAAACATCACAAGTACATCAATTAGAAAGCATTTATCTATAAAGAACAGATAGGGATATTAACAAATAGGAATGTTGACTGTCATATAACAAAAAATTCAGAAACTAACCAGTCTGCAAAGTTAGTTGATTTATGGCTCATTTTGTTATTAAAATTTCTGGCTATTTTCCTTTTTCTGTTCTCACGAATACACATTGGTTTCATCCTAAGGCTAAATACCCTTTGCTTTATTGAGATGTCTGCCATCAACAACTGAAGCTACATGTCTCTTTGTTCATTAAAAACCATATAAAGAAAATCTTTTCTCCAATAGCTGGAAATTAAAGACTTTCCCATCAGTCAGCTTGGACCAATTTAAGTTGCCAGTCTACCTCTGGACTGTTACAAGTCATCATAATTTTATCATGCACCAATGAGCCTAAATCAGTATTCATGACAACTTCTCTAATGACAGGGAAGATTTGCAGTGTTTTATAAAAACAAAGATTTCTGAGACCATATCTCAAGTTTACTGAAACAGGATTTCAGTAAAAGAGTCTGATAATCTATATATTTTATAAGGTTCTCAGGTGGGTCTTATAATAAGTGCCATTTGGAAAACCTGCAGATGATTCAGAATCCATAAGTGGAGTTGGGAAGAGGTCAGCTATCTGAGTCATAAAGGGAAGTGATTGGAGTTCTGTTAAGATGGAGGAGATAGAATAGATGCTGAATACCAACCCACAGTGACACCTAGAGAAGCAAGTTTTATCTTCTTAGCTCTTTACTCTTAGCATTTGCCCCTGGTGATGACTTTCCCATTCTGCCTCCACAGTGCTCCTTCCCTTCCCATCACAAGGCATTGATGTTTCATACCTAATTAGAATTATGAGTGCAAAGCTGGGAGCATCTATTTAAAATATTGAAGCCTAAGAATCATCATCGAGTGAGAGAAATTTTTCTTAAAATTACTCTACAGTCTGAAAATATCAGCACATAGGTTGTGGCCTATTTGGCCTTTATGGGTAGGCTAGTTTTCCCAGTGGCATACAATGCTGCCACAGAGAGCTCTTTCAGATTTTTATTGTTTTTCACATGCTACATTGTCACAGAGCCTTGAACCTTGTCAATAATAAAATAATGATAAAATATATAATGTCTCTCTAGGATGAAATCATATCTTATGTTAAATGCATTGATTTGAAGATATACCCAGGAGATAAAGAAAGAATAAAGATCCTACAACCAGAAATGAGAAACATTTTTTACTCTCTGACAATAACAATGTTAAGGGCATTTTTCATTAGAGCAGATGCTCATTATAGTGCCATTTGTTGGACATTTTATATATGACTAACTGTAAGCTTATAGAAGAAACAATTATTAAGCTTGTGGTTACTTTCTAAATATGGCTCAGAGGATGAAAGCAGGTGGCAGAACCAACCCCAATTCCCACTGCTGTCTTCCATGTCATAGCTTCTCATTACTTTGTATAATTTTTCTTATCATACTCACACTCAACATATGCCATCATTGGACATACACTTTTCTTGTATTAATTCACTCTGAGGAGCCCTCTCACAAACCTCCTGAATGGGCAGACTAATAACACAAAGGGTTGGCCAAGTTCAAAAAGAGAGGGAATTCAGTATTCCCAATAAACCAAACCCTCTTCTTATATTCCATAAAATGATGAGGAATCATATAGCCTTTCTATGAAAATTGCCAACTATACCAGGGAATGGCTACATGTTTCATATCTATAAATAGGAGAATCGACTTTATTATTCTTTACTGTAAAGCTCTTGAACAATTCACTGTGTGGTCACTTTGTTCATCCTTGTGCAAAATTAATTCCCTGGCTGAGTTTCCATTCACATGGAAATATTTTCTTATGTATGCTGATTATTTTATACACATTGCATGGAGCAGAAAAAGCATTGTAACATATGTTTATAGATAAACAAAATGGGTCACAATGTGTAATTGAGGAAGTTTTCTCTGCTTAATACCATGTTTTCCACACAATCCTTGACCAGTCGCAATGGATTTTTTGTCCATTGAAGCAGGTATTTTCTACTCCCCTCACTCTTTGACCTTTGCTTACTAATAGGTGAACTACCTGGTAGAATGTTTGTATTTTAAATTTTTCTAGAATAAAAACTCTGTTTGAGAAGGGAGTTTTGTCTGTTTTGTTCCCTGCATATCTCCTGTGTCTAGAAGAACACCCACCCCAAAATGGGTACTCAAAACATATACAACTAAATCACTCAATTCCTTCTTCTCTCAAATCCCACTGTCATTGCTTTGGTGCAGGAATGGCTATTACAGGGGTTAGAGAACTACAACCAGTGGTCAAATCTGAACTGCCATCTGATTTTGTAAAGTTGTATTGAAACTGAACCACACCCATTGTTTTACATAAATTGATAGCCACTTTCACACTGTAATAGAGTTGAATTATTGTGACAGAGACATTGTCTGGACACAAAAGGTAAAATACTGACTTTCTGTTTTTTCATAGAAAATGTTTACCAACCCCAGGTCAATTGAAATAATTTATAAGTAATCTTTCTTTACCCAGTAATACTACCTTCCTTCCTACACACACATTCCCACACCAGTTCCTTCTTCCCTGACCCCAAAATAATCATTCGAAAATATGAATATAATCTTGTCAATTCTCTGACTTCTTATCTGAAATATTCATCAGCTAATCCCCATTTTGATCTATATGTTTTCTCAATCTTCCAGAAAAAAAAAAAAAACCTTTCACAATGAAGCTTCAAGCCTATTCTCCCCTACACTCATAAACACATCTCCAGTCATATTCTAACCGTAATTCTTTCTATGTAGTAACTCTTGAACTGGCACTGATAGGACAAGGAAAAGATTACAAGAATAAAAAGGAAAGGACTGCAAGAGAGTTTCTGAAAATAAGAAGCAAGAAATAGAGTAGGAAGCACATCCAAATGAAATATCCTTGGATATCCACTGAGGTATATGGATCTATGTCTTATGTATTTATGTGGTAAAAAGGATCATAATTGCTAAATTAGAAATGTCACCTGATTTGATACCTGATCTTCCCCTATCTATTCTGTATAACTTTGGCCCCATGTGGCAAACAGAATTCTATAATGATACCCAAAATACACATTCCCTGGTGTCTACATCTTATATAATTATTTACCTTTGAATGAGGATAGGACTTGTGAACACGATGGGATAGTCAGTCTCTTGACTAAACTATGTTATGTGGCAAATGACAATTGGATAGTCATTTTGTTATTACCTTCAATTATGTAAAACTCCTCACAGCAGACTGGAGGAAGATTGGAAATAAGAGAGTACCTCAGAAGGGGACCCTGTGGTAAGGACATAGGAGTGGCTTCTGCGCACTGACAAGACTAAAAGACTTCAGTCATACAACTGTAAGGACATAACTCTGTTAACAAACCAAGGGAACTTGGAAGTCTACCTTTCTCTAGTTGAGCCTTCAGATAAGGATGCAGATAACCAACACACTCATTTCAGACTGGTGATATCCTGAGCAGAGGACACAGCTGAAACATGCCAGAATCCTGACTCAGAGAATCTTTAAGATAAGAAATTTGTGTTGTTCTAAGCCTCTAAGTTTGTGGTAAATTGTTATATAGCAATAGAAAGCTAATATACCCTATTACTGGGAAAAAGAGGATTATTTAAACTTCTCCTTAGGGTTGAAAAGACATACGTATTTAAAATAATGGTGCTTATCTTTTGATCACTGGAATTCTAACATCCTTTGTACAGTTCTTGGGTTATCAAATGTTAGAATCTTTACGATGAGACTATTCCATGAGAGAAGGTTCTATAAGTGTAGAGTGGGCAAATGTCTATTTTTTGGGTAAAGCTTAATTAGCATTTGTGTAGCCAAACTTAGTTGGCTCTACATTCTTGAGTTCAGTTTTCTTCAGAGTCAACTGGACAATGAAGGAAGTGGTCCAGGCATTTGCATGAACCCAATCTTAATTCTTGTAATGCCAAGGTTAAAAATAGTATTAAATGAAATTGTAAAATCTAGGAGGAGAAGAAAAGTCTGGCCCTGAAGTATAAATTTAGAGATTATTGTATCAGTCAGAAAAATTTAGGTTATATTGTAGTAATAAAAAAATCTCCAAATCATAAAGTCTTACAAAAATGAAAGATTAATTAATGCTCAAACTCAATGTCCATCATGGTTTGCTATAAAGACTCTATTTCCCTGCTTTCATTTTCTGAGGCCAGAAAAAGTGAATATAGCAAATGATGTATTGGATTTTGAAGCTTACGCTTAGAACTGAAATCATTTTTGTTCACATTTCATTGGCTGTATTAGAGCTCTCCAGAGAACAGAATCAATAAGGTGTGTGTGTGTGTGTGTGTGTTTGTGTGTGTGTGTGTGTGTGTGTGTTTATTTTAAGGCATTAGCTCACACAATTTTGGAGGCAGGCAAGTCTAAAACCTGTAAGGTAGACTGGCAGGCTAGAGACCAGGGAAGAGCTAATATTGCACTTTGAATTCACTACTGGCGGGATTTCCTCTTCCTCTAGGAAGTTACATTCTTTTTCTCTAAAGACCTTCAATTATTTGTATGAGGCCCAACTACATTATACAGGGTAATCTACCTTACCAGAAGTCTACTGATTTAAATGTTAATCTCATCTGAAAAACATCTTCACAGAAACATCTTTAAAAAAGTGTTTGACCAAATATCTGACAACTTTGGCCTAGCCAAGTTGACATAAAAATGTCCATCATATGGCCTTACCTTACTTCTAAGGAAGTAAAAAGTCTTATACTACCATAGGTTTGGTATACAGAGAGCTAGAAATATCTGGTGAACATCACTAAAACAAACTGCAAACAGCCAAAGAAACTAGAGATCTATTTTGCCATATTTCCATTTCCTTGAACAGGACAAAAAATTAAACACTGCTGAATTGATAGTTGGGACTACAAAATAAATTAATTATAATTTCTAATTTCTCTTAGAAAGTGTAAAGATCTTCGACTGAGGAGGTTAGTCTACTTTGAGATGAAAACAAATGCCCTTTTGTACTTTTCCTTTACCAGAGAAGAATAATGTCCTAGGTCTTAAAATGTCAAAAGGTGTTTTTGTTGTTGTTGCATTGTTTGATTTATTTTTTAGAGACAAGTTGGAAGACAATAAATTTAAGCACTTCAAAAATTTCAATGCTTTAAAAATCTTAATTTAAGAAAAATGTATATAATGCCTTAAATTAGGATATTCTTGAAATTTATAAAAGTATAATAATGTTTAAGTTATTTCCTAGTAAAGTTTAAGATATAGTATACATTTAATATAATTTATATATATTATAAACAAAATATATTCAATATTTAATGTTATTAAACATTATTACTAAAATGTACATATTTCAAAGGGAAAAGTTAGGTTCAGAATTATAGCTTCTTATTTAGTTGTAAGTCATAGGTCTGGGAAATTATGATTTTCCCTGACAAAATTATTTTAAAATAAATAACAATATTTGTACCAATATGAATGTAGTGAAAGCAACATAACTATCCTTTTCCTCAACAAAATCTGCAAGCAAAAGACATAAAAGGAAGTCCTAGCACTAAAAAAAAAAAAAAAAAAGAAACTCTCAAATTTATTACCAGTGGGATTCATATTGCATTGAGTGTGTTCATACTCTATCATAAATTTTTAAAATCCATTCTTTTCTTAGAGGAGATCATGGGGTTTGGGGGGAAAAAAAAGGACTTGATTTCAAAACCCTTTAACAAAGCTTTTTTTTTTTTTTTCATGTTTTAAATCTAAAATGATATATTAGAGATATGTTATACCAGTTCTTTAAAAAGACCTACCTGCGGTATTGCCAGTGGAAATGTCTACAATATCTTTTATTTCAGGATATATTTTAAAAGTCTATCCCAGCTGCTAATCATAGGTATAAGTGAATCCTAAATACAAGACTCAATTGTTACGAGTGATAATATGTCAGCTGAGCAGTCACATAGCTCTACTCTGAGTGTGTCCACCTCTAAAGCATAGAATGAGCTACCATCATTTGCTCCCACATTCCTGAATTTATCTCTTAACTCTTATTCCTGCTGCACCCTTATCTCCCTAAGGTCAATTCACAAGAGAGTAGTCAGAGTGATACAATTAAAACATAAGGTAGATCCTGTCACTTCTCTGCCCAAACCCTCCAAAAGCTACCCATTTCCCTCAGAATAAAAGCCCATGTCCTTAAAACCTCCTACAAGACCTTACACGATCCCACTCTCTATAACCTCTCTAGTCCTTCCACTTGGAATGCCCTCTCCATATATAGAAATGGCAAGTTTTCTCACCAACTTGAGTTCTTTGCTCAAATGTCAATAAAACCAATTCTGATCACCTCATTTAAAATTGTTTCCAATCCTGACTCTCCCAATTTTCCTTACTTTGTTACTCTTTTTCTTTTTTCAATAATACTTATCATCATCTAATATGTTATATAATTTTCTTATTGTTTATGTTTATCATCTTCCCCATCTTTAACTCTGCTAAAATGTAAGCCCAATGGAGGCAGTTAGCCCTCTAAATTATTACAGCCACCTACAACACTATCTGATATACAGCAGGCCCTCAAAAATATGTATTGGATGAATAAATAACTGCAGTAACTGGTGAATGGACAGGGATCCAGGGAGTTAGTGGGAGGAAGAAATATTAATAATAATGTAATAATATAATTAATATTAACAAATAAAATCTAATATTAATATTGCCACATTCTGATCTGGACTCTAGTATAACCAGCATCTATAGAATGTAAGAAGGCTTTTATGATTGATTTTGTTATAACATAGGGTAAATTACATTTATGTGGATCTTTATCATCTCCAAAGTGTTTCTGTAAGCACTGTTATTCTTGACTTGCATAATAAACTTTAGAAGTAAGTAAAAACTATTCCATTTTATAGACTTAGAAATTGAGAGTCAGAATTTGAATTTAAGAAAGATTACCTAAGATTAAGCAAGATCATATATTTTGTTCCTGGCCCCAAGTCCTCTCCAATATACCTCTCCCAAGCACTGTCATGGAAAGTCCTATTTATTTACATCAGTTTAGAACTCTTCCACTACTATGAAGGCAAGTTGTGTAGCATGCTTTTTCTCACATCTGTATTTTACAAACTGCTAGTGAAACTTGGGGGCCTTCTTTCATTCTTTAAGACCTCCAGATGTTAATTTTTGGGTTTGTTATGTTAGCATCACAGTATAAAGTATGTGTAATTGGGATCCGACGTGATTGGCTCTAAACCCTACACCTCTTTGGAGCTAAACTCCCAGTTGGAGTCACTGGATGTGAGTGCAGGCTTAGAGCTGCACTTGTGAACCTTCCCCTCAGGAATTTCAGGCTCAGGCAGCCCGCCCATTCCCCACCACCATCTCCCTGATACTACCTATGCTACTTGTATGTAAATTTCCACTTGGGCACAGCAAGGCAAATTTGCATAAACCATCACTAATGGAAGTATTCAGATTCAAAACTTACACATCACAATTATAATTCAAATATCAGCAGAGGACTGTGTGTCTCAAATTGGCTGTGCTACAAATGAACATTGTGCAAGTTAGTAATAGAAATGTACAGTTTGAATCAGTTTTATATAGAGATTCTTATGTAGGTATCAACAACTCCATTCACACAGGCAGCGAGTTGGACCAGTATTCCTCACAGCACAGGTTGGAATCTATTGACATGAGCCACGTTACTAAGGATCTAATTCTGCTGAAGACTTGATGTACTTTTCTTTTGTTTTGTTTTAAATTTATTTGTTTATTAATTTTTATGGTGACATTGGTTAACAAACTCTATTAAGTTTCAGCTGTACATTACAGTGAAGTATGTATATATTCCTGACAAACTTTCTTATGGTCAAGGTTTTTCACTGTGGTCCACCCAGTAGCATTATGTGAGGGGCTACTTCTACTCTCTCCAAGTAGACTCCAGGCCACCACCACCTAAGCTGTGAGAAAGCAAAACCCCTCAGGGTAGAGCAGGGATGGAGAAAAGTGTCAGGATATGAAAGCCGGAAAACCTACATTGCCATACTCCCTCCTCCTGAATTTCTGGGCTTGAGATGTATCAAGAAAGATACCGTGGGCTGGGAGTTTGAGGACCAGAATTCCACTCCTGGCTTTGCAACTAAACCACCTATTAGCCTTAACAAGTGACCCAAACTTAGCGTTCCTGCTCTTTCATTCTTATAAGGAGGTTGGGCTAAATTGCAAAGGTCACTGCAAACTCTAAAATCCAATTGATCCCTATGCTCTGGCTGATGAATTAATGGTTAACCCTCCATTGATAGGCTCCTGAAAGTTCTAATAAAGATTTTCCATGTATCAAAAATGTACCATATACCTAAAATCCTGATAATAAGCCAAATAAATGTCTGACACCAAACTAAATGCTTTCCAGCCAGTGCTCACAGTGACTCTGTGAGATCGGTACACCTCTTCCATACAACTGAGGAAACTAAAACTCAGGAGAAACTTGGCCTAAGGGATATGGGACTCGAGCAAGTTTTTTATATTCCCACTACTCCACATAGCCTCTCATAACTAGCCAGCTTTTATGACCTCTAGAGCTTTGAAGAGCCAAGTGTGAAAATAGTGCTACCTAAATTTATCTAGACTAATGAAGAAGTCAGAGAACACAGAGCTGAGGCAAACTCAGAGATCATATTTCAGACCTTAATTTTACAGATGTGGAAAATGACACTCAAGGAAGTTTAAGTAACTAAGAAGTGACAAAGCAAGGACTAGGGACTGTATTCCCTTTTCTTTTTTCCTTCCTTCTTTCCTCCCTTCTTCTTTCCTTCTTTACTTCCTTCCTTCCTTCCCTCCCTCCTTCCTTCTTCTTCTCTCTCCTTCCTTCTTTCCATTCATCCACAATTCTCAAAGTAACTATATGATATGACATATATATTAGACGGAATTTTTATGTACTAGAAATATTCATTCCCTCCCATGGGCTACCTGATGACTTTTTTTAAATACTACTATAGCAGGTCTGCTATTACTTCACTGATTTAGACTCTACTATCAATACTCAATATTTGAACCAGAAAAATATGAAGCATTTTTATGACAGGTATTTTTAATTACATCACTTCACTTCCAAAATCTCATCTCTTTGTATACATAGATAAAGGAAATAACTGAAGTCTATAGCCTTGATACAAATTAAAGTTTGGGATCCTATTTAAAAGTTGTGTTGACTGACTTTTTCTTCATGTGATAAACATAAACATTTTTTTTTCTGCATCTTACACAGCTCTGAACATCTCAGAGGCAACAAATAAATTCAGTGAGTTATTAATAATACACAAATTTACCAATAAGACTTGATGTCTGTTCTTCTAAAGAGAAAGAAAATACACTGATACTTTAAATGGTGAAAATGAAACTCCTTTGATGAACAAAGTTCATCAAATAAAATCAAACCAAAGCAGCTGACACAAATGCAATAATTAGAAGCCCAGCTGCCAGGACACTGAGTGGGGCCTGAGGGAATATAAATGAAAGTACCTATTAGTAGCAAACTTAAAAAGCACACATATATAACATAATTATGTGTGTGCATGTGTGTATGTGTTTATATGTGTGTGTGTTTGTGTATTATATTTGTTGCAAACTCCTACTCTTACTGTTTACGTTGATAATCATGGGATAAATATACCATTGTATATTATTAAAATTGGTTTAGCAACTCAAATAACTAGAAGGGGATCTTTATAGACTTGTATATCATTCTGTCTTCTCATTGTCTTAGAAAATAAAATGACACCCTTTCAAAGATTACTTTCAATCTCTCTTCTTTCAAATATGTGTCTTTACTTTTTATTCTCTAGAATAAAGTGCCAGAGCCTATTGGTATGAGGTAATGATTAATATAATCATTTTTCTTTTTCTTCCTCCAAATCAGAATTTCTGAGACTAGATTGTCAACAATAAAATATTTTAGGGAGAGGACAGGAGTTTATTTTTTTAAGTTTGCTCAGCACTATAAAGCTGATCTAGTTACTTGACATTATTATTATTATTATTATTATTATTATTAATTTTATCTAAAGCATTCAGGCTTGAGTGTGGATGAAGAATATAGCTTTGAGTATAGGGGATAGGCAAAGTAAGCAGTTATCAGGAGGCCCGAATCTAGACATATATCTCCAGAAACCCGCCACTGATACTTGTGGAGATAAAGTACTATGTCCAAGAAGAAATGCAATTACATTAAACACATGTGGATAGAGCATATTGACCTGTTCCCTGAGCCTCGTTAGCACTGATTAATGTAACAGTTTCCCAGCAGAGAATAGAACCAAATGGGACAAAGCGTCTACCTTCCTACTTTCCCTTTTACCACTTGGAATCTGCTTCCTTTTCTTTTCCTCCAAGCCCATCAAATTCTATCTACATTCACCACAAAGCCACCTTTGCCTATTCTGGCTTGCACTCTCATCTCCTTTCTAAAGCTCACAAAGTCTAGAGAAGTACATTAGCACTTTACCAACTTGTTTTATATATATTTTTTTTATCTTTTATTTTTCTCTGTTGCTTTTCTCTGTTGCTTTTTCTTTTCTTTTTTAAAGTTCATTTTGGGTATGTGGTAATCCTCTCTCTTGAGATTATATTTTTACTAGAACCCATACGACAGTTAGCACATGCTAGATATTTAATAATTAATTAAGCTGCTATCTATTAAGTTTTAAAGAAAGACTATAATAATGAAGTAACACC
Organism: Macroglossus sobrinus; assembly: GCA_004027375.1. NCBI lineage: Eukaryota > Metazoa > Chordata > Mammalia > Chiroptera > Pteropodidae > Macroglossus > Macroglossus sobrinus. The sequence goes on along the minus strand of PVKZ01000090.1, from coordinate 49,789 downwards.
TAAATAATTACAGAGGGCCTTCACAGTCCATAAAACCCTTTCAACATTTTGTGTCACTACTGAAGCAAAGCTTTTCTTTTTGATACCTCTGAGTATGCCGCCCACCCCCACCCTGCCCCAAATCCAACAGCAAAACAGGAAAGTAAAAATAAAGTGAGCAGTATGGTTGTAAGGGAAAGGGAAAGAAACAGAGTAGAGTACTAGAAAATACTAGGCATTATTATTTAATTTCATTCTAACAAAAAATCCCCTGCAGGGTATGTATGTCTTATCCCCACTTCACAGGTGAAGTCTCAGAGGGTTTCTGAACAAAAGCAAAGAAGACCTGGGAAGCACACACAGACCTGACTGGATCCTTAGTTCGGAGCTCCACGGAGTTAAATCTCACTGACTGTAGGAACAAAAGGGAAGAGAGAGCAAGAGTGAACAAAAGAGTTAGCTGTAATGGGAGGGAAGGTATTTTAAAACCAGTTTACAGGGCACATGGAGTTCCAATGTCCCTTGTCCATTCCTGGTACAGAAAATGGAAGGACTGGAATGTTGGTTGAAAAAAATCTACTAGATAATTTTATAGGAGAGAAATACTGCCTCTCAGTAGACTGGGAAAATGTCCATTTAAAACTCTGCCTATGCATTTCAGTTCCCTGAAAATTGCTCATTACCTTTAATATAGTTCCCCTTCCCACTTAACTTCAAAGAGAAAGATTTACAAATGAATTACCCAATTAAAATTGCCCTTAGTTTAAGGCAACTAGTTTAAGACTAATTTTCTTCTGCTCACTTATGAGTTGACTGTTGTGTTGTCACATCAATTCAGCAGAAATTTCCCTACATGGTTACAAATTATTCAAATCTCCTAAAAATCTAGCACATGTGGACCAATGAATACTGAATTTAGAACTTTATGCAAAAAATAAAAGTAAAAATCCTTCTTTAAGAAATAGGATTGTATTTTGATATTGGTTCTTTAGAAAGTATAAATTCCCAGAATCGAGAAATTTTATCATGCTGTAGAAATAGCTATTTGCTTCCATACAATTGAATACAACATACTACTCTATTTTTATTTTTTCATATGGAGTAGATTTTAAATTTTCCATTACAATTAAATATGTATGTATTTATATACATATATATGTAAGGAATTGAGAAACGTGAACACTGGTGATCCATTTATGTTTTTAATTTATAATCTATGGGTTACCTTATCCTCTCAAGTTCTTCAAAGCCTGTGGTCACACTTTGCTCATTTTTGGTATACCTCATGATACCTGGATCATTGCCATGCTGAAATTGTATATTTAATAACTAGTTTCGGAATCAATTAAAAAATAAAGAGATTTTTATTACTCTCCAATATATTTCAACATCTGAAACAAAAATATCTTCAAAGCAGAGGTTGCAAGCTAGCAGTCTATCAGCTGCTAGACTGTGTGCACAGATGTGTTTTGTTTGGATGGAATACTATTTTTTTTTCAATTTTTTGGAAGACTTTCTGTTAAGAATTAAGAGATATTTACATAAAGGTCCAGATTTTTGTCTTGCCTTTAAAAAATGGAAGATCTGGCAAGACCAGACCTTAATTTCAATATGGCAACTATCAGTTGGAGTGGTGTCTCCTTTGAACACGACACCTTCTCTAATTTACTGGTGTCCATAGCCCTCTGTTGCGCTGCACCCAGCTTGTTTCACTAATTTATATTACTTGCCTGATTAAGAATTCCTGCTATAAAGAACAGCACATTTCTTCATCACTTGAATAACATGTAGTTTTTTAAATATTATCTGCTTTCAATATGTCCCTAAAAGAGCCTTTAATGATGAAGTTTGCAGAGAAATAGAATGTGTTTGGATTTAATTTGGTTATGGTAATTATTCACCTACCTGTTACATGGACACAATCAGTTCCACAGTAACAAAAATCTTATAAACAGAGAATTACCACAATCAATGCTATTTCCAGGAGGAAAAAAAAAAGAACTCATCAAATTTGAAATATTTTTTACAAAAAATGTTCTTAATAATATACAAGCGAAGGAACAGAAAAAGGGTGTTTGCTATCGAAATTCTCTGATAATTATCTTCTTTTCTAAGTGCTCCTAGTGAAATATCAAACCTTCTGCCCCCATGTCTATATCTTATTATTTTTTTCAATTCACTTACTTCTACCTTTTTAATCTACCATATTACTTCAAATATCATAGCCCATCAAAATATATTTAGTATCTCTTTCTCAATGAGTCTTAATATCTTGCTGTTGTACAAAGAATTGCAGTCCTTTTGATTTTTCTGTCACTCATCAGAGGCTTATATTAGCTCTGGACTCAGTGTTTTGGTAATGCCCTCTTCTCATTGATAGTGTTGTACTCAATTGAAAATTGAGGCTTTACTGAACAATCGATTAGAAAACAAATTTATTCTTACAATATACGTGCTAACATGACAATTCATATAAGTTAATTAAAAATAGGCTATTTAAGTAACTTGAAGGAGGCAATGCAGAAAGCCAATGATAAACCTGGACAAATACGATACTTTTCTCCTTCAATTCCAGTATGAACTGTTTTTCTACCAATGTACTGTTTATGTTGTTTTCAGGTAGCGCTTTAGCTCATGGCATAAGACATTTCCCAATCTAATTAAAGTTTATGCTTTCATATAATTAACTTTGGTTAATTTCTTAAACATTCTGAAGATGGATAAAATAGCATTTTTTTAGTTAGAAAATGAATTCAACTAAACAGTTACTGCACTAACTATGGATATTTTAAAATAGAAACATTACTGCATATAGCCCTCTAATGATTGTGTGTGTGTGTGTGTGTGTGTGTGTGTGTGTGTGATCATTATATATATTTGTAAACTCAATAGATAGGTCCTCTGAATTGTAAACACCATGCTATGTGAATGCTAAGAAACTGGTTTCCTTAGTGATAGTTACTAAGCACGTGGAAGATATTGGAATTTCCTTCTATCTTATTGTTATATGTACTGTACTTTTTTCTTGCAGAGACCTCATTATTTTTACAAGGTAAAATTATTTAATTCAAATTTGCTTGAAAGTAAGGCAGAATGTCTAGCCTATAAATATGCTACCGAAAGAATCTGAGCATTAGAATCAGTTTCTTAAATATATTAAAATCTGGATAGCTACAGAACCTAATTTCAAAATTAGTTCCTTAAAGATTTCTATAATTCCACTATGTATATAATAATATTATTTAGTGCTTTCAACAGGAAAATATTTTTCATAAGATTAAGGAGAAAATTCAATTCGATTCACTTAGACTTTATAACTATTGTTTTTCATTAATAATCTATTATACTTCTAATTTTAACTGACTATTGATCAATTTTTGAGTCTGCCACACACTTGTGTTATGCACTATTTTGTCATATAGTAAATAAAATTAAAGTTCCATTTGGACTTACATAAAAGTTTAAGTCTATTTATTGTCTACCATTTCAGATTTGCCTCTAATTTATACATTTATTATTCAGACTTCAATGTTATACTTTATATACTCAGTAAAAAATAAGAAAGTCAAAGCAAATAACTGAAGTAAGAAAGTTTACTCTGTTGCTAAGTAGGAATGATTTGATCTTGAAGGAAGTGAATAATATATAGGGCAGGCAGGCCCAAGGAGGAAATCGATTCTATCAAGAAACCATCCCTTAACTGACCAAGTCCATTAGCCATGCTGAGAATCATTTCAGTTTTTTTAGTAGTTCAATCTTGGTAATTAACATTGCTTGTTTCTGGATTTTTGCTGGGTTACACTGAGTTTTAGATTTCTGTCATTAGGTTTATGGCATTATTTTCCTTCACATTACAGTCCCACGGAGTAAAATGATTAGAAAGGGCTTTGTGTAACTGTTTTTTCTCTGCCAAAGAAAAAGTCTCACAGATAATAGTGTAAATGCCGGGTGATTGTCTTGTTCAACATTTAATATTGGTTTTAAGTGGGAGCTTATTAAACTTATATGTGTTCAACAGAATGTTAATTCCTGAAAATCACATTTTCTGAGACCGTGTGTCCTAGATAACCTATTTTTTGATGCCATTCTCTAAACATCTCACTGCTACTTTCAGATTGTATATTCCATCTCACCCCATTTGCTTCATAACTCACTGCAGTCTGGTTCCTACCACTGCTCTGAAATTTGCTTTCTCAAATATTTTAAATCATTTTCTTACAATTTGCTTGACATCTCTGCTTTGGGTTCTGGGACCCTACTCCATCCTGGTTTCCTGCTCGTTCTCTAACCAGGCTTCACACTCTCTCACAAGATCCCTTTTCTTTCTTTCAATTTTAAATTTAGTAATTCTCTAAGATTGTATCATAGCTCTTTTCTCTGCAATCCAGCCCCAGGTAGTATCATTGTCACTCATTGAATTAAGCATAGGTGTATATAACATAAAAAATTTAATTGTAAGTAAAAAACAAAACAAAACATACTTTATCTTTAATTATTCGTCAGGTGAAAGGTGTCTAGGAGCAAGCATCCCCAGGCTGCCCTGTAGTGACTCTGGCTCCATATGAGCAGCAGCATCGGCTACAGCACTTGGCTTCCCCTTCACATGCAGGATGATCGGCGGTGCTGTCACATGTCCCATCCACATCGCACTACCTGACAGGACAAAATGGAAGAAGGAGACTTCTCTTTCAGAATTTCTAGAATTTGTACTTATGTCTCACAGGCGCAAATGTAATCCCTTGGCCACACCCAGCTATATGGAAGCTCTAAAATATGCTCAGATAAATTTTGTGCAATGTGATTAAATAAAAAAGAAGAAATATTGAAAGGTAACTAGCAATGTCAGCCATGATTATGTTTGATTTTAACATTTACCTCATCCTTCACATCATCACAATTTATTAATCTCACTTTCTAAATGTCTCTCAATTCCAACTCTTCTTTTCGGCTCCAATGATACTAGGAAATAGTTTTTACTAGGACTATTGCAATCACTTGATAACTGCCTTTCCTCTATCATTTTCCTCCTTTCCTTTGAGAAATGAAACTTCTCAATGTTCAATCCTTCATGCAGCTATGTTACTAGTTTATACGATCACTATCCTATATAATTTTTTACTTCCTCATCAAATATTCTTCAGCAATTTCTCATTAATCATAAAACGGAGTTCAAATTTCTTAGTATGAGATTCAATTTGGTCAGAATATACCTTTACACCACCATTTTCCACTTTGTGATACACACTCAGATATATTCCTCCTTAATAACATCACTCTTTCTTCTTTGCAGGGGTAGGCAGAGCCTGCCTCACCTCCACTAATAACTGTTGTTTTTATCTTTCAAGAACTATTTGAAATATCACTTTCTTTAGAAAGGTTTTCTATTTTTCCCAGGACATTTGCATATTCTTTCTTTCTTCTCTATCAGAATTGTGTGTGTATACATACATACATACCGTCTGTGTATATATACATAGTGTGTATGTACATATATGCACGTATGTACTTAGACTTGTATTTATGTATGTATTTATCTTCCCCTATTGAACTATAAGATCTTTAAAAGTAAGAATTCTGTCTTTCTTAATTTCATACCTTTAAAAGTTTTACACACATAATGGAATTTCAAGAAATGATTGTTGAATGAGTATCTATATGAGATACTGTGCCACAGAAATATTGTATTCATGCAATAAATATTAAGTTTTACACACATAATGGAATTTCAAGAAATGATTGTTGAATGAGTATCTATATGAGATACTGTGCCACAGAAATATTGTATTCATGCAATAAATATTAAGACCTGAATATAAACGATGTCTTATTTTGTTCTTTTGAGGCATTAACTATAGTTAAGAAAGACAACATTGGCTCTAAATCAGATTTCCAGCTTCTTTCTAGGCCTGTCATCATTTATCTTAAATAGACTTCATGACCCAATTAAGAGTCCTAATCAGAGTAAATAAAAAACTGTTGTCGTATTAACCACTTTATTTGGAATACAAAGAAGCCTGGATGCTGCCTAATCAACTAGATTAGCACCTAATAAAATGTATTTCTCTAAAGGAGCTTTTTAAGTATTGATTTTTAATTGCCTGATTTCTACATTAAAATGACTAGTTGGTTCATAGAAAACCTAGGCTCACTTAGATGGTCTTCTACCTTTTTCAACATATGCACAGTAGTGCTGATGCCAAGAAACAAAAATAGTATCTATGTCATAATCTTGCTTGGTTATTATGAGCAAGATGTATACTATATGTCCCTAGGTATGCATTACTCTAAAAAAATTATTTGGCCATTATTAGAATCAAATTCATGGACTAGTGAATCTTTCTAAATAAATCTTGCTGATTTTTAATTTAAAAAAATTTTGCTGCACCTTTACTTTAAAAATAGAGAGGCCTTTATGAGTATCTTCTTTCCATGGGCTACTTCTAGGAATTATCCCCACTCCAGGCTTTATGGGTGGGTCCCCTTTTGCTACAATTTACTCTGAGGTTGGGAACTGCATGTAACACTTTTGAGTCCTCGGGGAACATGGCCAACACACTAAGGAGGAACTGACAAAAAAATCCTTGAAAGAGGGACTAGAAGTGTGATTAACCTGTGCCTGTCATCTGCCAACGCTGTGTACATTTCAACAAGTGCACAAATTCATTCAATTGTTGAAGCCAAATTAATGAATTACCCAAACAGAGGCCCAGAGTCACAGAGGCCTGTGTCACCTGTGCAACTAAGCCATCATCATATTTTTCAAGCACTTAACAGGGAAATCACATGCTTCTAAAACATAATCCAAGTGATCCTTCTTAAGAAGTAAACTCACTAATAGGAAAAACTGTTGCTTAAATCTTGAACTCTGGAAACATGTAATGGTGAACTCTGTGGAACAACTTGTATACAATCTAGAAGAGAGGCAATAATAGGAATAAAGTATTTTGAATTTCAATAGCTTACAGATGCTACCCACTCTGACTACTTGGTTTCTCAGTTCAAAGAATCCAGCCTCCTCAGTTCAAAGAATCTGAGCTAATTATGCCTGCAAAAGATTTATTTTCTCTTCACAGCTATTGTTTTCATATTGATGTTATAATTGTATATTTCAGAAACACTGAAATATAAGCTTATTTCTTAACAATAAGTTTTTAAAGGCTGAAGAACTGGCATTTACTCAAATATGCTATTAAATATTATTTATCCTTTTGAGAACATTGCCTCTTTATAATATATTCAAAATAATGTTTCAAAAAATAGCTTATGAATGAAAGGTCATCATATTGAAGCAATATCATCTAATTACTCCATAGCACAGAATAAGAAACATTTTAATTTCCATACTTTACTCTTGGTTTTGAATCATTCTGAGACTCTAAAGAATAACCCAAAATTCATTTGGCACCAAAGAAAATGGCAATGATAATAAAGAAGTGATTCAAACACTGAAAAGTTCTATTAATAAACTATATCTCTTGTTGAAAAAATATTCCAATTTAATACTGAATTTAAATATTTAGTTACTTGCTGAAAAACGTTTAAAAAATAAATTGTTATGTTTAATAATATGGTATTGCATACTTGAGAGTTAGATCTTAAGTGTCCTCACCTCCAACCTAGACACATATACACATATAAGTGAAGAGCTAATTATACTAAGTGATGGATTTCTTAACTTTCTTGATCTTTGTAAGCATTCTACAATGTATATGTATATCAAGTGATTGCATTGTACACTTTAACATACACAATTATATTAGTCAATGATTCCTTAATAAATTTGGGGGAAAAAAGAAGTCTTATGCATCTTCTTTGCCTGGTTCTTGATCTCATTTTATTATTAATTTATTTGTTCCATGTGCTTGTAAATGCGTGTTTTAATTTTTAGCCACCTGTATTCATTTGCTAGAGCTTCCATAACAAATACCACATACTAGTTGACACAAACAACAAAAGTTTATTTTTCCCCAGTTCTGGAGGCTGGAAGTCCAAGATCAAGATGCCAGCAGAGTTCGCTTCCTCTGAGTCCTCTCTCTTTGGTTTCCAGATGGAAACCAAACCTCTTCACACGGTCACCCCTCTGTGCAGGGTGATCCTGGTGTCTTTCTCTTCTTATAAGGACACCAGTCATATTGGATTAGAGCCCTACCCTAAAGGCCTCATTTTAACTTAATCACCTCTTTAAAGATCTTATCTCCAAGTACATTTACATTCTGAAGCGCTGACTTAGGTTAGGACTTCAATATATGAATTTGGGGGACACATATTTCAGCCCATAACTCACTTTGTTTTCTTCTTTAATATAAAATGTATAAGTTACAAATATGTTCACACTCACCATCCTATCTTGACTGTTACAACAGAGCAGGGGCCATATCCTAATGTATGTTCCTGCCAGGAAGAAAGTGTCTGATATAGAGAGGGCACTTAATACATATTTGTTGAATAAATGAATGAACAAGTGGATCTAATACATAGATATATTTAGTAAGTTTATATGTGTATGTACCACAGACTTCTCAAATGTAACCTCACCAAAACTGAACTCATCCCTTTCTCTCACAAATTCTTTCTTTCTCCACACACTGCCCTAACCAGAATTCTTAACCTCTCCCTTTTCCTTTCTCTTCCAGCCAGTTAGTCATCAACTCTTGCAGACTGTACCTTATTATTATGTCTTTGACTCATACATTCCTCTTTATTGTCATTTTATTGTGTTTATCTCTCATATTATTGCAATACTCTTATACCAGCCATCTTAACCACAGAAACCCAGTCTCCATGTTAGCAGAGTCATTTTAGTTGTTCTTCTGCTAAAATACTTTAATTGCTTCAATTGTTCTTTGCATATATTCTGACCTCTTTCCTTGTAAGACTGTAAATGAACTCATCCCTTCTTACAGTCTTCATAACTCACAATTATCCATTTTATAGCCCATTGTTCCAATGATTGAATAACATACAAGTCCTGAAGTCGACCATATGCTTTGTCTCTTCTAACCATTATCATACATTCCTTAATCTAGAACATTCTTTTCATATTCCTCTCACCTTTACTTACAACTATCACAATCTCACTTGAACTTGGCAACTCAGCTAAGGAGTCTTCAATTGCTTGAAGATTTGTTGAACACACAGTCTGAATATTTCTATGTTTCTCTTGTCAAAAGATGATTAAAGAAAAATTTGGAAAATTTAAAAATACCACAAACATAATTTAGTAAAATAGTCATATCAAGAATCACTAGTTTTTATGAGCGCAAACAAAAACCTGCTACAAGCTATAATGAAAGAAGACAATACTGACAATAACAAATTTGATAAAATATCTAAGGTAACAGGCATTGTAAAAGATCTCTGCAAATATACTCCAAAAAGCTAGTGAGAAGTACAAATGAAGACTTGAAAAAACAGAGAGAATACTGCATTGACTATGAAATAAAGACTGTGTTACTAAATGGACTCATAAAGATGTCACTTATCCTGAAATTAATCCATAAATTCTATATTTGCTCAATAAAAATACCAGTAACATATTTTTAATTTGATAAACAGATTCTAAAAGTCAAACAGAAAATAATCAGAGGGATAGCCACAAAAACTGTAGGAAATATGAGTAATACCTCATTTTTACAATCACAAGAAACACCAGATGGATTATAGATTTGAATGTGAAACCTGAAGCCATAAAAGTAATAAAAGGAAACATGGGATACTTTATTTACACAATATATGTATGAAAATTGCCTTTTAAAGTAAATGTCAGAAACCAGTAAAGAAAATATGGATAAACCAAGATTTTCTATATATCAAATTCACTATAATCAATATTTCAGATAGAAAAAGATGGTGTATTCAAATTGAGAACTTTGAAGAATATTGAATAAAAGGACTATTGTGAAGCTATGTATAGGATATAAGGAAAAGACCGCAGTTAATGTACTGTCTGAGACCTGGTATTAACAGGGCACATTATCTCCTGTAAGCCTAAGGAGGTAAGAGAAGAGCAGATATTGAACTCCAAGAAATAAATATTCATTGAGGTAGAACCTGATCTTGCAGGAATTCAGACATCCTCCAGAGATGGAGAGAGGAAATCAGGGTTATAAATATATTACCTTACTCTCCTCCCCTACTTTAATCTCCTGTTAGTATTCTCAATTGATGAAACTTAACCAGTATTCATCAGTCAGTCCATAGTGTCCATTCTCTTGAAGCAAAAAAAGCTAAAAAAATATAGTAAGAAAAATTAAGAGTTCAATAAATGAATTCATTAGATTAGATGAAGCAAAGATCATTATAAACTAGAATACAAATCAGTGTGAAATAACAGATTGAAACACAGAGAGATAAGGGATGAAAAATCAGAAAAAAAGTAAGAGGTATATTGTAGATTGTTAAAAGTTCTAAAAGAAAAAATAGATAGAAGTGTATGTAACAAAAGCAATATTTGAGAATATCCTGTCCAAGAATTTTCAAAAATTAATGAATATTTCAACAAATGGTATTGAGAAAACAATATCCTCATGTAAAAGAATGAAGTTGCATTTTACTTTACACCATACACAAAAATTAACTCAAAGATGATCAAAGACCTAAGTTTGAGACATAAAATTATGAAACTTAGAAGTAAACATAGGGAAAAAGTTTTATGATATTACATTTGGCAGTTGTTTCCTGGATATGACACAACATGTACAAGCAACAACAACAACAAAAAAAAACAGTTAAATTGGACTACATCAAAATTTAAAATTTTATACATAAAAAGACTATCAACAGAATGAAAAGGCAACCCATAAAATGAGAGAACATATCTGCAAATTATATATTTGAAAAAAAGTTAATATCCAGAATAAAGAACTCTTACAATTCAACAAAAACAAGAAAACAAATAACTCAATTTAAAACTAGCAAAAGGCTTTACTAGTCATTTCTCCAAAGTACATTAGGCAAAGAAAATATACAAGTGGATAATTAGTACATGAAAAAAATGCTCAACAACACTAATCTTTAGGGGAAGGCAAATTAACACCACAATGAGATATCATCACTTCACATCCATTAGGATGGCTATTATCATCAAAAGCACACAAAAGAACAAGTATTAGTAAATACATTGATTAATTCAAAACCCTGTGCACTATTAGTGAGAATGTAAAATGGTACAGCTGCTTTGAAAATGGTTCCTCAAAATATTAAAAATAGAACTACCATATGATCCAGCAATTCTACTTCAGAAATAATTAAAAGCAAAGTCTCTGACAGGTATTTGTACACTGACATTTAGAGTAGCGTTATTCACAATAACCAAAAGGAGGAAGCAACTCAAGTGTCTACCGACAGTTAAATGGAGAAACAAATTGTAGTGTATACATGTGATGGAATATTATTCAGCCTTAAAAAGGAAGGAAATTCAGACACACGCTAAATCATGGATGAACCTCAAAAATATTATCCTAAGTGAAATAAATGAGTCACAAAAGGACAAATACTGTATGATCCCACTTATGAGTGATACCTAGAGTGGTCATATTTATAGAGACAGAAAGTTGCATTGTGGTTGCCAGAGGCTGAAGGATGGAAGTATAGGGTATTATTGTTTAATGAATATAGAGTTTCAGGTTGGGAAGATGAAAAAAGTTCTGGAGAAAGATGGTAGCGATATGAATGTACTTAATGCTACTGAACTGTACACTTAAAAAAACTGTATTTTTTGTAAAATACAGTTTTATAAAAGAGTAAATTCTCTACAAATTGGCCTCTAGTCTTGATACAATCTCAATTAAAATTGTATATAGGGATGTTTAAGTCAGAAGCAAGGCAAATAACTGAGGGCAGCTGGGCAGATGGGACTAAGGGCCCCTGAGGGGACACAGAAATTAAATCCTGTACTTAAAGAAAAATAAAAACTCAGTTTTATCATAGTGTGTAATATGTAATAAAAGCATTATAACTTTCTTACTAATTAAAAAGACTTGTGATATGTATATTTCACCTTTCTTAGTTAAAAGGAACATTACATTTATGTGTTTTATTTACCCAACTTTCTTTCTTGTTACAATTATTTATACCTCCTAGAAAGTAAGATTTCCTACAAACAATAACACACTCACAAACACACACCATAGGAAAAATGGACTAAGGCGATGAATTGACTATTCACAAGAAAAAAGTAAATGACCAATAATCATATGAAAATCATATCAACCTCAGACACAAAATTAAACAGCTTGAATTAAAATGTTCATTTACTTCTGGTGCCTTACACAACTCCACTAAAATAACAATAAATGCATATCAATAGAAAAGATAGTAATAGTCAGCGAATAATGTTCATAAATTTTTACAAGACAGAAAGTGGACAAAGACATGGTAATTGATATAAAAGGGTAAAAGAGAGTCTTAGCTTCAACACCAGCACAGAGAATACCTACAACAAAACGTACTAATTCATGAAGTAAAACCTTTACAAAGCCCATGATAGAAGCACCATTTATTTCTAAAAGAGATAAAAGAAAAGCATGGAAGTCAATTTAAAGTAAACACGGAAGTAAAAATAAGGTCTCTTCTGCTTCTCTGCCAACTAAATGTTTCTTCTTCCCTATGGGGAAACCAAAAGTTTTTTCCTGGAAATATTGAACTGTGGAAGCTCCAGACTCACAGAAACTAATTTGTTGAAATTGGGCTGGAGAGGTGGGAAGGCATTGACATATAAATAAAAGGTTAAGTAAAATTTTACATGTTAAATAGTGAAACATCCCTCTTCCTTTCTCTCCACCTCTATCTCATTTTTCAGCTCATTTGATTAGAATCTTGACAATGAGGCATTTATGAGCACATACTTAGTCATAAACTGAATGGTTCCTCACAGGAGAAATTGAGAAGCCCAGAGATAATCTCAACAAATACTGGCATTTATGTCCTCCAAAAAAATGCAGAGGCACTGCCCTGTCATCCCAATGTGAAGCCTACAAATAAGCCACTCCAAAACACAGAGGTTTTGGTGAGATTTTTAGAGCCCAACCCTTAGATTTTAAAAGATAGAGATCACCAGATGTTTGAGAAAAAATAAATTTTAGAATCATCTTGTCAATATCTGAAGAACACTATAAAGACATCTCTACCAGATTTCTATTTAAATTATTTTATTTTCAAGCATCTCATCATGGTGCATGTTCCTAACACTAGACTTAGGTAGCAAGTACATTTCAGGGTAAGACAAAAGTGAAAAGATGCAACATGGTCAAGAGATATTTTTAAAGGCCTCTTGCATAGGACCTCTAAGTGGCCTGCAAACTTCAAGCAACTACATACATTCCCCTTTTCACTTGAAAATCTCATTTCTCAATTCATGTAAATTCTTAACCTCTGACTGTATGTGCCTACATGAATAACCACTTCAGTCATAAACAAGCTGTATGCCCTAAATGCCCCTTAGTAGGACACACAGTGACATCACACTATGAGGATTCATCGTAACAGTATAAAAATGATGTAAATTTAATGCTGTGGCTGAGACTTACTTCCCATTAAAATTACTGCAAACAATAGTAATAGAATTAGAACCAATATTTGCTACTTTCAAACATATCAATTTGACAAATATGTTTACAAATATATAATGGCATTTTATAATATTAGCATAAGGGCCAATGTATTAGACTCTAAACACAGTGAAGATGGAGAATTAGGCTTGGAGTAGCTGCAAATAGTTCAAGATTACTTCCAGAACAACTTATGGCCCCAAATTGCTTCTGGTCATTTTATTTTGAAATCTCATATTCCATTATTTAGTACACAGGCAAGTAGCATTTCTTGTAAATATTTCAGTCTTACTAATTTGAGAAAAAAAATTTAATTATAATTCTTTATTAACATAGAACATTAGCATTTTAATAAGTACAAATTGGTAATGCAAAGTAATAAAGAATAATCAAGTTGAAATAAACACCCTCAGTAATCAAGTTTAACCCAAATTACTTGGTGAGGTACAATACTTAAATCTGAATAATTTTCCCCATCAAATGTGTTCCCAATTCTAAATCAAGATGACATATTTATGAAATGGAAAGTATTCAGTTAAACTATTGCCTATTGTTGCATGCATCAAATTCCAACACAGCAGGGATATACCTACACAGATAAGGAAGATTAAATACCCATTATCTAAAGAAATCAAATTAATTGGAAAATTTCCAGATCTCTGTTTCTCCCTGTATTCTCTATGCCTAGTTTCCCTGTCCTCCATCTCTCTAATCTGGGGGGTGAAAAAGCACCTCATAAATATACCACAGTCTATTTATATCTAGGAAATTGATTAATATAATAATTTTAAAGTATTTTATAACAAGAAAACAAGAATATACTTTAAGCATTTTAAGGTTTCACTTGCTTTTATCCAATTAATATATTGAGCATATTGGGTAGTCTCTTATTTCAGCAGCTCTGGGTAATAAAACACAAATCAATAGTTATTGATGAACAATTTTTATTCATTTCTTGTTATGTGTTCCTCACTGAGGGTGACACTTAAGAAGAAAAGTTATCAGATATAGCCTGTCTGCCCCAAAACACTACATTAACACAAAAGTGAACTTTCTATGCCACTCAGAGACTTTTCCAGAAAGACAAAATCACCTGAACAACTATGGAAAATATCTTTGACCTGTAATGTCAACTTTTAGTCACTTTAATCCAATTGCTCTCAGCAATACAATGTACATCTGTTTATTATCCATTGTTTTCAAATATGTTTGGGTGACTAATATATAATTTCTGTACTGCAAAGCTAACTAATGCAATCATTGAGTTAGCTAAATGGAAAATGACTTATATGTTGTGCTGCTACACTGCTTTAGGTACTTTGCAAATGTTCCATTCAATTCTCACAACAAATATGTGAATTAAATGTTAATATCCTTTTTCGATGAAATACTTAAGGGAAGCAGGCCAAAGGACCTTTTTGGCTGCTAAGAATTAGCAGAGCTAGAATTAAAAGCCAAAATTCATTCTCGTATTTTTTTATGTTCTTTTCTGGGGGCTAAGCTGTAAGTTGTAAGAAGAGTAATAATGTGATTTTTAGTTTTAAAAAAGATACATATTAATAACTAACATTCACTGAGCACTTGCTATTTCAGTCAGGCAGTCTTCTAAAAACTTTACAAGAAAACTTTTGGACTCATTTGATCCTCATGATGACCTTGTAGGCATTATAAATGCCTTTATATTACATATCAAGAAACTAACTCTTAAAGAGGCCCAGTAAATTGGTGAGAGTTAATAAGGGATGTTCCAGGTTTACAAGCTCTTTGATTAAGGAACCCAAACACTTAGAAACTAGGTGAAACTGAGATCAGGCACGACATTACAAATCCATCCTAGTTTTAATCCACTGTTTTCATATTAATGTATTTATCTATTCTCTAATTATTACTTTATACAAGAAACTATGCCATGTGCTGGGTTCACAAAGAGAAAAAGCCAAAATCTCTATGTTCAAAGAGTTTGTGTTCTATTGAAGGAAAAATAGAAAATGATGATTACAATGTTCTGTAATAGACATACACAGAGTGGGCACCTAATTCATTATAAAGAAATAGAGAAATATTGAGCTGAGTTTCATATAAAATTGTATATATTCTCTTCATAAAATACATTTTATACATATAATATTTGCATTATCTTTGCTCTGGACCCCTCTTAAAATAATATTTTAAGAAGAAAAGTTCTTCTGCAATATTACCTTTGTCCACATGAACTGACAAGTCTAGCTAAATTATTAGCTTGTTTTCATACTTCTCATGAAAAAAAATCAGTTTCCTTTTACTCTACCGAATGATGTATGGATTGTGTTGAGTAAAAGGAAAGTGTAAGTTCATTCTTCTCTAGATGTTTCTTTTGATGTATGGATTGAGAATTGAGAAATCCAATATATTTAGACATTTTAGTTTAGAAAATATCTTGATAAACCATTTTTTTTGTGTGTTTTTCCACTGCAGCAATGGAAAATTAGCCCTTATTATGAGTGCTAACCCAGGCATCTTGGCCTATGGATGGGTCAGACTAAAAAGCTATTTCTATCAATGTACTTTAGGACATAATGATCTTAGGTATATTGAAATGTCAAGTTTCATCCTCAAGAGGAATGGTATATGTTAGAAAATTAGACCTTTTGTTATAAAATACAAATTGAACTGGTTAAAATCTTAAGTGAACCTTTTAGTGATTAACTGGGCTTACACAAGGCAATAAATGGGACTGGACAAAAACACATGAGGTTGGTCCAAAGTACCAAAGGCAGGAAAAATATGAACAAGCCCAATTCCTTCCAATCTGACCTGAATGAACCATCACTACTAGTTATTCTAGCTGTTCCCAAATCTACTATGGTCATGTAGCAGCCTTTATTAGGTTTCTCACATACTTGCCATAGTTCCATGCTACCTTTTTACATCTCTTTGTACCTTAAGGCATACATATCTCTCTCCTTCCAAAATTAAATTCAACCTTTCAACTAATTAGTTATTGGATTTGGAATAATGTTTCACCATGAGTTAAAGGTCAACTTGCTGCCAGCATACCAATAAATAAATTTAACATTCTCTCATCCGGTCAAGATTGCTCATGATTAATGGGAATAAGGATGGTCCCCACTCCTTTGATAACTAACTTACCACTTGGGTGATGTTTGTTCAAACTATGGCACTTCAGAAGAAACACTCAAACTCTCCTTTAAACCATAGACAAAAAAAAAAAAGTATAGAACTTTATTTCTTATGTTTGTGTCCCTTAAAAGTTAATTACATGAAATGTTAGTATTTTTCTTATTATTCAGTTTATAATCACTTGTTTTCTAAACAAATTTGCTAAAAAATGAGAGAAAAAAAACACATATGGCACCAAGTTCAAGTAACTCTAGTAAGTATGGTCACACACACCAGCTAATAATTTATTATTATTATTATTATTATTATTATTATTATTATTAACACACCACCAGCATCTGGTAGTCCTAGGTGGTTCCATCTAGGTACTAACTAGGCATGACCCTATTTAGCTACCAACAGACAAAAGCGGTTGTGTTCAGCCAGCTAATAATTTTAAATATGTTTATTACTTTCTCATTTCCCGCACTCTAAATTTTAGACATATTAACCCTAGATGGTGCTTACCTAGATTTTCTGGAGAATTTTCCTTAAAAGGGTGCAGTCTCTCATGCCTCAAAATCCACAAATCATTATAAAATTTATTTTTCTGTTATTTTTACTAGAAGATTGGAAAATTGGAGTAATGTTTCTCACCCTGAGACATAGTATTATTATTTTTTATTTATATTACAAAATCTAAGTCAGAGAAGATTTTCTTTCTGCTTCAGAATGTAAATTGAGATATAGGAAGTGAGCTATGTGACTAGGCTATTTCTTCTTGGATGACATCATCATCACTACCATTGATGCATCCACATGAAAGCTTGCACCTCCTAAGTGAGGCATGCTTTCTTCTGTCAACTAGGTCTATGATGGTTGAAGTAAACAGATTAAAAACTGATGATGCTAAAATAAATGAGTGATTATCCTGCAATACATGTACTTTTAAAGAATACTTAGTAACATGTTCCTGAAGAGATACATTGTGAGGTAGGCAGTTTTAGTCTAAGCAGGAAAGCTACCAAAGGAAACTATTTTAAATATTTTTATGTATCTCTTAATTTTTCTCAATTTTAAAAATAAATTTTTCTGATTATGAAAAAAATACACATTTATAAGACTACAAAAAAGAGGGTAGAGATTGCAATTACATATAATTAAACCACCCTTAGACTGCATGTGCTAAAACCAGAGAAAAGAGAGAAAGAAAGAGTGATGTTTAGGGAAGTGTCTGTACACCAGTTAGGCCACATAAGAGAAAGGCAGTAAAAGAAGTGTGAAAAAGAGGTATAGGTTTGTAGGAGGTCTCTCCATTAAGAAATTAGTGCTTTAAAATGTTTGAGAAAACCACCATGTTTTGGTTAAAATTTGTGTCCAAATTCCCTATAGATTGAAAAGCTACTTATAGGTTTTTACTTTTTTATGCTTAATTGGACTCTATGATTAATCACCACCCCATACCCCAGCTCCAGCGCTGAAAGGAAATGACTTGTGTGAGATTCAAACCAGAGAAGTTGGCAAAGAGTGGAATATTCTGCACCCACAACGTATTTCTTTACCATGGCTTATAGTATTTTCTTTGTGTGGAGCACTGGAGCAGGTAAACCTCATTTAGATAGTAGATGGGTAATGGCAAATTTAGAAGTGATTACACCTTGACAGTATACAAGAGCAAAGAGCTCTGAGTGCTTTTCAGAAATACAGCTTGACACTTATCATTTCTGGGACTCTGCCACCATCTTTAAGAGCTATAATTTAGGACTTATTTTCCTCTGACTATTCTTTCTCTTTTATGTAGTCAGAATAAATGACAGACACCAATTCCAAGCTCTGTCTTGAATATTTTCTTTATTGAAGCCATAATTATGCAAATTTTTCTAGACAATGGATTATTTTGAAATCTGTAGAAATATTTATTGTCTTAATAACACCAGACACTATAGGCTGGAGAAATGATAAAGCTGAATTATTGTACCAACAAAGCTTGCCTGCCCATCACCTAATCAAATGCATTATTTATACTCCCTGACTAATCAGAGGCCTCTTTATTCATATTTTTTTAAAAAGAAAATGCATGGTTCATGGAGCTTAGTCTTTTTATGAACTTTTCTCCTCCAAAGACAATACTCTGAAGATGTTAGGAAGTTGCCAGCTGATGAATGCATGTCCCATGAAGCTCCATATTTCTTCCTGACAGTCCATTAGCTGGGGTCTAGGGGTTTGCAAAGTACTTATCATAGTTATTCCACTGTCTATAATGGTGGCCTGAATATTTGTAGTTTTAAGATAACGTTTTGTCATCCTCTAGAAAGAAATTACATTGATTAGAGTGATACACAATAGAAGCTTCCAGAAGGAAGGTGGGCTGTCGCAGATTCCTGCCCTCAGGAGGCCAGCTCAAATCCCCGAAGCACTGCTCCACTCACTCCCATCTGATTGGAAGACTGCCTATGCTCAGAACAGGGCAATAGTTAAATTCCAATGCTTTTAGCTCCAGTTATTTGTTTATAAATTAAGACTGCTTTGATGTCTCTCATGTTAAAATAAACAAAGCTTACATATATAAACTTTAATATGTTCCTTAAAAATCCAAAAACACATAACAGACTATATGCATTGCATTTCAAAGTCAGGTACCACAGGAGAACTGGGACACTGTTTTTGAAAAATATATTTTATGTTCTATCAATAATTTTCTATATCATACTTTAGTTACAAAATTTATTCCACAGAACAAACTTTTCAAGAACAAAGCCTGTCATTTTCTAAAGAGTGAAATGGGGAGGAAGCCTTATGAATATAAATTCATTTCCAGGCACAATTGCTCTCAAAATGAAATGAATTTTACAAAGTAGGCCTTAGAATTCATCAATTTAAGTCACCTAGGTTGGTTTACATATTAATCCACTTCCCCAGCATCTCCCTTTGTGACCTGGCAGGCTTCAGCTATACACAATGGCATAGAGGCAGTCTGCTGAAAGGTCTGTTCTTTTAAAATGTCACTCTGCACTGTGGAATATGTTTTATTAAGGGTAATGGGAAACGCGCAGGTCCGCTGGTAAATTTGCTTTTCTTTCCTCAGATGAAATTTGAACACAGACTTAATAGGAAAATTTGTCATTAAATTATAAGAGCAGAGTGGGCTGGGCTGGATGTCAGCCGCCATGCCAAACAGAAGATTCCAGCCTACCTTCTCAGGGAGGTCATCCCTCATCTCCTAGGATAGCCACTGTCTGAGGCCAAAAATCACATGATCAAGATTAAGTTTTGCCTCAGGGGGGAAAAAAAAGCTAAGTAAAAGGCTATGGAGAAAATTTTTCAGGTCATCATAATAGGAAAAAATTTTTTTTTAGTCAATAATGATGATGCGTCAACATGACTCATATTGCATGCTTTCATACAGATAATAATATACACATCGACTCATTTGATCAAAAGCATAATGATAGTCAAGAGTCAAAGCCTGCAATGACATGATTGCCTAAAAGATGGGAGTTAGTCTCTTCCCCGACCTCAGACCTATATGAGGATTTTTTTATCTCAGTAAAAGCCCTCTGTAGGTGGTATTTGATCCCTAATGAACTTGTGTTACTCTTAGTTCCTCTACTAAATAAGATAATTTCCAAGATGAGAAAGAATTTGGCTTTGTAATCCTAAATAACTGTGTTGGATTAGAAACTTTGTACTTCTCATACTTTGTACTAGTAATGCCAGCTTCATGGGTGTGTGACTTTATAAAGTTTCATGAACTTTAAGTCTTTTTTTTTTTTAATGAACTCTCACTACTAAATACAAGGCTCATAAGAGGGTCCCATATTTGGATTTTAATGCTTTGCCATATCTGTCTTGACATTCTTTGTAAATGTATATCTGAATTTGTGATTTGGTAAGCAAAGTCTGATGAGAAACCAACATGTGTGCCAGAGGCTTAAGTTCGAGTGCAGACCTACCCCCAACAATGTTCCACTTTTCTGGGATTAGTTCTCAGCTACCTGCTCCCTCTTTCCCTGGTACCCCGACCCCAAGGCTCTCCTCTAAGCCCTGCCCAGTGACCACTGCTTTGCTATCTTCTGCCCCTGGTGGGATCTGGACAAGAGAGGGTCATGGTTAGGCTTACATGCCCAGTGTAACAAGTTGCAGAATGAGGCTCTAGGCATCTATTATGAGGGCAACATTCAATAGCCATTAAAAAAAAAAAAAATTCCATGACAGCTGAGATAGAGACTGCACAAGAAAAGAAAATTTTTTTTCTACTTTTTCACCAAGGTACCATATTTTCATCATGTACTTGGCTTTATAAATTATATAGCCAGCTCTGACTGTCAGTATGATCTTGTGATAATTATGTAATCTTTATAAGCTTCAGTTTCCCCATCTAGAAAATAAGAATAATACTAACACTTATAGAGTTGTAATGAGGATGAAAATTTTAAAACTTCATGTAAAGGGCTGAACATAGAACCTGGCTCATTGTAAGGGGACTAATAATATTAGTTATTAGTTTCAAAGGTTATAAAACAAACAAAAACATGCTTTGACTTTACATACTTATGTGGATAACAATTAGTACATTACAAACATAATTCAAGAATATTTTGGCCCATAATTTCTTAAAGTTTAAACATGCCAAATTAAAATGTATGTTTTCAGTTACTGAAGACCTTAGCATTCAAAGAAAAACTCTTTTCTTTAAAAAAGAATAATTTATAAAATTTAGAAATATTAGGAAAAAGGACCTATTAAGGAACAATTGCTAGAATATACAGTGACGGGACCAGAAGGAGAAAATATTTTATGTGAAGGCCATGGTTTTAGGAGTCTGGCCTCAAAGGACTGCCCACACAGCCCTGGGTGACAGTGAGTGCTCCATTAGCCACTCTTACAGGTCTCTCAAGGGAAATGTTCCATCCTGAGCTATAGCTAATCTCTAAAAACAATTTGAATGAAAGAAATAGATGATGAAGGAGAGGGTTAAAAATATTTAAAAATTGCTAATTTCTTGTCTAGGAAAGCAAAATGTTTATTTTCTATAATTTGGGGGTGAGGGTGGAATTTAAATGTGATATGTCTTAGTATAACCCCTACTACATCCCCAAAGTCATTTCATTTTCCAACCCATCCTGAGAGTGATTTCTCATTTAGAATAAAACTCCTTTGCCACTGCAGAGAACACACTAAATTCCTCAAAGGCACTCAAAATGGACCAGACCCTCAGCATGGTTTTGTTGAGTAGCAGGTCACACAACTTTTTGGCTCATAGAGCTCTGGGCCCTTCCTGCCTCTCGGCCAGCAGTCCTTGAAAGACACTTACAGGCTAAACTCAATGGCCAAACCAACATGACTTCTTTTTAGACTTATTGTCACTATTGCTAGACTACGGTAGTCAAAAGATTAAATCACCTGTTGAATAAAGCCCATCTTCCACATGAAACCCAGAAACAAGATTTTTATTTACCTACAGTGTGATGAAAGCCAGAAAAATATAACAGGAGTATGCCATAAAACATACCTGAGATTCAGAAGAATAAACCTAATTTTCAGAAATTACTTTCCCCAAAATAAATTAATATCCTGTTAGGATCAATATTTCCCAGCTAGGATGTTTTCAGACATATTATTTTTATCTCTGTTATATCTCTGTGTTCTGCCTACTAATTTACGAACATATATCTGTTAGATAGTTAATCAGACATGAGTGACAGAGGAACAAAGGAATGGGGGCCCAGCCTAGAGACTGCCTGAATTCTATGGTGGTAGAATTCTCAGTATGCATATGCAGACTATGCAGAGTTATACAGCAACCAAGTGTCAGTCAAAATGACCTCACTTGCCAATTACCTTGTAATGCCTTTGAACTCATCCATCACGGCCCAAATATAGTGCAAACATTTTCATTTCTGGGTCCTTTTGCAGTCTTTTTGTGGACCTTTTGTGTTGGTTATTGTGGTTTTATTATGGCTCTTCACTGAAACCATGTACTTCCGTGGGGCACCTTTGTCTTCCTAAAACATATACTTTTAATAAATATTTTCTAAATCTCACTGACCTGTGATCCTTCACTGCGTCAATGAGGAAGAACCGAGGAAAAACTGCTAACTACACCTCTTCACTGTTATCTCTCTCCCTCCCCTCTGACGTTGGGGAGACACTGAACTCCGTTGGCCCCAGAGGTAACATATCTGTCCTTGAGATTTTAAGCTCTTGAAATATAAGTACCATTTCTAATTGAGCATTATATATCCAATATCAGCTTCTACTTTGATACTTGACATAGCTATAGTGATTAATGCTTATATACTTGCACTGTTATTCTCTAAGCAAAAACTTCTTATTGTTAACAATGTTAAAATAAAATGGCCCCAAACTTAAGTTATTGATTAATATCAATTATAACTAAAGCTTTTTACAGCCTAATGTTATCCAAACCTTGACATCCATTAGCCCATTTTTCTGAATTCAGTTTGCTCCTTAGGAGAGGCAGCGTGGTATAGAACACTAGATCTAAACTAAAGTGTGGCCCCCAGATGAGCAACATCAGTGTCACCAGGTATGACAAGTTAGAAGTGCAAATTGTTATGTCCCAGCCCAGACCTACTAAGCTCTGCAGTGAGGTTCATAAACCTGTGTCTTAAGAAGCCCTCTGTGTGATCCTCATGTATATTAAAGTATGAGGATAACTAGTATAGACGAAGAAACAAATTATAGTGAAAAGAACTAAGTTCTAATTCCAGTCCATACCCTGTTTTGTGAATTTGTGCAAATTATTTAACCTCTTTAAGGATCTATTTTCTTCCCTGAACAATTAAGGATAATAATACCTATGTCATTGGTTTACCATAAAGATTATGTAAGATAATATTTCCTAGGAATCTGACACACAATAAGCTCTCAATAAATGGTTGTCATTGCCATAAAATGGTTCATTCTGAAAGGTCTAGCTTACAGCCCTTCACAAATACCCAATCCTCCTTATTCATATCTCATAAGACTTTCAGCAGCTAATATATAATTCCAAGTTGAGATTCATAAATAACGGTTATTACAGTTTTCTTTTTGGAAAGTGTTTCTGATACAATTAACTCCTGGCTATTAAAGAAGCTGTTACAGTCTGTTACATACTAAGCAAATACTCCTGTTTACAGCATATCAGTGATTAGCCCTGCTAGATTGTGTCTAGGCACAAATTAGGCACTTAAAGTGGATAATCCATTCCCAGGAAAATCCAGACAGTGGTAAGTGATTAATAAAATCAAACACTCTAGATAAAGAATACCTGGGTTTTGTCAGCAAGACTAGTATGAAAAACCATACTGAATGCACGCCTTCTAATTGTCTTCTCTGTTAAAAAAACAAATCTCTTCTGTACTGTGCTATACGACTGACAGGAATAAGGTAAAAAAAATAATTGTTTTGGAAAGGGTTGCTTCCTTGGCAGGCTTACCAGACTATTATAGTGTTACCTACCTGAACTTTCCCCAAGGCATTAATTACTAGAAATGACCACCTGGAGGTTGGGCAAGCTCCCTTTGTTCTGGGTCTCAGGTTGCACAGATCTGTGATGAAAACCCTCATCTGTGATAACCACCAGCCTCAAGCAGCAGCAAGGTAATGAGATCAAATCATTCCCCTTGCACTTTAACCTGACTGGGCGAGACAAAGGTTCAGAAAAGAGAATATATCATTGAATTTAATTTAGACTTCTGGAGTTTAGACATTTGTTTTCATCAATAAAATAAATGTTTAAATCTAAAGCCATTTGCAGGGGGCAGAAACAGTGAAACATTGACTCCTTAACTTCTAGATAATGCTAGGTTCTTTCCAGTGCATACATTCCTAGTAAAAGCAATAAAAAAAAAAATTAAAATTAAAATTAAAAAATAATTAAAATGGTGGGTGTTGTCTATTGTCCATTTAAAAGATGATATATTCCACTCTAAGTGTTGAGTGATCTTAAACTTAATATTTTTGGTTGTTTAAAATATTTGTCTTTGAGTTTGTGAATAATATTGCAATTATGTTGAGCCTGAATTAGAGGTTCACATTTGCTAAGCACAAGATACTGTCTGCACTAAATGACTTTTTAAAGAGTTTCCTAATGGTCAGTGGTGTTCAATATATTGGGAGCCATGAGCACCACATGTATCAAAGTGCTTGCTAGTAAAATAGGTTTTCGTAATTAAAAGGAATTAAGTTATCTTTAAAAGAGCCATTTGATTTTATCAAATAAATACATTACAATAATAAGAGGAGGAGTCAGGCTCATTGCAGGTGGTAAAGTGACTGGAGAGATCAGTTAAAGTTTACAATTTTCTTCCTCCTCTTCCCTCCATCAACTGATTTATTTGCTTCTAAATTGACAACAATACAGATGGCTCATCATGTTGATCCTGGCTTTTGCTCATGGTCCTAATTTGCCTTTGGCATTTTTGACTTCACAAAAATCTCAGGTTACTTCATCTTCTGCACATCAACATTCATATGAAAGGCTATAAATATTTTAAACATTAAGTATTTGCATTATGTATTTTAATGGCTATGCAAAACAATATTATACACATATGTCAAGGGGAAGAACAAAGAGAAAAAGCCTGAATAAAAAAAGAACCAATATATTGAAGGCAAGTAAAAAATTAACATACTACATAATCTAATTCATAAGTCCATGAAAGTCTTAAAAATGCAGAGCATTTGCCATCACAACATCCATTAAATATGTGATAAATGACTAAGTCTTATAGGAAGAGTGGCCACACATGATTACAAAGCATCTAAATTAAGCCACATTATTTTGTCGGCTAATATATTTACATTTATTATCTATATAGCAAGTTGTACAAAAATGGACAAATGATCAGAGAGATGCTTTCAATACAACATCCCTTACTAAAATATTGTTGAATAATATCTGGTGATGAAATTTAGTAGCTTAAAAAAAATATCTATTTTTTTTTTAAATCATAGAGAGTGTTATCTCAGTGCTCTGCAACTAACTTACTGTGGGCACTGGGTAAATCCTAAATAATTAATTTTTAATAAATCTTCAACAAATTATTTTTTGTTTATAAATATATATATATATATATATGTATATATAATTAAAACTTGGAACTAAAACACAGACAATAAGAGGAACCTATAATTCTATCACCTAAAAATAGCCTCTAACATGTTGGAAGTTTAGCTCATTCTTGCATATCATTTTCATACCTTTTAAATAATGAACATTGTACTTCCTCTGGAGAGACTTCTCTGTCCCCTTCACCCTGACTAGATAGATCAGTTTCCTCTCCCAGGATGTCCAGATCCCCTTACTTACTTACTCCATCTTACTCTAAGCATCTATTTAAAGATTTGCCCACCCCTCTCCAGTAAGAATTCTAAATAAGAGAGCCTATCTAATTCCTCTTTGCAGCCAGCAGCAAGTACACAACATCTACAAACATTGAAGGTAACAAATGTGTAGACGGGTTCATCTCTAATCCTATATCCCATTTTTTCACTTAACATTATATCATAAGATTTGTTCCATGTCATTAAATTCCTTCAGAAATAGCCCCTCCCTTTTTTTGAGGTATAATAATTCATTGTATGGCTATAATCTGTTTAAACTTTATTATTAGATAATCATTCTCCCTTTTTTGCTATTGTAAAAAGCACAATGTTGCTGGGAAAAAAAGTCAGTAAAGCAGAGAAATTGAAAGTATAAATCTTATCATAAAAAAATAGAGAGTATGTTATATAACATTTTTTGAATTAATGTTAAATGTCCTCACTGCAATAATGACATGTGCTTAAGCAAAAGAATGTTCTTATTCTTTGTGATACATGCTGAAATATTTTGGGATATATATACACACACACTCATATATATATTGAGAGAGAACAAATGTGAAAAAGTTTAACAATCAGTTGAAGAGGTGAATGGTTCATTGTACTCAGCTCTCAACTTTTCCATAGACTTAAAATTTTCAAAATGGAAAGAAAACTATGAACCCTGAATTCCACACACCTAGGTTTTAATTCCAATTTCACCACTTACTAGTTGTGTAATTATGTTAACTAACTTCTCCAAGCCTGTTTTTGTACTAATAATATAGAGACAATAACAGTAAATATTTTATAGAATTGTATTGAGAATGATTATATGGATTAATACATTTAAAATATTTATCACAATTCTTATTATATAAGTGCTTTATAATGGTCTGCTATTATGAATATCATTATACATAAATATTTGCCTACATTTTGCATTATTTAGACTATTATAATTTTTTCCTTAGGTTAGGATCCTAAAAGTGAAATTACTGAGTCAAAGAGCATAGGGATTTGGAAGCTTCTTATTGATACTAACAAAGTGTCATCCAAATAGGTTTGATCTGTTTACATTTCAGCGGCATTCTTTCTAGTACTGGAAATTTTTATTTTTTTTAAGTTAAGGATAGTAAATAATTAGATTGCATTAATCGATTGCTACTTCAATATGCCTTAATTATGATCAATGTCAAATCAATATTTTTAAATCTTACTGACATCCCTAAATATGAAAAACAATGCTGACATTCACTAAACTTGCTAAAAAATCAGACAGTAGGATGAGGATTATTGATAGTTCTTAATCTGAATATAACAGATTCTTTGCGTTGTGGGTTGTATATATTTTTTTCCTTGCTTTTCCTCTGTCTCCAATTATTCCAGCTTGGAATAAATATTATTTATTATAGTCATAGTAAAATATAAAGAACTTACTTTTCTCAAAGCAATTTTTAAGAAGTTTAGTAAAGGAGGCAGCTTGGACAGAGTGACTGCAGTGAGTGTTGGTGGAGGTGGTGAGGTTGCTACATTACCACTGATTGTAATTAAACTGTAAATCTAGAGAAATTCTATTTCTCAGGCTGTTTGCAAATTATGATTTCTCACACAAACCACCTTATGTTAATGACAAATTCTTATTTCTATTCACATATTTTATACACTTGCCATGCACAGAGTAAGCTTAATCACTCAGAAAATAGATCTCAAGTATAAGAGGCAATGAGAAATGAATACCATATTTACAAAAAAAGACTTTAGAAAAATATGTAAACAAAATATTTCAGATAGACTACTACATTTTTATAACATGACAAGTTATCTCATCTGTAATTCAAAGTGCTAGAACATAAAGAAAGGATTCACATGTTAAAGGCAAATAAAGTAAAAAACTGACTAAAGTTCTGACTTATTTTTAAGATTTCCATTTCAGTTCAGATTCCATTGGTTTACAAAAAATTATCCATAATTTAGTCTATTAAGGGAGAATGCTGGAGTAAAATCAATAAGTAAAAATCCTTAACTTTAATTAGCTTTCATCAATTTCAGAGACAATTCATGAAAGCTCCTGTAGAACATTGTTCAAGAAGAGTGAATCCTGATGTACTTTATTGGGTTCATAACTTCTATTCCCAGTCCAATAAAGAAATTCTTTAGGTGAACAATGTTCTCTGTATTTTTGACACAATGACCTACACAAACCAATATTACAGGTTTTCTAAATTGAGACCACTGCCATCGCATGTTTCCCATTGCACATTTCAGTTCAATCTAACAAAAATTATTATCTCCATAAGTCATATAGGTTTAATTGGGGTCATCAAGGTCTATTTTTTTTCAGTTCTTAACTCATTAATGTTCTGAGTGAAATAGCTCTTTCTGCTGTTTTTCCAAAAATATGTTCTATTTCATGTATATATGTGTGCATGCATGCATTTTAGCTATACTCTTAACTTCTAGTCAATAGCTTTCTTCTTCTGAGATTATAGCTGAGTCCTCTACAATGAGAATTTTCAAATATAAGACCTAGAGAAAGTGTGTATCAATTCTAGGTTTCAAAATGGCCCTGTAAGCACAAGGCCATTTTAAGATCCTCCCTAAACTTAAGGTTCTTAAATCCAGAGGCACCTCTCGAAGTAGAAAAAATTCATTAAAATGCATCCACATGCCACATGAATATTATTTTTTCTGTAAAAAGTATTTTAAAAATTTTTATAATTTTGCTTTTGAAATTATTTGGCCATTTTTTCCCCTTCTTTCTCTTTTTTTTTCCCCTTCTTTCTTTTTGGGGACAAACTATAATATTATCCACATACAAAATTTCTGGAAGTGATACTTAAGAAGCAATTAATACTGGTTAACTCTGAAAAACCAAAGGTGATATATTTTCACTTTTTCATGCCATTTTGTGTCATTTGAAAAAAAATTAATGTGTTTAAAACATAAAATAAAATAATTTACCAAATTCATTAAAAAGATTAATAATTTTAAGAAGGTGAGTAAATTAAAAGGATTCTAAACAGATTAGGCTATCAAGAAATAACAATTCTGATGGACATTTCTAGCAACTCATTTGGGAAGCCCTGTTCAAAGAAACTAGCTGTGAAACCTTGACATGTAAAAAATTAAGAATGTGTAAAATTGGTACAGTTCAGACATTGTTGCTTTGTGATGACGTCTGACAAATTCTTCTTTTACATTAAACCCAAGTATCACTTTAAAATGTATACCATACCCTAGGAGTAAAACTTCTTTAAAAATCCTGGGATTCAGCAAGTAAGAAAGATCAAATTGGTATTGATGTCCAAGAATATGTAGTTCTTACATCCTGTTCTCACTCAGAAATAAACTGCATCTATAGACTCTGTAACATGAACTATATTAAGGCCGAGTACATCAGTACAAATAAATAAGCAGCAACTAATATCAACCCCAAATTTGTCTCAATTTGATAAAGAGGGTGGTAGAAGAATTTTTAGTTGAACGAATTAAAAGATATATAACTGAGCCTTTTATGGGAATTAGAAATATCTAGAAATAGAAAAAGGACTAAGAACTGAACCAAAGTTAATTATAGTCATTTTCTACATCTTTCAGCTGAAGATATTAAACTAAACTTTATTTGGTATAAGGTGGGAGGAAAATGGTAATTACGCACTATTTATTTATTTTCTTCAGTCAGCATCTCACTTCAGCAAATTTAAAATTAAAATTTCCAGTATCATTAAATGTGTCAGAGATGCAGAGTTATTACCATTCCATGCAAATGACATTAAAAGGAAAGTTCTCATAACTTTAAAATTAACGCATAAGCCAGTGTTTCCTATAATCCCTTTTAAGAAGGCAAAGAAGTAATATTTCTCAGCACACACAGTAAGAAACGCTGCAAAAACCAGCTGCTTTTGGAAGGCCATGACCTACCCTGTCGTGTTCACTTCTCTGTCTCCAGAAGCATAAAACTGAGGCAGTTGGCAAGTATTTGTGTGTTGACTACATGCGTGTGACTAAATCAGTGAATAAATTTTTTTTAAAAAAGGTGGCTGAGTGAAATAGTGCTAGATGAGTAATTGACTAACTGAATAAATAAAAGGATAAATAAATAAATGTAGAAGTGTGAGTTAATGAATTGGTGGATAAATATTTGAAACATAAAAATGACTACAATTACATAAACTGAAAGAGAAGTGCCACTTTCCTCCTTTATTCCAATAGCCTTCAATCTTGCCTACACATTGGAATCACCTGTGGATACCAGTTGCCCCAGCTCTGAAATCTGATTTTATTGATTCAGAATGAGACCCTGGTATGGGTATTTTTTCTAAAATCCATAGGGAATTATATTGTGTAGCCAGAGCTGAAAATAACAACTGGCCCCCTCTCTCCATCACAGAACTCTTTTTCAGCTCTCTACCTTTTATACTTTATCTCTTTCTCTATTTTCATTTCTCAGTGTTAATTTCCATTCTCTTCCCACTCTGCCTCATTCCTGGGGTCTTAGTTGAAAAAAGGGAGTCATGAAAGCTAATATATTTTCTAAAACTAGTTAAGCTTTTATACTCTCTATTTTAGGTGAATAGGGTGAGGATCTGCAGGTCAGAGGGTCAAAAATAAAAGGTGAGTGTAACAGATGTCAAAGATTATAGACTTATATTAACAATGACTTTTATAGACATCTTCCTGTAGCTCAATAATGAACAAACTACACGGATAGGGTAGAAACAATCTTGCTTATCACTGCATTTGAATCTGCTATACTAAATGTAAACATGACATAGTGGTTTACACTTTTTAGTTGTATGACTTGGGCCTACAATATGGCTATAGTATATTAATGCTGGGAAATAATATTATTGTTCACAATTTACAGAAAACTACACAAATGCCGGAGCCAGCCGTCTAAAAGTGAACAGTTCCCGAGAGGGGGAGTGAGGATTGAGAAAGAAAGAGAGAGACAGAAGATAGAGTCGGGAGGGCAAACAGTGAATACTGAGCTTCGAGTTTATTTAGCACAGCATATATAGACCCTTGGAAGAGCATGAGAAACAACACCCACATATATGCAAATGATTGCTGACCTTTACATAAGTTCTCTCAAAACATCCTTGTTCTTGTTTTCTCTCTTATTCCCTGGGGCAAGGAACATTCAACTCTTTCCATTAAGCCAATCTTCCTCCTTCAGTAATGAGCTTATCCATTAAGGAGCCCACCCGCTCTGCAAACTTCTAGCTTGTAGGCAACTCCAACCCTGTCTGCAGGGCATTCAGCAAGAATGGCTCCCAACACACAAAGAAGTCCAATAATAATAAATAGCACATATTTGGAGCTACACATACATGGGTTCAAATCCTGACTTTACTATTTACCAGTTATGTTACCTGGAAAATGTTACATAACCTCTCTGAATCTTAGGTCCTTATTTGTGAAATAGGTTAATAATAACTACTTAATTGGATAGTTAAAGTAATAAATTTGATGAAATGTCTAAAATTACCCTCAAATTACCTGACAGAATAAATGCTTGATAAATAATATTTAAAATAAAAGATAATACAGATAATATATGGTGGAGAATTTAAACCCTACATTTCTTCCATTTCACTACATAGCTTTATCACAAAATATTTTCTAGATATTTCTTCAGCAGTACACCTGACTTTGTGTCATAGATAATATTCCCTTTTTCAGTGCTAATTCTTTTAGCTACACAGAAAACCCTATTTGAACTAGCCTCAAGCAAAAAAATGGAAAGGATCTAAAATTCCAAATAAAAATAGTGGTTATTAGCAGAATGCATCTTTTTATACAGAATGAGATAGATGCAGATATCTTCTATCTCTATACTTTACAAAAGAAGAAACTGTCCTGTCTAATAAACCTTTGCCTACACCCTAGTTTGTAAAGATATTATCACATGCTTTCTTTTGAACTCAATTTTTGCTTTTCTTTTTAGGTTTAGATAATACAGCAGCCCATTACTGTATTATATGCTTCAAAGTTGCTAGGAGACTAGATCTTAAATGTTCTCACTATAAAAAAGAAATGATAATTATATGATAGAATAGAGGTATCAGTTAATGCTACAGTGGGAATCATTGTAATATATTAATGCATCAAATCAATACATTTTACACCTTAAACTTACACACTGTTATGTGACAGTTACATCTCAATTAAAAATGTTTTAAAAAATGGTTGGGCCATTATTTTACAGCAGCTTATTCTGGTTTTACTGTGTGAAGGATCACTACAAATTTGCTAATGAAGGACTGAGAAGCAGATAACACAGGGAAGATGCTAGGTAGAAATTGTGGGGCATTTTGAGAAAACTAATTTTATTCTCATAAGGTAAGATGTGGGAGCAATCTAGCAAGAATAAGATTCTAAAACTTGCATTTTATCACCTGTTTTTACTTCTTGTATTCTCTGATCTTTTTCTCTTTTGTTGATTATTAGATTAACTGAAATCTTTCTGAAAATTATAGGTTATTTCAGGTGTACAGAAATTATCAAGAGGAGGTAGTTTAATTTACATTTAACTAAAAGCTTTAAACGGGGGAGAAATGGATATCTGGAGTCAGTAGAAATGGCAGTGGGCAGTCTCTACCAAGAGATTCCCTTGCCAGAAAAACCTCAGGGATTCTAGGCTTGGTTTTAACAAGGGATGTTTTATCAATAATTAATTTCTCAAAGAATATTAAAGATTAGTTCAAAATGTCAACATTTATTTTTTAAAAATGGAATAATTCCATGGAAACAGCTTTAACATGAAGCAAAATATATATAAAATGTTCTCCCCAAAGAATTACATTTTTCTTGATTAAACATCTCCTCACACTTAGAATCAGCAGGTGGGAAGTCACAGAGCTTTTAAATATTTCTCATTTCTGCTTCTCCACCAAGAATTTTGAAAATACAAATGGAACGCATTACAAAACCTCTCTGGGTGTTGGGAAATAAAGATAAGCATCTCTTCACCAACCAAGCATTTGGGGAGCATGAGTATATTGAATAAACCTTAATTTCCATCTCTGCAGCATAGAACTATAGGTTCTCAAAAGGAGCACAACACTAATGATGGCTTTCTAGGGTGTTCTCTGACTTGCTAAATATAACTATTTCCCTTAACCAAGAGTTTTGAATTTTTTATTCTGTCTCTGGTGTAATCTTAAAAGTGAGAGAAAAAAATAAAACTATATTTAGGGAGAAGAAAAATAGAAGTTTACATTTATGTATAGTCTATTTTGTCCCAAGAAAGATTTCTCTTTTTATTATTTATGAAGGTATGTACCTATTTTCAGAGTGCACTTTAATTAATTTTGACAAATGCATACACCCATGTAACCCACCTACCTATATAGAATATTTATGTCATGCTAGAATTTTTATTCTAAAAGACTATTAAGTCAGTCCCCATCATGCCACTCCTGATCCCTTCCTCTGCAGCCACATTGATATAATTAGTTTGTTCATTTTTATTGCTGAGTAGTATCTCATGTTTCTTCATTCTCCTGCTGGCATATTTGAATTATTTCCAGTTTGGGGATTTTATGAATAAAACTGCTGTGACCATTCTTGTGCAAGTGTTTTTGTAGATATATATTTTTATTTCTGTTGGATAAATAGGAGTGGGAGTACTGGGTTAGAATTGGGGTAGTTTAAGTTTATAAGAAATTTTGAAACAAGTTCTACGATTTTACGTTTCCACTAGCAATGCTTGAGTTACAATTGTTCCAAAACCTCAAAAATACTTGGTATCATCAGTCTTTTTAATTTTATACCACTCTATATGGTATCTCATTTTGCATATCCCTGATGATTAGTCATGGTGAACCTTTTTCAAGTGCTTATTGGCCATATGTATATAATCCTTTATGAAATGTCTGTTCACGTTTTTGCCTGTTTGGGGGTTGCTTTGATTCTTATTACTGAATTCTAGTAGTATTTTTATATAGTCTAGATACCAGTTCTTAGGCAGATATAATGTAAATCTTGTCTCCCAGTATAAAGCGTGCTTATTTATTCTCTGATAACATTTAAGTTTTTATAAAGTTCAACTTTTAATCCTTTGAATTTATTTAGACTAATGTTAGTGTATATATAATGTGCACTTACAAAGAATATGAATTCTACTGTGTTTGGGTTTAGTGTACCGTTAATGTCAATTAATCCAAGCTGATTGATAAAGATGTTCATGTCTTCTCTAGTTATTTTTTTGTTTGTTTACTTAGTCTATCAATAACTAAAACAATGCTGTTAAAAATCTATATAGATTTGTCTGTTTCTCCACTTCTGAAAAATTGTTGATTAATGTATTTTGAACAACTCTTATTAGGTTCATACTCATTTAGAGTATGTCTTCTTAATAAATTGACCATCTATCTTTATAAAATGTTTCTTTTCTCTCATAATAATTCTTTTCTTGAAATTTCTTTGCCTGAAATTAATATATTTGCTCAGCGTGCTTATAATTAGCATTCTCACAGCATATCTTTTTATTTTTAACTAATCTGAGTATTTATATTTAAAGTATATTAATCTTCTAAAGACCATCTAGTAGCTGTGCTTTTTTTAATTTCTTACCTGATCTTTTCCTTTTAATTAAAGTATTTAGTCCATTTTAATATAGTTATTTATACATTAATATTTACGTATACTGTCTTACTACTTGATTTTTTTGTGTCCCATCTGTTTTTTGTATCATTGCTGCCTTCTTATGTATTTCATGTTTCTAATTATTGCATTAGATACTTCTATTGTATTTTAATTTTATCGCATAGTAATTTTACTGGAGTTTAAAT
Source organism: Macroglossus sobrinus (assembly GCA_004027375.1). Taxonomy (NCBI): domain Eukaryota; kingdom Metazoa; phylum Chordata; class Mammalia; order Chiroptera; family Pteropodidae; genus Macroglossus; species Macroglossus sobrinus. The sequence goes on along the minus strand of PVKZ01000090.1, from coordinate 15,051 downwards.
ATGCCTCCCTAACTTAATTTGAATTAAATATCATGCCTATTTTCATCTGATATAAGAACCTCTGAATAACATACCTGCATTTATGCTATTTCCTTCCTTTGTACTATTATGAATTCTACTTCTACATACTTTATAAATGCACAGAAATAACGTTTTGTCATTTCTTTTTTTGCTTTGAACAGTCCATTGGCTTTTAAACATATTTAAAAATTAGAACAAATATTTTATTTTGGCTGATATATTTACTATTTCTGGTTCCTTATTTCTTCATTTACATGAGTTTCTGCATCATATCATTTCCCTTCAGCCTAAAAAACTCCCTTTAATATATCTTTTACTGCAGATCTGCTGAAAACACATTCTCTCAACTTTGTCAATCTGAAAATTTGCCAACATTTTTAAAGGGTATTTTCACTGAATTTAGACTTCTAGACTGACAGTATTTTTTTTTAATGCCAGTCCATTGTTTTACAGCTTATGGTTTCTAATAAGAAGTCAGGAAATATTTTTAACATTATTCTAGTTGCTTTTAAGAAATCTTTTAATCTTCAGTTTTCAGCAATGCACTGTGATAATGCTTAGATGTGATTGTGTTTATTCTGCTTCAGATTCTTTGAGTTTTGAAGAGATGTAGACCTACATTTTTCACTAAATTTGTAAGCTATTCAGACACTATTTCTTCAAATGTTTCTTATACCCGTCTTTCACTCTTCTTCTTCTGGAACTTCAAATACAAAGAAAAGACTTGGAGTCCATGAACAAAAAATGTTCACAGTCTTAGAATCATAGGAGTTTTGTTCTGGCCAAAGTGTGTAGAATTGTTACATTTTATTAGTTTGGACAGGTCTTCAGTCACATCTTTGATACTGGTTTTAGAATATAACAATTAGACATGTAAGTTTTATTTAAAGACTATAATTTTATAGTCTCTTCCTCCTATTTTTTGAGAACCTTTGTAGTCTCCTTTTTTCTTCAGTATGGATTGTTGGACATTCAGAAAAACCCACATTTAGCTGCTATGAGCAAAGCCTCATACATATTGAATATTGAAAGTTCTAATGACAAAAAAAAAAAACAACTCTTCTTCCCCTTCTCCTCTACATTTCATTACTCCATATGCTAACTTCTGCTTATTTGGAAATTTTCCAATTTCTGGCTTCTTTTTTGGATTATTTATTACATTCTACCTATAATCACAGCATTGACAAAACAAAATTTGCTTATAACCTTTTTTCCTTTTTTTCTAGTGTTTCTGTATTACAATAGTTCTGTAATTCTACATTTATCTGGGAGCCAGACTTCTGAAAGCCTCACCATTCCAGAATATACTTGTACATTCAGGATGAAGAACACAGCCTCTAGGCTATCCAGAGAACTTTCCAATAACTCAAACCTGTTACTCTTCAAGATGCCAAGTAATTTACATTATTAACCACATAATATGCAAAGTTTAAAAACTGTTATAGGCGTTACCTGATCAGAGAGAATTGGACACAGGAAATTTACATGGAAGTAAGAGGATGTTCTACTGAGGCAGACTCATGTCATTTGTTAAAGAAGTGACATTTGATAGAAAGGGGGAGACAGAGCAACTTTAAAAACAGAAGAATAATTCATGCTTGGCAGTGTAAGGCCACTAATGTAAATCAAACTAAAAAAGTCAGATTAAATTCAGTGGAAAACACTTAGGAAGGCAGGGAAGTATATAATACATTTTAGAAAGCTTCCCATCAAAATACTTGTTAGTGTTTATTTTGTTTTAGAGCTTAAAAGATAAGTTTAAGTTTTATTAAGACTCCTCAGTACTCAACACTGTTAGGATGATGAGGCACTCCTGTACCACAGAAAATAAAAATAGCCCCTATGTTTTTTTCAGCAGCATCTTTTTCTGTTTATTTCTGTCTTGTTTTTCAAATGAGATATTGAATAACTACCTTGTCTCTAACCCACACAGATTTTAATATATCTAGTTTTTTCTTTTGTTTGCAGCTAAAAATGTATATTTGCAATAACATCTTGTATGAAACATTCAGTACAAAAATAAAAGGAAATTATTGAGTTCTTTTACACATCTAATTAGATAATAGAAATAATGACAATAAGAATTTTAAGTGGGTCCCGGATCTCTGCACATAAATTTAATCTATTTTATTAGATTTTCCATGTAAACCTAGCTTTCTTATAAAATAATGTTTTAAAATATTGAATATTAAATATTAAATATTAAATTTTCTATGATCTTACCACTTTAAATATAATTTTGATTTCTGAATATATCCCTTTTGTCTTTTTCCATCTGCACATACTTCTCATGATTCATAATTTATTATGTTTTTTATCTAATATTATGTGCTAATAAACATTGCTTCCATATTTTATAAGATTTGTTTCTTGTTTTAAAATACACATAACAAAATTTACTATCTTAATTATTTTTAAGCATACAATTTATCATATTTTTTAAATATTCATTTTAAAAATTTTATTATTGTTCATTCAGTAAATATAATGTAATTTACCTTACTACTGTCCAATTGTTCGATATTTAGTCCATTTCCTTTTTTTTCAGTCTACATAATATGATGACGAACAAATTTATAGACCTCATTGTAGGGTTTTAAATTTTTTTCTTAAGATAATTTCCCACAAATGAATCACCAGCTTCAATTTACCATGTCAGCAGAAATGTATGAGCTTAACAGTTTCGGGGCTAACTTTCAAAGACCCTTAAGGCAAATTATAATGCAAATACTTGTTTCTAGTTTATCAGATGTGTTAGTTCATATTTTATATTTCAGATTATATTAAGGCATAAATGAATGCTTAAAAACTAAAGTTCTCTAGTGTACAATCAATGCCATTGACATACAGAATAAATTACTTCTCAACTACATCCTATGATAATAAAATAGATCTGTGATGCTTAATGGTTTCATTTTTATTTGTCAAAATAATTATTATGATATTATTTTTAAATAATAGCAGCACTATTGCAGTTATAGTGATGAATGGCAATAATTGGAATGACTGCTTTGAATTCCATTGGAAATTTTCAGACTTGTTTTCAGCATTGGGTGGACAAATGACCAGTCATTTTAAAATTCAGTTTAAAAGATGGAAATATGTTTTTATCAAAGGAAATATAAATATCAATGTGCTAAATAATAAAGTATACAGATGTTTAGCAAAGTTAGTGGAAATTTGATGTCAGTTGTCAAGATTAAAATTAAACATCAAATTCTAAAATATACATATACATTTATACACATAGATGGCTATCTATAAATTTATCAAATACTGTATTACACATGAGTAGTTTACACTAAATACATTCTGGCAATAGGAAAATAAGCTAAAGTTAATTAACCTCTTTTCAATACATAACTGCTCGTGATTTCAATGATAAAATTCCAACCAAGTTGTTTCTATGGCTGGATTATTTTATCTTCACACACCAAAGGAGTCAGGGAACAATCTGACTGTGTTTCCTGGGGAGAGTGGGCAAGACAGGAAAGGGGAAAATGCATCAGCAGAATATTCTAATAGCTATGGTTATAAAGACTGCTCTCATTATAGATTCTACAGCTGTTTATGGTTCTGAGGCTTAAAACGACCCACATTAGTCCTTACTAGCGTGTGCCCAATTTGTAATCTGCTCTTTTCATTTTCCAGTTATGACTTCTGTGACTATTCTAAGGTTGGTCCTATTAGTGAGAGATAAAAGCAAATCCTATGGGAGGCATCAAAACTTCTATGAATACACTCTAGCAAATATCTTCCCAAAAGCTGAAATTCCTTTAAAAGAAGACAAAGTCCCTAATTTCACAATTCAGGATGAGAACTAAAATGTGAAGAGAAAAAGAAAAACTATCATGGAGAAGTCATAAACTCTCTCAGAAATAAACCAGCGGTCAACACTGGCTACCCAGTAAAAACACTGGTGAGCTTCTAAATTATTCTTACACAAAGACCCCGGATCAACTAGATCAGAATCTCTAGGAGGGGCCCAGAGAATGGTACTTTTGAAAGTTCCCTATATCTTAGTTTAGCCAAAGTTATAGCCAACCTGTAAACAATTATCCTAAATAATTACATTTTTATTGCACTTTATAATTTCCAAAGCACTTTCTCATTCATTATCTCATTCGATTTTCATTAGCAACACAATGAGTTAAAGTTCAGAGACTAGAATTCTTATTTTGCAAATCAAAAACTTTAAAATTCTAAGATATTAAAAAACTTCCTCCAAATAGCACAGTGTGCAGATTTTAAGATCAGAAAGAGGGAGCAGAATATGAGGTACAGAAATTATAAGAGTTTGATAAGAGAGGCTCCGGAACCTAAGAGAAACATGCAGAAAAATGAGATGATGGCCACCAAAAGCAAATTTTGCCTGTGTTTTTGTTGTTGTTGTTGCTGTTCCTACTTTGAATAAGCCTAGAACCTACATGTTCTATTACAGAATTCTAATGAGGTGGACAATCTGTAAACCACAAGAGACCATGCTATACAAAGCACCTACAAATTGAAGTCCTTGAGAGCCAGTACTCAGTTGGCCTTTTGTTCTCCTACTCTCCGCAGCTACTTCTAGCAACATATTTTTGAATGACTAAATCAAAATAAAATGTTAAACTACCTAAAAATAAGAAATTACACTTTCCCAAAATTGTAAATTACATAATTTTTTCCAAACCAAGATAATGTAATCCTCAGAAACACTAAAATCCATTTATGTTCTACCAAAGTCTCTCTATGCTCAGCTACTCACCACAACTTTCTCTACAGTTCTCCCAATGTTCTTTCTACTTTCGGTTCTCTCCCTACAATCCTTTTATTATCAATTGTACTAAGAAAAAATTCTTTCTCTTTGGGAGAAGAAAGCAAGGAGGAAAACTGATTTGGAAATAATAGTATTACTATTGGTGGCATGGAGGAGAGGTAAAATCTGTGACTGTGTCCATGTGAATTATTTATGTTCAGCCACATTTTTGCCTATCTGAGAAATGGGTGACTTCCCAGGAAACAAACATGAGACTCTAGCACTTAATACTTCCCTCTACAAGGCTTTGCCTTCAATATGGAGAGGGAAGATTGCATGGGAGTATTTAGCCAGTGGATATTCCACTGTGTCACTGGTCAAAGTAATGTTGCTTATGCCTCAATGGCAGCACATTAGTGGTCTAATTCCCATAAGCCTGGCTGAGGGACATTCTACAATTAAGACTAATGGACCCCCTTACACCCATTCAATGAGATTTCAGTTCAAGTGTCAATTTTCAAGGAATAGAGTAATACTTGAGTGACTTTTGGCTTCTCAGATTTGCCCTAGCACTTCAGCTTTGAATGTTATTCTGTTCCTTAATATTTAATAAGTTTAACTCTTTTTCTGCCTTAGCTCAATTGAGTTCACCTATAGCTGGACTTTACAGGCTCAATAGAGAAATAATCCAATCCTTACTAATTTCTGCATATTGCCCTCATTTGAAATTGACTTAGGTGCTTTTGAGTATCTACGTCTCACACTGTCTCTTGGCAGATTGCTTTCCACATTAATACTTCTAGTCTGGACACAAAGACAGAACAATATTCCCTTGTTCACAGATATTTGCTAATAGTTGTGGCATCTGATTAGAAGTAATAGTCCAGCCTACCATACATTCATTCTAGGCAACAAGTCAGTCATCCAGAGACCTCAATCTTTGTAACTTGAACTCACACAATATTTTAGTACTAGGCATGCTCCTCAAAGAATAGTAGCTATTCTGACTCCAAAAATGGCTAAGTTTTAAACCATATATTTTTCACTATATTATATTTCCATTGGTTTGTTTCAAAATTTTGTAATTAATATTAATGTGGTCTTTATAATTTAATTACTCCAATAACTGTCAATTCAGTCATGATATCCCTTCCTAACAATATCCTCCTTCCATAATTGTTCCAATAAGTCAGCAGTTATAGTAAATGATCTCTCTAAACTCTGGTTTAGAAAGATGACTTGAAGTACAGTCATGTGCCTACATAAGATCTAGAACCCTGAGTGGCAATCTCCAAAAGACTAATTTTTATAAATTTGGTCTCTACATAGTCCTGATTCAAAGTAGTGGCATGGTTTAAGAAAATACAGTTAGTAACCAGAAGAAATTTTAACAAAAACTCAATATATATGCTTGCATGAAAAATAATGATGAGGCTCTAAATATATAGTCCTCAGAAATCCCTTTTGCTCTTCTACTTGCTTCCTATTATAGATATTTCAGATAATCTCATCATAATTATCCCAACTTTCCAACTCTCATGCAAGTATTTTCTTCTTTCTACTCTCCTGCAATTTCATTGCTGTTAAATACACTATTAAAAAGAAAGAGAGCAAAATTTGGCTCACTATTATATGATTCTGGGGAGAAGAAAGCTGTGAAGCTACCAATGTTAATTCTTGTATCACTACAGAAGTCCAAATTAAAGTACAATATAGAGTAATGCTTCTTCTACTTACCTATTCCTCAGTAACCAACTAACTTTATCTTCTTGATGTAATGTCTCAAAAATGTAATTTGAGAAAACATTACATGTTTCATGGAATATAACCCTCTCTTTTTCTAGAATAGTTGTGGAATCCAAGAATATTGCCCCAATTTAAAACCTACCAGTAGTAACCATGACTGTACTTAGCACCTTGAGATAATGTTAGTCAGAGAGAAAACATTAAAATTTTTGTATTGAATTTTTGTGAAATTGTTAATGACAAAATGAGAACAAAAGAAATAGTCTGAAAACTTACAACACCACCAACATGCCGATGACTGAATTCTACAATGAGACTGGTCTCGAAGAAGGGAAAATGGAAAATTCAGGTATAAAAATTGAAAGTAGTTGACAGTGGGCAATTGCGTTGACTATTTGCCATCCAGCCCTCCAGATCTTCTCCCTTCCTCTTTCTACTATGCTCTGTTTTCCAAAGGGCTGATCTATATTGATTCCGTCTACAAGCTCCCTTGCATTTTGATTTCCCTTTGGTTTTTGCTAAAAAGAAAGGATAGGAAATAGTTAGATTGGAAGAGAGTGAGACTGGCTGCGGTTTTATTTCTCCAGCTCTCTTTTACCAGGTCACCATGATCGAGCTGATTTCACTATAGAAGGCCATAGGCCTACCAGATAGTCCTGTCCATATAGTTACTCCTTTTGGTTGCTTCCTTGCCTGTTTTTGCTAGCCCTTTGGTACTATATATCCCTTGTTGATTTCCCTATTTACTCTACCCACTCTTTTATTTAAAAGGTTCATTTATCAAATTCTCCTCAATGACTGAATTCAAATTTGCTGTTTCCTGAAAGCACACTGATTCAGATTTCTTAAAGTTCATCATTCACTGAAACATTAAAAATCATTTACCAATAAGTTTTTCCTTGTCCTTTCCATAATTTTCCATAATTTTCTCATCAATATTCTGTATAGAATGCTATATCCTAATGTATTGAAGCTAAAGAAATTCTATCATGTAAAATTTAAATTTTTTTTGAAATTTATATTAGTTGATTTTATATTTCACTTTTTTAAAATAAGAGATATGGAGTACATTTATTTTCAAAGATGTCTTATGTTTGTGCCCCAAATCAATTTGCTTTCGAGGATGGAGAATACAATTGGCCCCCTAAAAGACTGTTAGATTATAAAAATATCTGTCATAAGATGAAAATATGACTGTAATTTTAATAAAGCATTGACCTTACTCCCCATAATATAACATAATCTTCCTCATAAATACAAGTTGTCTTATCTTCATGAAGAAACAGAATGATTTAAAGAATATTAGAGGAACCTCTCCTAATCCCATATTGTCTCTCTCTTGCAAGTGTTAAAATGTTTGAAGGGTTTCCTTTAGTTATTGTTTGGTTAAGCATTGCCCTTTTCTTCCTTTCTGCTCTCTTTCTTCTTCTTTGCAGGTACATTTATCTATATAGCAGGAGTCACACAATAAATCATTAACAGCTTAGTGTGAATTTTCTATCAGATCTTCTCTTGTTAGCAAGAGTAAGGCACTTGAGCTCCCAAAGAGAACAGGGGCATTGTAAATGTGAGAGCCTTGACTAGCAAACAGAAAAGGAAAGAGCAATGTGGAGATGCTTTATGTGCTTCATAAATGATGTACTTCACATTTCTGTAGGTGAGCAGCACAAGTTTTTCAGTAAAGCCCTTTAAAAAAATACAGATGAAGAAGAAAAGAAGAAAGGGAGTAGAGGGGAGAAAAAAAAAAGAAACAGAAATAGCTCTTTTGAGTAATTTATGAGTCAATTGCCCTAAATTATGAAATAATTTCTGGCTTTCTTATTTCCTACCAGCGATATAACAAATCGTTCATGAATCTCTCACTGAAGATTGAACTCACAATGACATAGGAGATCACTATTCTCATAAGCTTTTACCTGCAAATGGGTAACTGCAAGACATAAAAAAGTCTTTAAGGACTGAATCTTTAATGATGAAATATCAGTTCCAGTGAGAGATGATTTGAGCTTCAAGAAGCCTCAGTCTCATCACAGAGGTGACCAGAAAGACTGCAAATATGTATGTCTGCCTTAACCTGCATATTGGTGATTATCTGCATGGCTCCTCTACAAAGTTCTACTCCAGTTGTACACTTTCAATTCTTCTACATCCTGTGATTTAAAGTCATAAACCACATAAACTTCAAAAAAGTAAAAAAGTAATTTGATTTAAGGAGCATAGTAGTATAACCACAATAACAACAGAGGCAGCTGCAACAAAACCTTGGTATTAGGAAGAAAGAAAGCACATTCTTTAATTCTCAAATCACTTGCTCATTTGTTTGAATATGTTCCAACTTTCTCCTAAACTGCATGCTCAGAACCAGCCTTGAGCAGCTGCATGCAGGCCTGAGAACTCCTTTATGCCCATGTGTTTATTCTATTCTTGAATCCTAACTTTTTCTCTGTGTTGAATTTATTCAATCACTCAGTTTAAAGGATTTTTTTTATAACTGAAATTTCTTTTTCAGTTGGCACATTGTGACACTTTCATTCATAGAGACCTGCTCTTGCTGTCTTCAAGAGGAATATTTTACTCTGCCCTAAACTCTAAGCCCATTTACTATTGTTAGCCTGTGTGATAGCACTACAATGATTTAAGTACTTTAGTTAGTAGCACCCTAAATGGCCCTTCATTATTTATCTTCTTTTCTAATTTAGTATCATGTACAAGACATAAAACTGGCTTTCCAAATCATCAATCAGTTCATCCTTAGAAATTATGATAAAGTTAGTACTTAAATGTTCACATTTGTCATTTCGAAGACAAATATAAGGGGCTTTGTTTCTAAATTTTTACTCTAAGTTTTTCATTCCACGTTGTCAATTTCTTAAAGAAATACTCTTCCCTTCACTATTGTGTGCTAAATATATAGGTAAAATTCTTTCGTGTTAAAATACTCTGCAATTTCATGCCTCTTCCAGCTTCCCCTTTATAAATTTTTATGTATTTTTTCTGGTTTTCATATCTTAAATTACCTTCCTTGCCTCACAGCTGCAAGGAGAAAAGTAAAGACATCCTTTGGGTTGACATTTAAAAGTTTATTATTCTTCCTTGATATATGAGCTTAATACTCATTAACACCAAAATAAACCAGTGAGGGACTGGGGGGCGTGTGGAAGAGGGGGCAGTTACCTTCAAAGATCCTGGGATAAATAATATAACACAGTCTCTTCCTTGCCTTCTCACTAAAATGATATTACACAATTCCACATTCCTTTAAAGTAAGCTTTTAAAAGTTTAATACTGTCTGCTTTCACTTTTCAGGGGTGTGCTAATGCTGTCCTGGAGTCTGGTTGCTTTATTAGGAATTCTTTTTCCTCAAAATAAATTTAAAACATCCTCTTCCATCCCATTTTCTAGATTGGCTCTTAAGATTTAAAGCAACCTCTAAACAACAGAGTATTGGAAATTAAATAGAAAGCATGTAATCCTTTCAGAAACATGATCTTCTGGTCTTCTTGGGATGAGGTAAAGTTTTTAGTTAAAAACTTAACATAGGTATTTAAATCAATGATTTTCCATATAATTATTTTTCAGAATATTTTTCTGCTCTGTGTTTTTATCAGTTTATTTCTGTGTATATTTATTTCTCCTCTAACAAAATATTTTAGGTAAAGTCAAAATTACCTGGTCTCTGCTAGAAACTACTAGGAACATGATTTTTTTTTCTGGCCCTTTAAATTACCCCTTTCACTCTGCATCAGCCAAGAATACATCCTATCAAAGGAGTCTAATGGTGATTTGATATAACTTTTTCACAGATGACCTATCATATTTGAATCACATATTGGAAATAGTTCAGGAAGCTACTCTGTTTTCTCTCTCTATCATGAGCTTCTCATTGGTAAAACATTAAATCCTGTTTTGTTTTGTTTTGTTTTTTTCTGAAATGAAAAGCACTTGGATTTCTCAGAACAAATATTAAATCTTCCAGAAGGATAAGTTGTTCATTTTGCAAAGTGGGTGTCAATTATCACAAATCTTTCCTTAGAGATCTTAACCTCAGTGGATAGCCTTCTATCCACTACAACAGTTTTGAAAAATAGAAGTTCTCCAGGAATAGGAGGTACAGGCATTACCTCTCATTGATGGTAACTTCGGTTCCTACCTGGGGTCTCCTTTCCAGAATTTTCCACTTGCTCAAATTCTCCTTCCTCAAGTTTCAGTGCTTAATGCTGATTAGGATTATCTCAGGGTTCAATTTTGTGTAGCAGACAGCATGCAGAGATAACAAGATAGCTAGGGTTTTCCTATCTGGTGCGCCTCACTGCTTCAGCAGTCTGGACAGCGGAGCAGCATTTTCCATAAGCTTGTCTGATGTTAGAGTCAGCCCAAGCAGGTCCTCTAATGTGGGGGCCTTGCACCATTCTATGTCAGACACGGAAATGGGAAAAAGTGACTCGGGCTTCATTCAGGGAAAACCCAAAGTCAAATGTATTGAATCCTAACTGTATCATTTTGTATCAATTTGATAAGACAGTTATTAGCTTTTAATACTGAGATTTATACCAGTACTTCTCAAATTTTAATGTCAGTGACTTTCTGAGAATCTTGTTACCATGCAGATTTTGATCCCTTAAGTCTGGAATTTGGCATGAGATTCTGCATTCCTAACAGATCAGGCAATGTTGGTCTGATGCTGATCCACAGATCGCACTTTGAGAAACAAGAAACTCCAGAAGCTCTGAAGTTCTTGGACTTTTTGTGTGCAAAAGAATTCCCTGGTAAACTTCCTTAAAAGGCAGAGTCCCAAACTCCATGCCCAGAAGATCCCAGTTGAAGCCCAGGCATCAACTTTTTAAAAAGTGCTCCTGATACTTAGGCTTCAGGGCATCAGCAGACCACTTTTTAAGGAAGACAAGTTCGGGGTGTGCTGAATTCAACTCCGGACAAGGCATCAGACCAGTAGGGGTTGGGAGCCATTCTTGCTGAATGCCTTACAGACAGGGTTAAAATTGCCTGCAAGCCAGAAGTTTGCAGAGCAGGTGGGCTCTGTACTGAAGGAGAAAGTTTGGCTTAATGTAAACAGTTGAATGTTCCTTGCCCCAAGGAATAGGAGACAGAAAACAGGAACAAGGACGTTTTGAGAGAACTTATGTAAATGTCAGCAATTGTTAGAATATCTGTGGGTTTTGCTTCCCATGCATTTCCAAGGGTATAAATATGCTGTGCTTAATAAACTCGGGGTGCAGTATTTACTGTGAGCCCTCCCGACTCTATCTTTTGTCTCTCTTTGTCTCTCTCTCTTTTTTCTTTCTTTTCTCAATCCTCACTCCCCCTCTTGGGAACTGTTCGATCTTAGCCGGCCGGCTCCGGCAGGTACCATCCTTGGCTTTATAACTTACTAAATCTATAATCTGAAATAAGTATGTTAACATCTTTTAGGCATAGTTCCTAAAGATTATAAAGTGGATTTTTGTATTATCTGCTCTGTTGGTGTCCTCATATTGCTGTGAAGTTCCAATGAGATCATGTATTTTCACAAGCTATACAAATATAAGTCATCTGACAACCCCCTGTAATAATTTCTAGTCATTTGATACTGAGATGTCACTACTTTCTTCCTGATACAGTACCAGCCCTGCCTTTGAATATTGAAATATTGAGAGAGGATCACAGTAACATGTTCTGAGGGAGTCCTGGAACCTCACCAGGAATCCTCAAGTGCTAAGCAGCAGAGCATCTACTTAGATGAGTCAGAAATGGTTTTCACCCGTGTCAGAGTTGGCTAACATTCAGGTCAGGAACAATTGCAGATGCACATTTAAATCTATTAAGCCCCAGTTTCCTGAGATCACCTTTCTCTTCATGCTCTAATAATATCTTTGATATTCTTTTGTTCTTGGAGCGTAAAATTTTGGTTTAGAGACCTGCATAATGCATTGACAAAAATATTCTTTTCCCTCACCAACTAGTAAATAAAGAGGATCAGCGACCCTTGATGTTTACATCAGACATGTTTCTTAGGCTGCAGTGTTTTTGATAAATTGGAAGCAATGCAAGTGTCAAGTGACACTCTACTTCTTCAATTTATTCTATTTCATTGAACATCTATTTAATCTTGTAGTTCTGCTAGCCAACAGAAAATATCCTCTCATGTTTCTGGGTGCATCCCCTTCTACTCCCTGTTTCCTCACATTTGACATCTGTCGTTTATTTGAGAAGCAGGAAATTCCCTTTGGGGAGAGATCATAATTCAAAGACATGTGAATATACAATCTCTTGGAAATAATTATCTCAGTCAATACAAAATCCAAAATATTGATTTTAAAAATAAAAATTGAAACTGAATGTGTAAAAATGCACTACACAGTCTCTAAACTCTCATTCATGCAAAAATATGGGTATATACACACATAAGTGCATGCATACTACATGCATGCACACACACACTCCCATGTCACAAGAATTTTAAAAATTCTTTATAACTCCAAGGCATTTCACATGCAATGCTTGCACTGAGCTCAGTTGAGTTAGTAAGTCTCTGTGGGACTAGCAGGAGAAAAGATGGCTCCTGGGAGCTTGAGCATTGTGAAAGTCTCCAGGAAAGTTCTTCCAGTCACATACTCTTACCACTCATCTGCCTGCACCCAAACCCCAAATATCTTCCCCGGCAGACTGATTTCTGAAATTGTAACATTAGAAAGTCATTCTTTGGAGTTTAAAAAAAAAAAAAAGACTACACATTAGACTTTGTCAGTTGTCTACACCTTCATGTGAGTAAATCTATCTGCTTCTTGCAGGTAGATTTCTGTATTTGTTTCCAATTACTATTGTAACAAATTACCACAAATTTAGTAGTTTAACACAACACAGATAGCTCATTTTACAGTTCTAGAAGTCAGAAGTACAAACTGGGTTCCACTGAGCTAAAATCAAAATGTATGAAGGGCTGCATTTCTTCTGGAAGCTCCAGGGGAAATTCATTCCCTTGCCTGTCTAGCTTGTAGAGGTCACCCACATCCCTCTGCTCATGGTCCCTTCCTAAATCTTCCTAGCCACAGCACAGTATCTATTTCTCTGAGCTCTGTTTTTATCTTTATATCTTTTCTGATTCTTCTGCTTCCACCTTTTAAAAACCCTTGTGATTATACTGAGCTAATCTAGATAATCCAGGATAATCTCTTTATCTCAAATTCCTTAATCACATCTGCAAAATCCATTTTGCCATATAAGGTAACTTATTCACAAGTTTCATGAATTAGGATATAAACATCTTTGGGAATCCATGATTCTGCCTACCCTCATACCCTATAAAGAGGTTGGTTTTGATAACAGGGCACAGGAAGTAAGGGGTTAGGAGGCAGGACCTGGATAGGAATGCATAGGACACCAAAATAACAATACTGAGCACCTGGGAAAGAAAAGGTATTCCCAAATTAGGGAGAAAACCTCAACAAAAAAATAAACAGTGATGAAGTCAAACTTCATCTCCTTCATAGTTTTAATTTGGCTCAGCTACAAAATAAAAAAAAACATATATGTGCATACATAAATACATATATATATATATATATATATATATATATATATATATATATATATATATACACATATCTGATAGGAATTTTATGGGCTGTTTTTGGCAGTGTTAAATGAATAATTTTTTCTTCTTTCTGTTTTCCATAATTTCCCTGGATTCTACCTTCTAAATATTGTCCCCTCCTGCTATTGTTGTGGCCAATATTGAATAGACCAAACCAAGTATGCCCTCAAAGGCTGTTTATTAGCCAGTGGCTGTCCTTGCTAGGAGCAGCCACAAACAAGAATCATGTCCAGCATACAATTGATTGTTTCTCATGTCATGCAAGCCAGCAGGATGACACAAGCTAAAATTGGCAGTTAAGGTATAAGCTCATTGTTACATTGTTACAAATTTCATTTAACAGGAGGCGGTTAAGGGTTCCGGGAACTAGGCCTTTTTGTTTTAGTTAAACATTACTAAGGTATAGACTTCCTGTCTAGTTTTCAGGTTTTTTAATTAACTCTTACCTTATCACATTTCAGCAGGCTGTCACATTATGAACTTCCCTATTCCAGGTTATGACTCTTCTCCCTGGAATTATTATAGTAGCCTCTAAAATTTCTCTTATTTTCACATTTGCTCCTTTTATTTATTCTCCAAGTATCATCCAAAAATATTGTTTTCAACTGCATAACTGCCACCTTAGCCTCCACTATTTCTCCAGCCTCAGTTTTTAACTGGTTTTTCTCATACTCTCCAATTCAGCTGCACTGGGCTTCACGATGATCTTGCAGCCAGACCACCTGCCATATTTCCCCACAGTCCCCTAAATACCTCCTTTGCTATTTCATGCTGTTTTGATTTCACACTAGACTGTATCTCCATAAGGGAAGGGGTTGCTGTACCAAGTATTTGACATGACACCCAACATATAATAATTCCTAGCAAATGTGCTTAATATGTAAATGTACCATTTCTAAAATAAAAATACAGATAAGGTGCTTTTATTCTCTATTAAGAGACAAGAATATAGATGGTG